>JAHWGI010000971.1:5000-506772 GCA_029379305.1 Frankliniella fusca
GGTCCAGACACACCTCAGCATCTCATTTCAGATGCGGCCGGGACCTGTCAGTGTGTCACTGTTGTCACAAGACGGATGACAAAAAAAACACGCGTGCCTGCCTGGTGCCCGAGCCGTACCCGCGCCGCCGCCGTACCCGCGCGCCGCGCGCCGCGCGCCATCCCAGTTTGTCTTCCTAACTCGCATTTGCATTCGGGAGAGACTTTACAGCAGCGCGTGGCGCGGCGTGGCGCGGCGTGGCGCGGCGCGGCGGTGGTCGCGCGCTGCGGCCGTGCCTCCTCGCAGTGCTGCAGTCCGTCATATAAAAGACATTTCCATAAGGTCCATGAGGTGCGCGCCGGGCCCGGCCCGGCCCGGCCCGGGGCTGACGGTGCATTGTCCGCCGCGCATTGGCTGAGCGACGCGACGGCAGCGTGGACGGGACGTGCCCCGGGGAAAGAACTCCCTGCCTGCCTGCCTGCCTGCAGGGCGCGGCCCGGGGGCCCGGGGACCCGACCCGGGGCGCGGGGCGCGGCGGGCTGCGCGCTTCCCAGTAGTGGCTCATCTGCATGAGATGTGCGCCTGGGGCTCCAGGGACGTACTACTGTCTCCTGGCCGCAGGCGTCATGCGGCGCCACGTCAACCATTTTTGAATATTTATTTTTTTTGTAATTGTTTTCTATCTCAACTTTAATTGTTAAAATGTACACGTACGAGTTCAAATACTAGATTAGGAGATATATATTTTCCATACTAAGAGGTATTTTTTTTTTCGTTCGGTTTTCAGGAGGCACCTGTAGAGGGGAGAGAAGTGGTGAAGAGGAAGGATACGCTGCGCCCGGACCCCGCCCCGCCCCGCCCCGCCCCGCCCCGCCCCGCCCCGCCCCGCCCCGCCCCGCCCCGCCCCGCCCCGCCCCGCCCCGCGCCGCCCCGCCCCGCCCCGCCCCGCCCCAGCACGGCACGTGAGTGTCTCTCTACTC
This sequence comes from Frankliniella fusca, assembly GCA_029379305.1. Taxonomy (NCBI): domain Eukaryota; kingdom Metazoa; phylum Arthropoda; class Insecta; order Thysanoptera; family Thripidae; genus Frankliniella; species Frankliniella fusca. The sequence goes on from JAHWGI010000971.1 coordinate 5,960, forward strand.
CCGCGCATCTCATTTACTTTCAGAGGGCGCTCGCGGCAGCATCCGCTCCGCCAGCCTCCCATCCTCCTCTGTTCGTCACACTTCGTCACCCGGCTCGACCGCCACACGGCGTCGGACTGGCGCGATTTGTATTCGTCGTCCTTCTCTTGTCACACCTGGGCGCGGTCCAAGCAGCTAAAGAGGACGAGCAAGACAGACGCGAGAGGGAATGTACCAGAGGGGGGGGGGGGGGCTCGGTGACGGTGACCGCAAGGAGTGAGAACTGCCACCGCCAGCGTCACATGCACAGCATTGGGACGGAATGTCGTTGGAGCAGGGCAGCACAGCACATGGGAGTCGTGAGAACGTTTATTGTCTGCCCCGATGGAGGGCGGGGTGGGGCGCTCGTCCTCATCACGACTGGTGTAGGCGGGCGCAGCGCAGACCAGGCTCGCGCCACGGCTGGGGGGTTGGAGGTCGAGTGTATGTGGCCTGATCCCCGCGCGCATGAGACGGCAGAATTTTTTTTCATTGTAATCTGGCTGTTTGCTCCGCTGGGCCGAGGACCGGCCCGGGCCGGGCCGCGCGAGCACCTCTAGCTTCAGGTGGACCACTCAGGGCCGGGCCGGGCCGGGCCGGGCACTGCGAGGAGGCACAACGTCGGCTGCTCCACCCGCACCGCGCGACGTCACCGCAGCCAGTCAGCCGCGGGCCCCGTGCAGCGCGGGGGGACTCGTGGGAGGACTCGTGGGCCGACGACGCAAAGGTCGAGAGCGGAGGACGCAGCTGGGCAGCGGCCACCAGGCGCGGATGTGATGAGCCGCAGCCGCTAGGCCTGAAGGAATCGGGAAAATGTGTGGGGATGATATCAGCAGAGACAAACACTGAGCGACGCACGTTGGATTCGAGGAACTGACCCGAACCTCGCAGACTTTCAAGTGAGCGTAGAGCTCTCTCGGTGCCCGCGGCCCAGATATGTGTCGCGAGCGACAGGCGCGGGACGCGTGGCTCTGCCCTTCTCCCACCCACCTCGCCTGCCTGCCTGCCTGCCTGCCTGCCTGCCTGGCGCGCGAGGCAAGGCGATGCGAGGCGCGCCGTCGTCCCGTCCGCCGGGGAGGCAGGCGTCTGCAGGGTGATTCCGCACCCTGCTGGTTTCGTCGCTCTCTCCTTGTCGCACTCATGGGGCGGGGCAGGGCTATAAGGTGCAAGAGAGAGGGCACTATTAACGGTGTTCGGAATCGCCTTGCTGCTGTGCTGAGAGTTTTCTGTTGTCTTGCAAATTGCAACGGATTTGACATTGCAGATAATACTCAATTTCCGCAATCGGCAGCACTCTGCCCCGCCCTGGCGCGCCCCGCCCCGCCCCCTGCACCACGTGCAGGTGTGCTCAGCTGCTGACTCCAGGGCGCCATATAGCCGCCAATAGCCGCCGATACGGCTCGGCAGCAGCAGGGCAGGACGTGGCGATCGGTCTGGACTGCGCTGGTCTCGGCGGCGCCAGGCCGCGCGCCGTTTGTGATGACGGTAGGCGGGGAGACGCACAGCTCCGCTCCAAATTTGCCGACGCGACGCAACGCTAGCGCTCGGAACGGCGCACAAATGGCGCAAACACGGCAGCGGCGGCACAGCGGTGTGATTCCAAATAGAGTGTCCTCTCGCTTGCTCCTCCTGGCCATGCCCCGCGAGTGCGACAAGGACAGAGAGACGAAACCACTGCCGCGCGGAATCAGCCTACAGCGCGCGCACCCCCGTGTGAGCTGAGCTCCCCTGTGTATGTGGGCGCGCCCCTCCCCGCCGCCCCGCCGCGCCGCTGGCGTTGAAGGTGTGAGGGAACCTGGCGCCAGCAGTGCATGCTGGCTGCGCGGGGCGGGGCGGGGCGGGGCGCTAAGCGCTCGCCGCGAGCAGCAGGCCAGGCCCAGGCCGTCGACCCCCTCCGCTGGACATACCAGGCGCGGCCTCCTCCTCCCCGCCCCGCCCAGCACCGCCCAGCACCGCCCAGCACCGCGGAAGCATTTTATTATGTCTTTTTGCTTGCCTCGGCACAGAGTGCCGGCCGTGATGCCTTTGTGGTCGTTATTCCCTAACGCCGTTTAACGCCCTGCGAGGCGCCTCCCTCCTCTCCCCCACCCCCTCTTCCCATCTTCCTCCCCTCGTTTTCCTCCTCCTTCATCCACCCACCTCCTCCTCCTCCACCTCTTCCTGATCCTCCTCCCTCTCTGGCCGAGATTGGCGGCGCCCCTCCCGGTGCCCCGCGTAGATTAATTCCCCCCGAGATAAAGGTCGCGTCGAGATGAGCGGCTGACCTTTCGCTCCCGAGAGCGCGGCGGGGCGCGGCGGGGCGCGGCGGGGCGCGGCCGGGCTGGGGTGCAGCAGCGGCTGCCGGCTGCCTCCCCTCCGGGGGTGAAGGTCACGCAGTTCAGCGGTGGAGCGGAGCTTGCGCGCGCGCGATTCGCCCTGCCTGACATTTTCTCGCTGCCAGCTCTGGGAGCAGCAGCAGCAGCAGCAGCAACAACGGCAGGTTGTTGGTTATTATTCCAGGAGGAAAAATATTTTTTCCATGCTTTTCTCTTTTTTTGTGTGGTAACGGCAGTTGGATGACGCTGGCTATATGGTTGCATATTCGACCGGTGATGGTCGCTTATCGGAGGGCAAACAGTCCACACCCCGGGCCGGGCCGGGCCGGTGCTGGCTCACCCACCAGGACATCACCCCCTCGCTCCATCTCACTCTGTCAACACTCCGCCCCGCCCCGCCCCACCCCGCCCTGCCCGGTCCAAGCAGGGAGATAAAAAGATCCAGCGCGGGACGTCAATAAAGTGCGGCACGGAGTCAACACAGTGTCCGGCCGGCCCAGCCCACCGCGAGGCAAATGTTGCGTTAAAGGTGTTGCCTTTCACGGCGCCTCCCTGGCACTGAAACAGCAGCAGACAACAGAATGTAACGGACGTATGCTGGGCTGGGCACCCACCCCGCACTATAAGTGTTGCCATAAAAGCTGGCAATAATTAGCACAGAAACAAGAGTTAAGCGGGCTGCATCAGCGCTTGCCTTATACTTCGCACTAAGCACACACCTGTACTAAGGTTTAGCCTATATAGGCAAGCACTGCAGGTGCAAACCTCCCCCCTCTTTCTCTCTGCCATGTTTGGGATGCTTATTACCTTTTTTCCCTGGCAACATTGTACCTACCTCAGTGCCACGCTAACTCCTCGGGCGCCTGGCTACGAGGCAACGTTAGAGCTCCGTGTGAGAGAGTGTTGACTAAGGGGCAGGCGCAAACGGATTTTCTTTTGCACCGGAGAGCCGCGCTTACGCTTCATGTGCCTTTCACCCCTACAACTACAGTGCGCGCCCCCACCGCGCCCCCACCCCGCCCCCGCCCCGCCCCGCCCCCACCCCGCCCCCAGCCCGCCCCCGCCCCGCCCCCACCCCGCCCCCACCCCGCCCCCACCCCGCCCCCACCCCGCCCCCGCCCCGCCCCTCGGCGCGGTCCGGCGTGGCGAGGCGTGGCGGCGCTGCTCCTCTGAGCCCGCAGCCGGCCGCGGGCAGGGCTGGGCCGGGCAGGTGCCTTGCGGGGGTGGCTTCTGGACGGAGGGGAGGGAGGGAGGGAGGGAGGGTTGTTCACACAACGTCACACTTCATTGTGGCTCTCGCTTCATTAACGACCCGCCGATTGTTTGGCTCGCCTCGCCTCGCCTCCCCCGCACCGACACCATGTCAGCGTCCCGTCGACAACCCTCTTCTGCCTCCCCCCCCCCCCCCCCCGATTCCCCCTCCAAGCCCTGCTTTCAACCTACCCTCAACTCTAGCACCGATTTACAAACTCAATCAACACTGAGAAAAAAAGATTAGCACATGCAGCTAAAACAATTGCGATATATGCTCAGCTAAAATTTTAGCTGTTTAGCTAAAACTTAGCAATATTGCTAAACGCTTAGCTGCATTGCTAAGCACTTTGCTCCTTAGCTAAGTTTTTAGCAGTATTGCTAAGTTTTGCTAAAATTTTAGCTGTGCATATATTGCAATTGTTTTAGCTGCATGTGGTAATCTTTTTTCTCAGTAAATAGTCTGCACTCGTGTGATTTTTTTTTAATTCTCGACAGGGCGCTGCCCTGAGCGAAAGAGAGAGATAAAGAGAGAGAAGGAGAGATCACGACATACAATTCCGCGGAACAGGACACACGTGCTGCGGACAGGGCCTATGGCAACGCAGCTGACGCGCATCACGGAGGCAGGGCGTGCTCGCTGATAGAGAGGACCATGTCATGTCCATCCCTACCGCTGACGCAAGGCGGCACGACGCGTAAAGCAGCTCAGGCCAGTACTGCTGCCGAGTCACCTAGTCGCTGCGAGCACACCTGCCCCGCCCCGCCCCGACGCCCTATCGGTCCTGGAGGTGAGGCCAGGCCTGTTTGCCCTCTGGTGACGCGCTCGCCCAGCATCCTGTGAGCGGTGCCGGACCGCACCGGACGTCCCCCCCCCCCCCCCCCCCCCCCCAACTCATCCTGGCTGCTCTACTCTGCGCCGATACCTCTCCCGTCTCGGCGGGGCGCAGTCAACCAGAAAGAGAAAAAGACGAGTGTGTATACAGAGTGACCTCATACCCCATGCCCTGCCCTGCCCTGCCCTGCCCGTGTGTGCGTGCGTATACGTTGTACGTATTAAACGCCTCGAGACAGTTTCCCTCACAAACGCTCCGGATATCCCGTCGCCGACGCGGCGCGGGAGAGCTCCCGGGTATGAGGGAAGCCGCCGGTACCTGCCGGCTGGGGCGGGTACCGCGCGGAGGAGGCAGGTGATGCGCGTCACGGGGGACGCTTACGGGACGAGTCTGAGGAAATGAGAGTTTGGTGTGAGTGTGAGTGAGAGCAGAGGGTGTGAGAGAGAAAGAGAGAGAGCATGGCATGAGTCAGACCACAGGAGGGCCGTCCGCAGGAGTCTTGTGAGTGCGCGTTCTCTGCGAGGTGTGCACCACTTCGACTCTCATGGAATTTATTTCAATATATTCCAGTAGAATATTTGGAATTTAGTGTGGAATATTGAATATTTAGAAATTGTTCTGGAAAGCGTAGAATGGCTTAGGAGTGCACTCTAAATGCACTGAAAATGGAGCAGCCGCCTTTTTCGACCTTTAAAGAGCGACTTTTCTGTACCAAATCTTGATTCTCCTGGGAGAGTGACTTGGATGAACATCACTCTATTAGAGTAACTTTGATGACTCTTTTTGAGTCAAATCATCAAATGTCACTCTTTTGGAGCGATTTAAAAATTCCAGAAAATACTCGATTTGAGTCGTTTTAGCGAAAGTCACTTTTACTGAGCGATGATAAAATACTCCGCTCATTTCGGGCGAGAAATGTGACTAGTACATTTCCATTGTGACCATGGACTTTTATTGTTACCAGCCCCTGGACTTTTTGGAGCATGTCTAAGCCGGATACAATATTGTGTGTAGTTAGTTACATTTTAGAAAATTTTGTAACTAGCTTGTAACAAAATTTTCAAAAATTAAACTATAACTATACACAATATTGTGTTGTATCCGGCTTAGGCATGCTCATAACAGTCCAGGGACTGGTAACAATAAAAGTCCATGGCCATTTAGAGTGTGGTTTTATTTCAAAGGTATTCCAGCTGATCCAAACATTCCAAAAAAACGAAAAAACAAAATCTTATCCAGAGCACATAATTTTACTTAATTTTACCAAAGTGTCGACTCAAAAATATTTGTATGCAAGACATGCATTTTGGGGGCTTTCGAAGCATGGGGAACAATATATCGAAAGCTGGCGCGAAAACTTTTTTGAGGACCATAGTCTAGGTTCACACAGCGGCTGGGACGTGGATAAAATAGACTGCTTGTCGCATGGAATTTGTCCAAGTTTCGTCCCGAAAGATACACATTTTAGGCGTTTTAAAGCCCGACGCACAACATATTGAAAACTGGCGACAAATTTTTATGCTGTCTAGAAAGCCAAAAGTCCCATTTTCCCCTTTTTTCTCTCTTTTTTTTTAATTAATTTTAAAGTACAAGGAATTTTTCCCAATGTCAGCTCGGGTGTTTGGGAAAATTTGAAATAGGTGGAATATTATTTTGTTTCGTCGAATATTTTTGGAAAAGTCGTCGTTATAACCCAAGTTGAAGATAGAATATTTGGAATATTTTCAATAAAATATCCGACGTGTGCATGGCATAGTCGAAGTGGTCCTCCCCTCGGCTCTCTTCGGCCTGAACTTATTGGTTCGACTCAACTTTGTTGCGGAGAGCACTATTTCGATTGATTGCATGGACTCCTGATTCATCGATCGTGCAATGTGATGCAAAGTGCTTACTGCTCCTGCCCCCTCCCTCCCCCCGCGATGGTTACGCCATTATGGGGATGAGGCTAGGGGGCAACCCGGGTCAACCACTCTCCATACTAGTGTACACAGGATTTCACCTGAAAAGTGATTTCTGTGGATTGCGTAAGATTTCACCGGATTTTGTAATGATTTCGTCCAGTAAGATTTCTCAAACTTTTACGAGATTTTACAAAATCCTAAAGTATCTTACACGGTTCAAGGAATTTCACAAAGTTTCCTGAGATTCCACAAGACTTCTCTGAGGTTTTGAGAGATTTCAATGAGATTTTTTAGAGATTTCAACGAGATTTTGTGAGATTTCAATGATATTTCATGAGACACCTTAGTTGGGTTTTCGATTATTTCATCGAGATTCCCGAAGATTTCATCGAGATTTCCCTGGGTTTGTGCACAGGATTTGACGAGTGATTGCCCCCTCGGGATGAGGTGTCCCTGTACTCAGACTCAGGCCGGGCCGGGCCGGGCGTGGACGCGTTATCGAGCAGAGGAGCAGCGGCCATGCAGGTGCGGCGTGCACACCGGAGCACCTTTGGACACTCGCGCCACCCGCTCCCTGCTCTCTCTCTCTCTCTCTCTCTCTCTCTCTCTCTCTGCTCTCTTTCTCCTCTCTGTCTTGCTCTCTGCTCTCCCATTCTCTCTCTTTCTCCGTCGCTCCCTGCTCTCCTCGCTCTCCTTCTCCACCTGCTCTCTCCTGCTTCCTCGGTCTCTATCACCCTCGAATCATTGAACTGTTTGCTGTACACACAACGCGTCACCGCACTTAGAGCTAAATCCGATAGAGTGCTCTTCAGGGTGTGGGGAGCAGGGGTTGACGTGGCGATCGTCTCCCTCCTTTTCCCTTTTTACCTCCCTCTAGGGCTACTTGACAAAACCCCGTGATATGTAGGCAAATGTGCTACTATCCGCCTGAATGTTGGCAACAAGCAGCAAAGGCTTCGCTCCCTCAGGGCTCGCCTGGCCTGGCGGTGCTCGCCTTGATCACTCCCGTTCCTAACCTTCTCTCTCACTCATTCTCTCTCTCTCTCTCTCTCTCTCTCTCTCTCTCTCTCTCTCTCTCTCTCTCTCATTCTCTCTCTCTCTCTCTCTCTCTCTCTCTCTCTCTCTCTCTCTCTCTCTCTCTCTCTCTCTCTCTCTCTCTCTCTCTCTCTCTCTCTGGCTCTTAAACTCTATCACTCTTCCCCATAAGCCTGACGCGGCGGTGCTCGAAAAGTCCTCGACGCGGCCGGGCCAGCACCTGAGCAGCGCATCCAAATACAAAGCAGTGCCTGTGATTGGTGCCGGGTGTCCTTGTCGCTCGCACGGGCGCCGGGCGCGCGCGCTGACGTGCGAGAGAGAGAGGGTCACGGGACGCAGGATGTGTGACTGGACCAGGGCGTGCGGGGCGGGGCCGGCCCGGCCCGGGCCGCTCTGTGGACACAGAGATACGTGGCCGTGGATGCAAACAGGACGAAGACTGTTTGTTTCCAGAGATGGCTTTCCCGAGTCTCACGCGCAGCGTCTCGACTGCCCATTGATACGCTGCTCTCGTCTCCTCTCCCTCGTGACGAGCAGCTCTGCCTTGGCGAAACACCCATGCATAGTCTCGTTTTTCTTGAAATGATTTTGTAACCGTCTGCCTCTTTTATCTAAACGGATTAAGCCAACCTTTTTAACGCAGTGCCGCCGGTGGATTTTCTGCCCGGCTGTAATCTAGGGCGAGCAGTCCGCGACGGAGATGCTGAGCCCCCTCCACTCCCCCAGCCGGCCTCACGGGGCTCAGCACGGCGCAACACGGCTCGTCCCCAAGGATATGGACAGTTTCCTTGTTTGTTATCTTATCGATTGGAACGCTCCGCTCGTGTCGATCCGAACAGCACGGCCGAAAAGTCCTGCGGAGGATTTTTCTCTTGCTCAGAAACGGTGTTTCGCCAAGGACGCTGCGGCGGCCCGAAAAGGCGCGGCGGGGTGGTATGCCGCATGGAGAAAAGGATTTTGTTCTCACAACAACCAATTTGTTGATATAGCTTTAACAACATTTTTTTGTTCCAGCAACTAAAAATCTGTTGCCGGAACAAAGAGTCAACAAAATTTCTGTTGTTGTAACAAATGCTTTGCTCATCCAACAGATTTTTAGTTGCTAGAACAAAAAATATATTGTTAAGATGCCGGGCCTCTCATGCAGACCGTAAACACTTTGCTTCCTTGCTCTCTGATCTCCTGGACTGCGCTGCACTGCCTGTGTGCAGCAGGGGGACTTCGTCTCGAGCTGCAACAAGGAACACAAATATTTGTCTGCGCGCACGCCGCCGCACGCGGGGCCTGAAGCTTGACAATTACCGTAAAACTAATTAATATTTGTCGTTGCGAGGTGAGAGAGGAGCGGGCAGGTGACGCGCCCGGGGCGCTCGAGGAGGGCCGGCCCGCCACGCCCCGCCACGCCCCGCCACGCCCCGCCACGCCCCGCCCCGCCACGCACACATACTCACCTGCCACGCTCCGATGGCTTAGCCAATTAGAGTGACTTGCCTCCAACACCGCCGGCGCGCCGCGCCGCTCGCCAAAGCTGCTCCTATTCTTTTCTGCACGTCTTACAACCCTTCTTTTCGTTACTTATCACTCTCCTCCTACCCCCACCCCCACCCCCTTTTCCCATTAGCGAGATGAATGCGTTTGTGACTGTATCGAGACCTTCTGCTGCGCGGTCCGGTGTTGCCAATAAAAGTAGGCAAAACCCGCTCAACACACAGCTGTGTGGAGCGGTCGGTATTCACGCCAGCTTGAATGCAACATCGCTACACAGTTGTGCAGGGGAATGGCCTCGTAGGCGGGCGTGAACACCGAACGCTCTATACACACAGCAGTGAGTTGGCCGGGTTTTGCCCACTGTTTTGGCTACTTCGAGTCACTCATACAAAATGGGAACAATAATTTTTTTGCCTTTTTTTTTCTTTTTTTCTTTTGATTTTTCACAGAAAATTTGTCTTCTTTGGTAAATCTTGACCTTTAACCCCTATTTTTGATTTTTTTTGTACTTCATTATGGTTTATTGTTAATTTTTTCTCAATTTGCCGGATTTTTCTGTATCCTGTTTATTGATTTTATTTTGATTTTTTAATTGATTTTTTTGGGGGCCGTACAAATGATTTTTCGAAGTGACCCCGGCTGCTTAGCGCTAGCGGCTCGGCTGCAGCTTCATCCTCGCGCGGTGCCGTCGCGGCGCACCGGGCGTCGTCCTCCGGGCTCCGGGACGGTCCCTGGCCGCGCCCCACCCCGCCACGCCACGCCCCTCTCCTACCCGCGCACTCGTACCTCTACGGCGCGCGTACAGCGCCCTGCCTCATTCATAATCAGAATCATAATGAACGAAAAAGAAGACGGGCAGCATCCGAGCCGGCCGGTGTGCGGGCGGGGCGGGGCGGGGGCCGGTGGCGGGCGTGCTCAGCGAGGCGTCACAGACGGGGCGGGGCGGGGCGGGGCGGAGCTCACCGGCCGCTGCTCCGGGATAGAGATCGGCGCCCAGCTTTATGAGTTTGGCGCGGGGCGCGGCGGGGCGGCGCGGACCTGCGTACACACTCTAGTGTGTGCACTCCTCCTTCCGGTCCGGTCCGGGGCGGGGCGGGGAGGAGTCAGCGGTGGAGCTGAGACGGCACTGCGGCTCCTCCCCGCCGCCGCCGCGCTCGCAGCGTCCAGCCGCCTCTGCCGACTGATTCAGAAGATCGCTCTCATCCCTCCGTCCTTGTTGCACCTACAGCGGTGCCCTATGCTGGCCATGGCAGTGCTTCATGAGTGTGACGAGGACAGAGCGATCGGCTGTCCGTCCCGTCGGTTGGCGTGGCCGGCCCGGCCGCCTGCTCCCGCTCCCGCAGACGGGTTGTTGCTCCGGGTCGCTTCCGGCCGCTCCGGGCCGGGCTGGGCCGGGCTGGGCTGGGCCGGCTGCTACCCGTCTTGGCTCCGGTCTCTGCCCCCGGGGTGGGGCCGGCTCGGGGCTCCTGTATGGCTCCGGCTGGCTCCGGGCCGCGGACCCTCGGGGCGCTCCGGGCCGGGAGGAGGGGGCGTGCGCGGCGTGCGCGGCGTGCGCGGCAGCCTCCTCGTTTTGAATTTCAAATGCGACGCGCGAAGACGCGCCTCCGCGGCTGTCACTCACGGCAGGACAGGAGCGCAGACTTCCCCGAACCAATCAGTCTTTAGGCCCGATGACGCGACGCGCCAGCGGGAGCGCCATGACTCGCTGCATACTGCTGCTGCTGCTGGAGAAATCGACCGGGGGTGTAATGTGGTCACACAAACACACGCGTGCACACACACGGGCCATTTCGCGTGAGCTGACAGGTATAGTCGAAGGACGAGAAAGAAGTTATTCAATAACAGACAGCTAATAACAACGGGATTACACGCCGTCGGGCCCGGCGTTAACAATGGCCGGGGCGAGATACTCTGCCTCTGCTGCTGCCCCTTTGGTGCTGCTGGTTTGTTTGGATGGCAGGCCTCCCTCAGCCCCCCTGCCCGGCCCGGCCGCTGACCGCTGACATGTCTCCCTGGGGGATTAACGGACCGTTAAGCACCCCCCTGTGTGGCACACAGGCAGCGATCATCGTGTACCGTAGGGCCGCTTCCTGGCGGGAGCGCGGCACAGCGCGGCGCCACGGCTTGCTGTATGTCGTGTTTCTATTTTTGCACGTCGAGAGCGCTATCGCCAAGGTTATTTTTGATCGGGCCGGAGGGAGAGTCGGCTGGGCCGCGCTGTGGTGACTGTGTCGGTGGCGTCGCGGCCGCGGCCTCCCTCCCTCCCGCGGCCGCCCTGCCTGCTGCGTCCATGCACCGGCTGAGCTGGCGGGGCCGGACACTTGTAAGCGCAGCCTGATCAGCCCCAGCCTGCCGTGTTATCTCCCTGAAGACTTGATCCTTGCGACCACAAGAGCTGGGGGGGGGGGGGGGAGAGGGGAGTACCCGTTTAGCTGAGGGCGCGGCGTGGCCCTGCGCGCCTCTCCCACCGCGCCCGCCCCGCCCCGCCCCGCCGGACAGTACGGGCAGGGCAGGACGAGGGCCGCCAGGACGTCTCCTTATCGTCGTGTTTGCTCTGCTCCTAATCTCGCGTCCCTGGCGGCCGGCCGCTGGCCGCTCGCACTCAAGTCCTCTCCCGAGGTCCACGCTCCCGCGAGGCTCGGCGCGGCGCAGGCCTTCGACCAGCACTCCACCTCAGCGTCGGCGATGACTTATTCGTCGTCCTGCTGACGGCGGCCTCCGCCTTACATCTTCTTGCCTCTCTCCTTTTCCCCTTTTCTGCCTCTCCTTTTCCCCCTTCCTTCCTCTTTTCTTTAACGTATAGTGCTTTCCTCTCTCGCACCCCTACGTTTCTCTCCCTCTCACCCCCCGGCCGGCCTGCCGGCCTGGCGCCGCGGCCCGCCCTCACGGGGCCGAAGGGATTCGCTGGCCGTGACGCTGATGGGGAGGATGACGCTGCACGCGGCTCTCAGTTCTGCGAAGTGCGCCGCGCAGCCCCCCCACCCCCCTCATGGCGCGCCTATCAGGTGCGGGCGCGGAGAGGAGGGCCGCGTGGATTTCGGGCCGGCGCCAATCGACAGGAAACCGTCTGGAGGAGAAGGGGTGACGGGCCGGACGGCAAATCCTGCAGAGATATGGCCCCGCAGGCCGCAGGGCGGGGGACCCAGGCTGCGGGGAAGATTAGAGGGGCGGTGTCGTGGTTTTGCACACGTACAGACTGAATACGTAACTCGACTACCGAATTTGAGTCGCTGTTCTCAGAAAAGGTGCGGTCTCTGAATGATATCGTGCTCGGCGCGACGCGGGGGAGGTTAGGTTGGCCTTGGTCGAGGTTGGCGCGGTCACACGGCGCCCTGTAGGGCTCACGCCCTCTGGTGGTCGCTCTGCTAACTGGATTTGCCCTTGTTCGCTGTGAGTGTGAGCGAGAGAGGCGATGACACTCCTACTCTCTCTGTCTCTCTCCGTCTCTCTCCATAACCGACGACGCTGAGGCTAACACTGTGTGCATGCGTGTATTTCCCACAGCGCGGCGGCAAACTAATGCTTAATCAAAACAAAAGACACATCTCGCGAGAATTGAAACCGGTTGCGGAACCGGTTTGCGCTTCCTTCATCATCTTCCTCCTGCTCTCCTCCGCGAGGAGTCTTTGGCGCTCTTCGCGCTCGGCCCGGCTCCAATTCGTAAACCAAAAAGGAGGTGGGTGATATCAACGGTAAGACAATAGGAGCCCGAAAGATGAGCAAACAAAAAACTGCGACTCGGCGGTGCCTGGCAATAAGGGGCGGAGATAATCACGGCTCAAACCGGTTCCTCGCGGAGGTCCTCGCTGGCGCGCAGCCTCCCCGGTGCTCCCCGGTGCTGCACCTCCGTGACACCCCGAGCCCGAGGAGAACAAGGAGGACCCGGGCCGGGCCGGCCCAGGCCCGGGGGGCAGGGAGCACTGCTCCCGCTCCGCACCGGCCCGAGTTCAGCCGCGAGAATCGCCTGACAGGCGGCGGCGGCCGACGGTCGCGTCGTGAGGTGAGGTGACCTTGTAGAGGATGAGACGAGGTACCCGCGGGTTATTCCCTCAGAGGTACTCACCCGCCTGCTGGCGGCGCCCTCCTCGGCAAAAACACACATCGCTTCATGGCGGCGGCAAATTCTCTCTCTCTCTCTCTCGCTCTCTCTCGCTCTCCCTCTCTCTCTCTCTCTCTCTCTCTCTCTCTCTCTCTCTCTCTCTCTCTCTCTCTCTCTCTCTCTCTCTCTCTCTCTCTCTCCCTCTCTCCCTCTCCCCCTCGCTTCTTTTCTCGCTACTCAGTGGTGATCCGTGTGCTGCATTCCCTGGTCGCTGAAGGGCCGGGCCGCGGGGGTCGAGGGGGTGCTGGTGGTGGCGGGGCAGAGTGCGGTGCGGCCGTGCTGAGGAGAGGGAGGGGGCAGCGGCCCGCGGGGTGGGGGGCGGGCCCGGCCAGGCCCGGCCAGCGAGCAGCGTCGGAGGGGAGGGAGCCCCCTGGGCTGGGCCCGGGCCGCGTCGTCTGCTAGCCAAGCCGAGCCGCTGAGCCCGCGCAGCGCCGCGCAGCACCTCGCTCGCTCTGTCTCCCTCGCACTCGCAGTCTCGAGAGGCGCCCGTGGCCCCCCTCTCTCTCTCTCGCACTCTCGTGGGAGAGACGCTCGGCGGAGGTAAGGGTGCAGCGCGGCCGCCCGGCCCGGCCTGCCGCGGTGTTTACTGGCTTCGTTACGCTCAATCAGCAGCCGCGTCATGGGCTATTCTCCTCGTAATTATCGCCATGCAGATTCGCCCCCCGGCCCGTCCCGTCCCGGCGGCCCCCTAAGCAGGTCGCGACCGATATGGCAGCTGTGTGTGCAGGGCAATGCTGCCAGAAAAGTAGGCGAAACCCGCCCAACACACAGCTGTGTGGAGCGGGCGGTGTTCGCGCCTGCCTACTAGGCAACGTCTACACACGTGTGCAGAGGAATGGCCTAGTAGGCAGGCGTGAATATCGCCCGCTCCACACAGCATCGTGGTGGGTGGTTTTTTTCAACTTTTCTGGCAACACTGGTGCAGGGCGGGGCCTCCCCTCCGCCCTGCCCTGCCAGGTCCAGCGTCACCCCTCCTCCCCTAACCCGTCTTCAAAATCTCACCAATTTTCAAAAAAGTTGAGCTGGAACGTAATGTTTTTGGAGATATTGAGGTGATAGCAAGCTACGTGTACGACCTAAGCAAAGCCCTACCCCCCGTCCTTCCATAGGGAGAGGCACCGCTGTGCTCCCTTGACGTACATCTCTCACCTTATCAATTCTCGATATGGTTTTTGATTTATTGGAGAGGGGAGTGATGGACCTGGACGTGGACGCGTCCATCACGCACTCTAAAAGCCGCGCGGCGCACAGTGCGTGGTAGAGGGGCTGCCCCGCCCTTCCCCGCCCAGCCCCGCCCAGCCCCGCTCCGCCCCGCCAAGCCCCGCCACGCCCTGCCTAGTCGATAGTTCCCCACCTGGCCACCCGCCCGGCGGTGGCAGCACCAGTCACGTCGGCCAAGGGAGGCGACTGTATAGCTGTATAGCCCAGCTCGGGGCGGGCAGTCCGGAGCATGGGACTGGGCAGGGTTCGGGTTTTGACACAAACAAAAATAGCAATGTAGAGCAGGCTGAGGCAATATGAAATTTTTTTTGAACATCCCCCCCATCTCGTTTTTTACTGGTGTGTTAAAGAACGCCCCGCCCAGAAGAGTCTGTCTGTATCAGCTATTGTCTCCTCAGCCCCATTTATGGCACGTTTTACTATTCTCGTAGTGTGCTTTTCTTGGTGATAATCCCTCGTGATGCTTTCTCTGGAAGCACGGCCCGGGCTAGGAGCACTGGCCGCTGGTCCACCTGCGATGAGAGAGAGAGAGAGAGGGAGAGAGAGAGAGAGAGAGAGAGAGAGAGAGCTATTGTGATGGCGGTGGAGGCTGGGACAGGTACAGACTGCTGAGGCGGGTATGCGCGGTATGTTTCCCGTACCTTTGGATGGTCCGGGTCCGGGTCAGCCTAGGCCTGCCGGCCTGCCTGCAGCTTCCATGCCGGGAGGGGCGGGGGGAGGGGGAGGGGGGGCAGTGCACCTGTGCAGCGCAGGGTCCTGGGAACAACTCCGCTCTCGTGCTGTTTACAGCCCACTCGGCCCACATCCGCCAAAAGTATTGCGTTGACAGGTTGTAAAACGGTTTCCGAGGATTCTGCCCCTGTTCGTCGCGCTCCTTTTCTCCCCGTCCTCTGTCCTGTTTGCCTGCGGCGGGGCCGGGCGGGCCGGGCCGGGCCGCGCAGGGCGCGCCTCTACGCGCCGGTAGACAGCGTGCGTACCTGGAGGAGGACGAAGAGGAGGAGGAAGAAGAGGTGGACACTGGCCGCCGCTGACCGTTGCGTTGGGTTCATATCTAACCCCTTTTTTTTTCACCGTATCTGTCTTGCTCCAGTTGGCATGGGCTGAGGCGAGGACCGGGAGCGAAAGAGCCAGGCTGGAAGGAAGGGAGAGGGAGGATGACCACTGCTATTTAGCCGAGCCGAAGCCGAGCTGCGGGCGACTGACGGTAGAAAACTAGCAGACGATGGGAGACGACCGTTGCGTCCGCTCGCTGGAGGGGCTTTGCCTTGAACGGCGCGGCGCGCAATCAGGAGTGCTCAGTGCTCACCCGTCACGTGGGAGGAATATATGGGAAAAAGAAAAAACAAATTATCTAAGAAATGAGTGCGGAGCGGGTGTCGCGCCGGCCTGGCCTCCACCCACACCCGTGTGTCCCGCCTGGCACGCGTGTGGGCGGGTTGCCTACGCGCTCGGCCAAGGCGCCGACGCACACACCCGCGCCTGTGTAGTCCAGCTGCACCGCCTCGACTCGACCTTACGCGAGCGGAAAACAACTCTGAAACTTTTGTTCACCTCGTACTTCAGGAAAATTTTCAGAAAACTTCACAAACATTCAGAAAAATTTAGAAAAATTCGCAAAAAAAAATTGGAGAAACCAGGAAAATTTTGGAAAAAAATAGGAAAATTCATTGAAATTTAGGTAAAGTCTAAGTGAAAATTCAGTTATAGAAGTTCACGAAAATTCAAAAAAAAAAATTACAAAACGTCTCGACAACAAAATTCAGAGTTGTTTCCCCCTCGCCCTTACGCCTCTATATAGAAATGCATGCGCTGTGGGTGTAAAAATAAGTAAAGCCAAAAAAATTGACGGTATCGCCGGCCGCTCCGCGCTGCAGACGCAGGCATTCCCACGCTGACCCAGCGGCGACTGGGGCTATTCACAACTAGAGCTGCGCCGGGCTGGACCTCGGTCATCTCCCCGCGTGATGATGACAGCGCAGGTAACCACCAGGAATTAGCCCGGCCATCTAGCCCACTACGTGCATGAAATACGGTCTCGCGCGGGGCGGGGCGGGGCGGGGCGGGGCGGGCCGCGGGATGGACAATGGCTAGTCGCGCTCGGACATTGTTTACAGATTGCGCCACCGGGGGGTTGCGGCCCGCAGGGATGATGGAGATGACCCTTCGCTGCACGGAAGGAAAGGGTTCAGGGTCGCTGCGCGGCCGCGGAGACGGAAAGGCCAATTTCACATTTCTTTAAAAACTATTTCAACGGTCATTTCTGTCGTGCTGTAGCATCGTTTGAGTTGGTTATTTTTTACAGTAATTTCTTGTAAATTTTTATTTTCATGTATAATAAGGTAATACCCATAATGTAATTAACACCGAAATGCTATAGAATATGCTGTAAAACTGTCAAATCTTTGGGTCTGATGCGGGTGCACGATTAGTCTGTGCGAGATTTCTTGATGTGAATGCCCCTTTGGCGTATCGTCCTATCCTTGCGGTGTCATCAACTGGGAGGCGGGGTCCTTCTATCTATCGCTGCTTGGGATATCTGCTAATGTTAACGGTTGCGTAACGTGGCGTGCGTGACGGTGACGCTCAGCGCGCGTGACAGCGGCAATGAGACGGCCATGTAATGTAAACGCGCTGACGCCCACTCGAAATCGGATAATCCGGCCATCGACGCCAATCAATTGACTGGATAAACACAATGCGGGACGCGGGCGGGCGGGGCAGGGCCGGGTCATTAGATATGGAGCAGCGGCCAGCATCCCTCCCCTCCTGTGTGTGAGAGAGAGAGAGAGAGGGAGGAGGGTAATTGACACTCCCCCCGCCGCGCCGCCGCGAAGAGGCTGTTTGTGTTGACCTTCCGGTGGAGGGGTGTCGGCCGCGACGCGCCAACCCTTTGTGTCCATCACGACACGCTGTGTGCGAGGGGAGGGCCGGCTCGGCTGACCAGGGCCAATATTTTATTCAAAACAGGGAGGTAAAAAACAGAAACTTTTACTAGGAAAACTTTGAACCAGTATCGTCATTTTCAGTTTTGATTAATCTCATGAAATGTTGATACTTGTGCCCCACAACCGCCTGTGTCGCATTCTCGCTCGCCCCTTCTGGGCTTCTTCCTGTTCCGGCCGCCACTTCCTCTGTGCGCGGCAGGTAGCCGAGCCTCCGCGCAGACTGACCGGTTCCGTTTGTCCGGTTTTAAAAATCCTCGCGTTTCTCGCTGCACTTTATGACACGAATGCATGTGCGCATGGGGGGGGGGGGGGGTCTCGCCGATTTGTGCGTTTCGTCACGGGTCATCGTGGCTACTCATTTGGCGCTATTTAGTGGCGGATAGGGAGTATGACTGGCGAGTCCCTCATTACTCACTCGGTCAGGACCCGGGCGGGGCGGAGGGGGGTCGAAGAAAAAGGGCGAGTGAGTGAACATTTGGTGACCATACAGCGGGTACGCCAGGAGGGGCACCGTAAACACTTGGTGTTTAGCGACGCCTTGGTTTTTGTCGGTTTCCTAGCAGTTCTGAAAGAAAAAAAAAAAAAAAAAAAAAAAAAGAAAAAAAAATAAAAGAAAAGAAAAAAAAACAAGCAGCTCATATTGAGTAAATACACAGGGTTTCGTGTTCGGGGCTGCTTGAAAACCAGGACGAATTATTTTTCGTGCGTGCACTGTAAATACCAGAGCGAGAATTATTTTCTCGCCGAGAGTGTGGTTTTGTTTCCTTGCTCGATTAGAGAAATGGTTTCAAAAATCTCGCTCTAATATTGTGAAGATTGGGTAACCTCGCCTCTTTTTCAGTGATGACCGAGGTGATGAGTCATATACTATACTTTATCTTATGGATTTAAGTGATATTTGATATTCTTTATCAATCATAGCCAGTTTCCTAAACTATCACCTAAATAAATAAGGCAAGAGGAAAATCCTAGGGGGAGGAGGGAGGAGTCGCTTCGAAAATTAATTGTACGGCCCCGAAAAAAATCGTTTAAAAAATCATAAGCAATAATAGAAAGTCAAAATAAAACCAAGAAGAAGTATACAGAGAAATCCGAAAAATTGAGGAAAAATGAACAATAAAGAACTGAAATAAAATTAAAATAATTTAGAAACAAAATTAATCAAAAAGTAACTGGAATCTGACTCCTGCTGATATTTATTTCATTCCCGGCGTGGGATGTCTTTACTTTTACATTCTGCTTGGCTCTCACCGATTAAAACAAACTGGTCACTTCTGAAATTAAAAAGACGGCTCGTCGCGTTGTGGCCGCCGCCGCCGCTGTCGTCGGAAGTAAATAAGAATGAATCTTGATGAGAACTGTCAAAATGTCGCTCGTCTCGGACGGTGCGGGACGGGGCTCGCTCGACTGGACGGACCTGTTGGTCAAGAAGCATCGCATCGGCCTGCCGGGCCGGGCTGGGGCGGGGCGGGCCGCTCAGCGTTTGCCCCGGAAGCCACCGGCGCGGCGCGGAGCAGCCGAGGCGCCTTATATGCAGATCACCTTCCCTCTTGCAACTGTGGACATTTTGTGATCGGACAGTCCGAGCAGGAAGTGGACGCGCCTGTGGCGCGCGCGGGGCGGGGCCGGCCGGGGTGGGGGGTAGCAGGCTGCGGCGGCGGCGGCGAGAGGGTTTAGTCTCCGCCGATAGTCGCCCAAAACCCCAAAAGAGACATCAAAACTTAAGCTACTGCACCTCTGCACGCTCAGATCTCTCTCTGACTTTTTTCACTGTGATGTGTAAGGACAATGAAATTTGTCTACAGATCATAGACATTCGTTTGCAGACATATTTAGCTACAGACAAAAACGTCAAGATCTAGAAATTAAAATGACGCAATGTATGGACTGAAATGTTTATTTTAGGGAAGAACTGTTTTCTTGTTTTTAAAATAAAGAAAACTGTACTACCATAGAATAAACATTTTTGTCCATTGACATTTTTCTACATAACTCCGACTTTTTCCCCCTCGAAAATTAGCTCTGTCATCAAAAAAATTACTTTGAAGACAAATTTCATCATACGCCTATGGATATCCCTCTTTATAATGAAAATAGAGTCCATTTCAAGTCTGAGAGTGTGGGCTTACAATCATAAAAATTTGCACCATCATTCCCCCCTAAGATTTAACAGTCTTTTTCTCATTGATTTTGATGTGTCTTAAGAGGCGGACCCAGTAAGAAAAGAGAGGAAGGGCGGGGCGCTATTTACTTCAGAATATCTCAAAACCTGGGTCTGTACTGAAATGTTGTGCTCTTTTAATTGATCATCGAGTATAACGTGGGAGCGGAGTCATTACAAAATTGAGGGTAAAACGCAGTTTTTTTCTTTATATATAAAAAAAAACAAATTGAGGAATTTTTAGTGTTTATTTATGCATTTTAAGTGAAAATTGGCAGCTGCCGACGAGGCGCGGCAGTCTGCTGTATAGGTCAGGAGCTACTGTTGTACTGGCTACACTCACTGTTATTCAATTACTGTGACGTCACATTCTTTTTCATGTGAAAACTGTCACATTCCTTTAAATATTAATGTCACATTCTTTTGAATGTGACGATAAAATTTAGCCCGCATATTTTGGCCGATTCACATTGAAAAGAATGCGACTCTGCATTTTAAACAATGTGACACTTTTCACATGAAAAAGAACGTGACGTCACAGGAATTGAATAACAGTGCTGTCATACACCATGTGCTAGGACGCATCCGAGACCTACAGCGAGTGTCTAAAAGTCTACTCTGAGAGCTCTCATCATAATCTTGAAAACGGCACATTTTGGGCGAGAAACACTCCACTCTTCATGTGAATGCTAATATTTCTTGTGACTACAGCGTCAGTGGAAAGTTTAGAGAACGTATTTGTTGAAAAGTATTTTTCAATTTTTTTTACAAATGTTTCCTGAAAACGCTTTGGATCACTGTGCGCCGCGTTGAGCCGGGACTGTCCGCAGCGCTGTACTGTTACGTGTCGTCGGTCGTCGCACACTTCACTAGGGTTCCTCGGCCTATGCCGAAAAAAAGGTGAACACCTGGTCGAGTGGACGCAAAACATGTTCGCTCGGATTTAAAGCGCCCTGACTGTTACGTGATCTGTTAGCGCCGCGCCCGGGCCGGGCTGGGCAGCCAACTTATTCCGAAGAGCGCTTTCCTTGCCCTGTCTCTCTCGCACCTATTGGTTTGGCCGTATTGGAGCGAGAGAGACAGAGCGATGAAAGCGCTCCTCGGAAGAAGTCGGCTGGGCATTCCCCCTTGCAGCGACGCGGCGCCTGTTCCTCGAGTGTGCAGATAGTCCGGCTAGTCCCTGGTTACGTGTCTCTGTCTGCATGCCCGCCCCGAGGGGTTAACAAGTCGTAAATCTCATGATCTGTGAGTGGATATACTCTTATGTTGAATATTGGTGAATAGTAGTGAACATAAATGAATAATAGTGATAACAAAGTCAAATATGGACTGAATATTTGGGAATCTTAAGAAATACCAGCTGGTGGAAACTTTGTCGTCAAAATAGGCATGCAATGATGTTTTGTAGGCTCTATATTTCAGAAACCATAAGTGATTGGCGAAAACGGGGGGCATATTTGGAATCCTCATGAAATTTCACGTGGCGTAGGCTACCTATAGTGCAGCTGGTTACAGAAGTATTCGGTCATTTTGCCATAAGAAAGTGGAAAATAGGATAAGGAAACGCGTTAAAAACATGATCGACATTTTCGCTTAACCCAGGATATTGCTATTTTGTCATCCTTAATGTGAGAAAACGGAGCTATCAATTAAAAATCTTAGCACAGGTATGAATTCAACGTGTTATTCCGTGTGCATTTCACATCTAGGGTTTCGAAGAAAGAGGGTCTGTACCCTTAAATAATGTGGACGATTAACGGCAGACTGTTTTGTCAATTTCATGCAGAGCAGTCGCTGTATACCTGGTCTCAGTTACATGGCGACTTCATGACAAGTTTTTTGCACAGAAAATTTCTTCAGGATTCAGGATATGCCCTCGGAATTAACCTACGTGGTCGCGTTCTTTTGCATTAAGAAACACAAGAAAACAATGCAACGTTTCGATCATGGTTTCAAAGCGTTTCCTTGTCCTATTTTCTACTTTCTTATGGCAAAATGACCGACTACTTCTGTAACCAGCGGCACTATAGGTAGCCTACGCCATGTGGAATTTCGGGAGGATTCCAAATATGCTCCCGGTTTTCGCCTATCACTTCTGGTTTCTGAGATCTAGAGTGTACAAAACACCTTACTGCATGCCTATTTTGACGACAGAGTTTCCACCCGCTGAAAATGCATATGAATATGAGCGAATATCGACTAAATAATATTGAACTTGCTAATTTTCTCTTGACCTGTCTAAATTGTGGATCTCTCGGCCCGCCTGCCCTACAGTAACGACAAAATGTTAATGTAGTCATGTGCCCAACGGTCATTTCTTCGATTTTGTGTGTGTATGTGTGTGAGGGCCAGAGAGAGAGAGAGAGAGAGAGAGAGAGAGAGAGAGAGAGAGAGAGAGAGAGAGAGAGAGAGAGCTCGTTTGATCGTGCATGTCCAAGTTCACAACTGCTTGCATCACGTATGGATGCCTCATTTCACATACGAGGTTCGCCTAGGTGAGTCTGAAGGTCTTGTAACGGCCATGCCAGGCGCGTCGCCCGGGACGGGCCTGTTCCCCCACACAGCAGTCCTAACTGCCGAAAACGCAAGTAGATGACACATTTAACGGTCTCACGGACCTGGCCGCTGGCCCGCAGGCCCGCTGGCCATTGGTCAGCCGCCCCCTGGACCTCCCACCCCGGGCGCGAGCCGGCGCGAGCTGCGCGAGCCCAGGACCGGTCCTGGCCGCCCTGCCTCGCCGACCAATCCCGGCCAGCGTCTCAGGCAAATCTCTGCGCGCTCGACCGCCATTGGCCCTGTAAGCGGCTCACTCGCACTCCTTGCGGGGTGGTGCTGTGGATTGTTCGCGAACAAGGGCGCGTAGGAGAGAGAGAGAGACGGAGGATACACAGAGTCTTCTTGCCTCTCTCACTCTATTTCCCCCCCTCTCTCTCTCTCTCTCTCTCTCTCTCTCTCTCTCTCTCTCTCCCTCTCTCTCTCCCTCTCTCCGTCTCTCTCTCTCTCCCTCTCTCTCTCTCTCTCTCTCTCTCTCTCTCTCTCCCTCTCTCTCTCTCTCTCTCTCTCTCTCTCTCTCTCTCTCTCTCTCTCTCTCTCTCTCTCTCTCTCTCTCTCTCTCTCTCTCTCTCGTACTTACGGTATGAATCTATGAGGTGGACAAACATGATGTGTCCGGCAATAATAGGTGACCGTTAGACTTGGGACCCTTTCGTCCCGCCCCGCTCACCCCCTGCCCCGCCCCGCCTTGCAACGGACGAGGCGACACGAGCAGTGATCTGCGACGGGGGAATTAATGAGGCCCAGGTCGGGCTGGTTCAATCAGGTAAGAGCTCAAGGCCCCTACCCACCTCGGCTCGAGCCTCGGCCTATGTGACCCGCGGCCGCCGGGCCGGGCAGGGCCGGGCTGGGCGGCGTGGCGAGGACGGTTAGTAGATGACCGTTGCCTGAAGTGTTGTAGATTAGGGACACAGTACTGTCCGGTGGACAGTATCCACCTCCCTCCCTTGCGCTTTAGCCGTTTTCTATTGGCTGTTTGTCGGCTTGGCTCTCTGCTCAAACGCAACCTTTCCCCGTGATGCATTCTGACACTCAGAGAAATGAAAAGTTGGAGGAGCAGTCATCTACTCGTGGTGCACCTAGAAAAGCGCGTTCTTGTATCCTGCAACATAGACTTGAATCGAGTGCAAAATAGCTGATAATTTCTAGTACCATTGTACTTGAGTATTTGTGTTCAAATCACACTGTTATTCAATTACTGTGACGTCACGTTCTTTTTCATATGAAAAGTGTCACATTGTTTAAAATATAGTGTCACATTCTTTTCAATGTGAATCGGCCAGAATGTGCGGGCTAAATTTTATTGTCACATTCAAAAGAATGTGACATTAATATCAAAAGGAATGTGACAGGTTTCACATGAAAAAGAATGTGACGTCATAGTAATTGAATAACAGTGCAACCTCACTTTTCTCTTAAATCGTTCCCCTGTGCGCTCCAATGAAACGCAAATACTTGGTTCTAGGCTATATCACTTTATAAACCATGTCTGATTTTTTGAGGAAAAAGGGAAAACTTTGAGGAACTCCCTCATTTTGAGTAAAACTCGTCAGATTTCGAATTTTTTCGCTCTAAGGAAGTGAAATTAATTCATATATTGATAGGACTTTTTCACCAATACTCAGAGAGTTCCTCAAAAGTTTTCCCCTTTCCTCAAAAGATCGGCCAGACATTGTTTTTACCTTGTAAAATGGGGCTTCATTTGAACGTCAAATTGTACTTAGGAAATTTACAGTCATAAAATCGTGGTGTTGATTCGAGAGGGAAACAACTCTGAATTTTGGTGTACAAATTTTGTGAATTTTTGCTTGTGTTTTTTCTAGATTTCTGATAATTTTATTGATTTTTTTTTGTAAATCTTCCTGATTTTTGCTGAATTTTTCTTAATTCTTTTGAATTTTTCTGACATATTCTGATTTTTTCTTGATTTTTGCTGAATTTCTTCGTATCTCTTTGAATCATGTGGTGTACAAAAATGTCAGAGTTGTTCCCCACTCGTATTGACCTTTATTTTCAGTTATCACAATTATGTCGTCTCAGGCATTATTTTTTGTTTGTACACTGATAATCCAAGTGTTCAACCCTTCAACACTTTAAAGTGTTCAAATACCATTTAAACATATAAATGTGTTCAACAGAGTTGTTGTGCACTTAAAAGTGTTCAACTTAGAAGTTGTGCACTTGTAAGTGTTCAACTCCCCAGTTACACACTTCCTTAGCATTAGACGCATTGTATCAGGGAAGTGTGCAACTGGGGAGTTGAACACTTACAAGTGCACAACAACTCTGTTGAACACTTTTATTTGTTTAAATGGTATTTGAGCACTTAAAAGTGTTGAAGGGTTGAACACTTGGTTTATCAGTGTACTTTAGGAAACGCTAATAACATTATGGCATGGCGCATTATGGTTGCTTTTCATCTTTTCATCTGTCGAGGTCGCCTCACTGCAGGTCGTATCGGTCTCGATCATACCTTACAGTATGACGAGGCAGTGGACTTGTCTGCTGCTCTTGCCCAGCAGAAATATTCACATTGGTGGTGATATGAGGGAAGAGGGAAAGTGTACATGTGCTAGATTTCGATTTCGATCAAGCGTTAATTAAATAAATCTCTATGTGACTTTGTACGAAATTTCGTTTAATGGACCGGTTTAGTGGTTCCTGATGTCCACTTTTAACTAATGCGGGAAAAATGACCGAAAAATGAAGCGAGGGAGGGAAAAGAACTCGTTCCTTATAGTACAGTTGCGTATGCAATGATACCGCAGTAGTGCGTGGTCGCAGTCAGCGCCGGCCGGTCCGTTCCGTCGGGCTCGCGGGCGTGTAGCACAGGGAGCGGCCCGCTGCCTTTCCCACACCGTCTGGTCTCGTCTCGCGACAGTAGCCTTTGGCGAGCAGCACCAATAAAACACGTTTATTCCGCATATCGGAGGTCCCACAGTGCGGAAGCGTAACGGAAGCCGCCCGGCCCGGCCCGGCCCGGCCCGGTCCAACTTCCTCGCCAAAGTCGTGTCGCTTTAATGCAACACTAAGTGGCCTTCATCGCCGGTGCAACCGCCCAGATTTATTGGAATGCATTTAAATACATTGAAATTCATTTCCTTGTCGGGAGGTGCGCTCTCTCTAATGTGACCGTAAGTGACCGGGGAGGTGCGCGCCCCGCCCGGCCGGACTGACCACTTGGAGGACCAGACTGACCAGAGAGTGACCAGTTTTGCGACGCCTCGCGGCGCTGATCGAAGTGATGAAGTCTCCTTCGCCTGTCGTTTCTCATTCCGGGTGAGGACTTGGCCGGCCGGCCGGCCGGGCTGCGCGTAGGGTCGCCTGCCCCGCCCCGCCCCGCCCCGCTCCGCACCCCACTCGACAGACTTACGACCTCCCGCCGTTAGCCTGATTGAAGCTCATCACCCGATTTGAATATCTGCCGGCAACAATCTGAATACGCACCGGGGCCGTCTCTCTGGTAACATCTCAGGCGTGCCATGCAGTTTGTAAAGTTGTCTTTCGTTGTGCCTTGTTTCGTTGAGACAAAAATACTTTCAAAGAAGACATTTATGCTGAGTTTTCTACAAAAAGATTGGGTACTGATTCACTTCTAAATTCGATTTCGGTTGCATCTGCGCTCCCTATACTATCGGTTCCTGAAGACGTTACAAAATCCAGTGCCTCCGTCGTCTCCTTGCCGTCATATCCAGGCGTGGCATGGCGTGGCCGTCTTGCACTGGTTCTCATGGTCGCAATATAATGCAGCGCGCACACACACACACAGAGCCAATGCTTGACCATCCCAACGTCCACGTCGTCCTACATTTCCGAAAGGGTGGACGGCGAACGGACCTTAATCGGAAAATAAAAGCCGTATGATTTTTTTTTCCTTGCCCGTGCCCCTCCTCCTCCCTTTACATCGCCTCTTTCTTTGCGACCTACGAACCCCTTCGTCATCTTTCTTGACATTGTGCGGATCGCCCATCGCTCTCTCTCTCTCTCTCTCTCTCTCTCTCTCTCTCTCTCTCTCTCTCTCTCTCTCTCTCTCTCTCTCTCTCTCTCTCTCACCCCCTTCGAGTTCCTCTCGCTCCTTTTTCGGACAAAAGAGATTACACTTCCTAGTCGCAGACTGACCATGCCGACCCCCCGGCCCCTCCAACCCCAAGACGGTCATCTAGGTGGAAGGGTCAGCGGCTCTGTCCGGTCGGGTCCTGGCCGGCCCCGTGCCTCGCTCCCCCCGGAGCAGGGACCGGACTTGTGTTCCGGGAGCGAGACCCTCCGGAGACCTCCGGCGCGGCGGTCAGGTGCTGCCCGAGGTGGCCGCGCGGCGCCGCTGGTCGGGTCCGGTCCGGTCCGGTCCGGTGCCGACCTTCCGGGGTCGGGCTGACCCACCGCTGACCCTTTGGCGGTGACCGGGGCGGGGCGGGGCGGGGCGCGGTCCGTTGCGCTGGACGCGTCAGAATGGAGCCGTGATTACGGCACTGCACGGGACTTTCACGGTGAATGAGATCGTTGTGAAGGTTGGATTTCACGGGTATCGAAAGGGATGGCAGGAGCGGCGGTCCGCGGGCGGATCGGGGTGGGGCGGGGCGGGGCGGGGCAGAGGCAATGAGGGAGGCGGGGCACAGCGGTGGCTCAAGGGGGCAGGACATGATGTTGGACATCCTCGCGACAATATCACGAATCACATGGCATTTTGTTCTTGCTTCGATCTCGCCATTGTCATCTTTGGATGTGTTTCCATCAAAGTTTTCCTAGTTATTGTGAAAAAAAAATATGAAGTAGGCTTGCCGAGGGGTACCTCACCTTCTCCAATCAGTGTACACCCTGCGTTAATCATTTTCCAATCACTATCCAGACACATAATTTTTTGACAAAAATCTATTTTAAGCACCTTAAAATTGCAAAATATCGTATCGGTGCCCAAAATGTATAGCTTTCTTCAAAGTTTGCTCTGGAAATCCAATAAGTGTACGAACGTCGCAAACTGCTTGTAGGTGTGCGAGGATTCATTCGTACACCTACAAGTGTGCGACATTCACACACTTGGGTTTTCAGTGTGTTCAAACTATCCTTCCAATCACGATACAACCCTCCAATCAGTGTACACCCACTGTGAAAAATAGTCGTAAGTTTACGGGAAAATTTTCCACGAAGTGCAGTTGTAAAATTACAATTGCAAATCGTAAAATTACAAGCACTACATATCGGCTTGGAATTCATTCACGAGCAAAAATGGTCTGTTGTAAATTTACAAAATATTTCGTAAATAGTAATTTAAAAAAATTATCGTAAATCTACAAAGATATTTTTCACAGTGCCCATTTAAATAGCCTACCCCTCGAGGCTTGCTGAATATGACGCTCGAATTAGGAACATAAGGTTCTACGAGTTTCTTGTTTTTCATCTGAGGAAACAGCAGAAACGGGCATGGGCATGAGAAGAACGATGAGAAGAAAGCATCCGTCTACTTTTCTGGACGAAAAGGGTCACTACTGTTCCTCTTTTGATGGAGAAGGGTTGATGTGGGCTGGGGGTCGGGCTGGAAGGGTCACGGATGGTCAGTTGTGTTGGGTCAAGAAATGGCCTGGACCGCAACGGACAATGGCGTAGGCTCTTGTCCTACGTACCTTTTTTGAAAAGGAGCAAAATCCACTCCTTTGTGGTTTGCCTCGTTTTTTCCCTTAAATAAATATGGAAGCAATGAGCTAGAAGCGTCTGTTTGCGGCACGGCAGCGTTATAGCATTTCGTTGCCATAAATTATTTGGGTATATTTTGCGGTCAAAGGTTGAGAATTCAAGAAAGACGATTATTTATCCCCATAATCAGTGGAAATTAATTAAAGCCCACACCAGCGCATTAGGAATGGTGTGAGTACTTTCGGCTATTGCCATCTTATTTGTATAAGTGGGCAGCGTTTGCTGCAATGGGGTAATTGCGGAGGATATCTCAAGCGGGGCCTAGCATTTCGCCTTCTTAAAGTGCTGATTTTGCAGCTCGGATACCAAGTAATTGAACCAATTTCCCGGCCTAATCGTCCCACCCCCTCTCCCCTCCTCCCCCGCCCGCCACCCCTACGACGGCGCCGGTCACGAAACCCGCACCCCGCGCCGACCTACACACACTTATGAATGGAGCGGTCGTGAATGGGTGGCTCGTAGTCGCGGCGATGTGGTGAACTGAATGGGTGACTAATCTGTCCGTAATCTCAGCGCAAACCCGGGCGACCGCAGCGCGACCTCGCGGGCCTTCGCCCGGACTCGGTGCCATCCCCGGCCCGGGCCCGGACAGGTATAGCTCCTCGGCGGTGGCCATCCCGCGACCCGCGGCCACCCCCTTATTTGCAGCGCGTTGTCCGCACGGGGTAGCGTCCTCCGGGGGTGAAGAGACAACGCGGGGTAGAGACGACGCTTTTTATTGAAATTCGGAAATAGTGAAAATGAGTGTTGGTGCATATTTGTGAGCGCGTCCCCTGTGACACACCTCCGGGCTCGAACCGCGGGTGTGGCGGGGCGAGTCTGTTGTGTGCAGCTGTGGGCTGCTCCGCCCCGCCCCGCCCCGCCCCGCCCCGCCCCGCCCCGCCCCGCCCCGCCCCGCCCGGACGGTACAGGACAGGTGGACCCGCACCGAGCGCAGCGGATAGTACCCTCTGTCTCTGTCTCTCTCTCCCGCACACATCTCCGCCGGACAGCGCGACAGAGTGATGGGGATATTGCCCCCGCCGCCGCCGGTCATGTCTGTGGGTGCGAGAGAGACGCCCCTCATATACTCTGTGCGCGGTGCGTGGGAGTGGTGGGGTGGGGCGGGGTGGGTCACCGCGGCGCGGTGTGTCCTGTGCTGCCCGCGGCGCGGCCCGGCTGGAGGACCTCCGCGCAGGATGTCGGCGCGATAGCGTGAGCGCCCCCCCCCTCCTCCCCCTTCCCTCCCCGTCCTGCGTTGTTTGGTGAAAGCCAATGCCCTTGCTTCTCTACTGAGGGGGAAACAACTCTGAAATTTGGTGGATTTTTCTGAATTTTTACTGG
The DNA here is from genome assembly GCA_029379305.1 of Frankliniella fusca. Taxonomy (NCBI): domain Eukaryota; kingdom Metazoa; phylum Arthropoda; class Insecta; order Thysanoptera; family Thripidae; genus Frankliniella; species Frankliniella fusca. The sequence continues at coordinate 34,791 of JAHWGI010000971.1, forward strand.
ATTTTTGTGAGTTTTTGGTTGAGTTCTTCCTAGAATTCTGTATCTATATTTTATTTTTTTTGCGAATTTACCTGACTTTTCCAAAGAAAACATGTGTATTTTTCTAATTTATTTTGTAGAAAATTTTGGCAAGATCTTGATTTTTTTCAGAATGGTTTGAATTTTGTCTGAATTTTACTGAATTACGAGGTGTTTAAAAATTTCAGAGTTGTTTCCCCCTCTTTCTCTACTCGCACGACCTGTTCCCTCTTTTTTCATACATAAAAAAAAAAAGTTGCAATATTCGCCATCGTTTTCAAGCAGCTCTCATGTTGTAGTAGTTTTTTCCTTTATTTTTGCCCTCATCGTCACTTTCGCGTCTGCTCCGCGCAGTCACGCTGCTCGTATCTTTACCGCCGGACGAGCTGCGCGGGTGGGCGTCGGTTTATGACCCACGACTTGTATGCGGCGGCGGCAGCCCCTCCTGCTGCTGCAGGGCGCCGCGACGCCTTGGCGACGCCGTGCTGGCGTGCTGCATGACTGCTGTATTGGCTGGTGTCACGGGGCGGGGTGGGGGGGCCGCACGAACACTGCGGAGGCGGCCGGTAGGCAATCTCCGATAGCACCTATCTGGACATGGGCCTCCGGGAGCAGGAGCGTCCGCCCCTCTTTCGCGTCTCTCTCTCTCTCTCTCTCTCTCTCTCTCTCTCTCTCTCTCTCTCTCTCTCTCTCTCTCTCTCTCTCTCTCTCTCTGCTCGCGTTTTTCCACTCTGTCGCTCTATCTCTGTTTTACCTGCTGCCCGGGCATGGGGGCGACGAAGGAAACGGGCGCAGGCCTGTGTGAGTGAGTTGTGCGTGCGTGTGTGTCTGCTCTGCTCGGACATTCGTCTTGCTTTGGTTATCGCCGGGCAGGACGAGTCCTCCGTTCCACTTCGCACTACCCCCCGCCGCCGCCCCGCCCCGCCCCACCCCGCACCGTGCGGTACTGCTAAGCATGTCCCTATCTCTTCATTTTACACTGCGAGGTGGACCCGTATGTATTAGCCTGTCTGTCGTGGGGCGTGCGGGGCCGGGCCGGTCCGGGCCGGTGGGCGCCGCGGCTGCGCCCGGAGAGGCTCGTGGGAAGCGCCTGTGGAGAAGACAGGAGGGGAGGGGAGGAGGGAGGCCCGGAGCCGTACCCCCTGCCCGGCCCGGCCCGGCCCGGCGTTATCGGTCAGAGGAAGTCGCCAAAAAACAAGCGTCGTGGAGGTGTGTCTTGGCAGGACAAAGCCCCGCCCCGCCCCGCCCGCACACGCTTACGGCCGGCATCGGCGCCGCCGTCTCCTCTCCGGCGAGGAGAGGTGGGTCGTTACCGGCCGGGCTGAGGCCAAAATTGATATTGAGGTTCAATGATGCGCTGCTCTGCACCCGGGGCCGCCCCACCCCGCCCCGCCCCGCCCCGCCCCGCCCCGCCCCGCCCCGCCCCGCCTCACCCCAATAAGTCCCAGGGCGCGCCTCGCTGAGGTGGACCTCTGAAGGGCTCGCGAGTAAAGACACCTTAGCGGTTCATAATGTGCTTTTTTCATCAAGCAGAGTGCTGCATCTCGCAGTCAAGTCCATTACAGCGGGTCTGCGCCGCGCCGACCCGGCCCGGCTGGCAGAGAGGAGAGGGAGTAGGGGGGAGAGAGAGAGAGAGAGAGAGAGAGAGAGAGAGAGAGAGAGAGAGAGAGAGAGAGAGAGAGAGAGAGAGGGAGAGAGAGAGAGAGAGTGGGGCAGGGGTAGGGGATGCAAACGGGCGGTGCGAGGCGGCCAGGGGAAAACCCACGGCAACCATCAAAGATTGAGTTGCCTCGTGCGTCCTCTCTCAAATAGGATATTCATCAGAGCTGGATATTTCGATAATGAGAGTGAAATTTTAACAGCTTTTCTGGCGGAAAATGTCGGACGTGTGTGTGTGTGTGTGTGTGTGTGTGTGTGTGTGTGTGTGTGTGTGTTCGCGTGTGTGTGTGTTGAGGGGCAGAGCAGCCCACGGCAAGGTACCACGGGGGCCGCGTGCGCGTCGGCCCATGCAAAATATAGTACCCCTTTCGTGCACCAAAAGTGGTGTTTTCGGACGCGGCGCCGCTGGGTCGGGCTCGGCTGGGTCCGGAGCTGGAGCGATATCTGTTTGTCCAGCGGATCGATGTGGACCCGCAGGGAGCCGCCCCCGCCCCGCCCCGGAAGTACACGCCAACACCACCAGTGTTCGCCTCTCTCTTTTCCACCCCATCTGTATACTGTCCCGGGGGAGTGTTGTAGAAAGACAGACGGCGGAGAAGGAGGGGAAAAAAAGAAAGGAAAAAAAAACAGTTATGCGGCGCAACGAGCGGGCGCGAAACGTATGGACCGTGTCGTCAACATGATGACTAAAAAATATCAAGAGAGGGAAGGAAAAGGCCAGTAGCCAGGAGGCCACACCCAGTCTGGAGCGGAGCGGAGCTGGGCGGCCCGGCCCGGCCACCCTCCGCAGCGCCACGCCACGCCACGCCACGCCCAGTCCCAGCGCGGTGATTATCATCTGCAGCCACACCCATCCGCTTATCACACTGGGGCGCGCCGCGCCGCGCCGCGCACCCTGACGGGCAGTACAGGGGCGGCCCGTACCGGCCCGGGGCGAGGCAGGTCCAGGAGGCGCCCAAATCCACCTAGAGCCGCACAGAGCAAAGGGACGAAGGAAAAGGGGAAAAAACTAGCCTGCCGGCCGCGGTAACGAGGCAGTCCAGCTCAAACACAAAATATACTGGAACAAATAAGGCAAATAATTAACTTTTATCTTCAATTTCAATATGGGATTACAATAATGACGAAAAATCAAAAACCGCAAATCAGAATAGCTTTCAGATATTTTAACTTGCTACGAAACGTAATAAGTTTTTAGCAGATGATACCTTTACTTTAAGAACAGAACAAGACATTAAGGTGTCAGCTAGCTTGTACTCTCGAGTCCAGAAACCAATCGCGTAACCTTACAATAATATATGTATGGCGCGGCGCTGCCAGGGGGGCTGGTGAGTGAGTGAGTGGTGCGCAGTCCGCGCGGAACAATGACACCTCCTCCCCGCGCGCAGCGTGTAACACTAACAGCTGGTACCAGCGACCAGCGACCGCTTCACCACGCCGCCGGCGGACCCCTCTTCAGTCCCAACCCCGCAGTCGCGCGGCGCTGCTGGCGTTTGCGTTCACACACAAATTGTCACACAAAGCGCAACCCATAGCAATTTCTCTTGCGGTATCATCTGCTTTCAATACCAATCTTGATTTTTTACGGACACTCTTCTAGTAGGCCTCACAGGTACATCGTGGGTAAAAAAAAATCTTTCAAGGTGGCGGTTGGTGTGTCTTGTTCCGAAGATTTTATTATCACCGCCGTTTTCCAACATTATCAAAACTACGGAATTCACAGGCGATTTTCTCTAAAAATCGTCCGTATTTAGGGCACTTAACTGAACCGCCAAATAAGTTGTACGTTAATCGTTATTAATATAGTTAGAATTTGTGCTTCTGTTCGTGGAAACCACGTCGCAAGTCCACGTAGACGTAGAATCCATGTTCCTTTCACCTAAAATTCCTTTTTGGGTTTCTCTTGGCGCCCCAGGTAGGGGGGCGAGGGGCTTTACCTTCTATTTCCCAGCGGTTTTGAAGAAGTTTTTATGTTTTGTCTTACTACTAAACTGAATCTAATTTGCAACGTTATGTGATGACAGGCGTTAAACATTAAATAAAATATTTTACCGGACTCCTTTGTCTGGAAAATTACAGGTATTTTCTGTACTGTACATCACAGAAAATATGTGATTTTATTGAACTCTGTAAAATTATAAGAAAATGAGTGTCATTTTACAGAATGTGGTACCTTTACCATACTTTCCATGTAAAATGACAACATGTCCGTAATTTTACCGAAACTTGTAATTTTTCAACAGATTACCTGTAATATTGACATACTCTGTAAAATTACATTCCATTTTCTGCACCGGATTAAAGACATATTATCTTGTAAATTTACTCGTTTTTTTTTTTAGTGAGACCAAAACGGACAAAATTTTAGGCGATAGGGTCGACAAATTACGCAAAACGCATCCGGCGACATCAAATCACAAAATCCTGAATCGCACTTTTGCTTTAGAAAGTGGGTTTCGTGAATAAGAAGATAACTCAATACATTTGGGAGGTCTTTATTACAAGCACGTCGTCAGAAATAAATTTAAATTTGACTACTTTCTCCTATTTATTTTAATGAATGGTTTTCAATCATTCGCCGCACAAATTAAGGTGCGCCTCATTCTGTAATGTTCTTCACCTGCGGCCAATAAGGGGAAGACCACTAAGCAGAGAGGTCACTCCCGACAAACCCGAGGTCAAACCCCCCAAACCCGAGGTCAAACCGCCGAGACCGGCTGGCTTCTCCGGCACGGACCTGCGGCTGAGGGGAAGAGCCTTGGGAGGGGGAGATATTAACTTCGGTTCGCTGGCAGGGGGGGAGGCGACAGATCGGCGACCCTTAGTAGTTCCAAGAGGATTAGCCATGACTCCAACCAGCGCGCCGATGCTTTTCCCGTAATTTTTAAATGGGGTGAAGAGGCCTGGCGTTGGAGTGCTGCTCACCGCCTGCAATTATGCAACACATTTTTAGCCATGTAGTGGACTTACTGTTTCGTCTCCGGGTCTGATTTCCTTCTCATTCTTTACCTCATCTATCTTCGCATTTTCTTTATTTTGGTTACACCGGAGAAACAAATGTGACACATGTCACATGTGCTGGTGCGACCGAGCTTTCGGTAACGTTTTGTGATGTGACCGAGCTTTTGGTAACGTTAGGTGATGTGACCGAGATTTTGGTCGTGTTTGTGGTGTGACATCCTATATGTTATGCCTGTTACGTGGTCGCATCACAAGTGTGACCAAACCTCATGTCACATCACTTGGTGTGACCAAAACTGGTAGCATCAATTGATGTGACACATGTCACATTAGTTTCTCCAGTGTAAAATAACGAGTAACGAGTATGGGTCCTGGCGTGGTTTAATTTAGGAACTTCTTTTCTTCTCAGTACTAGAATCACATACTTCAATTCATACTTACTCTAATCAGAATATGAAACCGCACATATTTCATAATACACAAATCTTTTTCTATGAACTTGGCGAAATTCTGATAATGTTTAACGGAATTCAGACTGGTTTTAATCTAAGCCCAGCCCAAGAGTAAGGTGTTAATTAAAAACCCAATTTCATCTCTCAAATGTCACTTACATTATAAACTGATGCATTCAGTTGAAAGTTCTCACAAAGACTAACTTTTATCACCACGGAGGCTTTGTTTAACTTGCCTATGCACATTTATGAGAAAGGTCTAATTATAGGCATGGGCTTGAGTAGGGTTAGTCGGCCTGCCGCTCTGGTCTTCCCTCTTAGATATAAGTTCACAGTCAGTTGACTTTACCGTAACATCTCTCTTATTAAAAATGTATGGAGTCAAAAATCTAGGCATTTTCAGCTACAATCAAAGGATTCAAAGACATCAAAAAGAGGAAAAAAAAATTCTTCGCAGATTGTATAACCATGTCCATAATTTTGAAACTCAGTGGTAATGCAGTTCAGTAACACGATATGGTAGAAAGGAGTTAGAAAATGCAGAAAGAGTAGGACGATGAAAAGAAGTCCATTTAAAGAAATCTTAAACTTAGAGGTAAAGAACGGGTTATATCACTAGAGTTGCAAATCTAGAAAATTTTTCCAAGATAAACCTTGCTTACTAGGCACCCTGCCGCACAGTGGTGTCCGAATGTTGCCTAGTAGGCAGGATTTGGCACGGAAAACTTTCCTAGATTTGCAAATCTATATATTCCTAAGACCAAAACACTTTGGTCTTTTTCTTGGCTTTTTATCAGCACGGCCCTTTATGATGAAACCGAAATTCTCGATACGGTTTTGATTAAAATCGTCACATCCGTAAAACTAAATCTGCTTAGTTCATTGCTGAAATGCCATTAAGAAGTTAGAGGCCAATTTAGAGAAATTTCGATCTAAAATAAAATCTCCGTTTCTTTGGTAATACGACTTGACCCCTCTTGCTGCGCTGAGGTGACCTGTATTAGCTTGTAACTCAAGAACTCGGGAAAACCCCTGCAATCCCGATTTTAAGCACGGAAAGTGGAGGAAGCCGTGCAATGTGGGTTGCCTGAGCTGAGACAAAACTGCTCTGTAGGGACCCTTACGACTCATCCGAGATTATTTTTAGAATTTTTCCCGGGCATCATTTTCCCGTATCTCAAACTTGCCGAAGTGATGTCGACCCTCCTACGACGTGTTCTAACCCACAAGAAGAAAATAATAGGTGTATATACACTGCATATGCGCTTTAAAAATTTCTTGTCATAAAGCGAGGCACAAATTTACTCTGTCAACACAAATGTGTATGTTGTACACTTTAAATAATGTATACCTGCCATGTACACTTTGATAAAAGTATACATTACCGTGTATGCTTTGATAAATGTACACATGTCTATGTATACTTTAATAAAGTGTATACATGCCCGCATGTATACATTTTTCCAAAGTGTACATGGTATGTAAACTGAGGGCAAAATGAGTACTCTTTACAAAGTATACATGGGTATGTATACATTTATAAATGCGCACATCGGCATGTACCCATTTATTAATGCATACATATGGTACATATGTATTAAAGTATACATGCCATGTACACTTTATTTAAAGTACACAGTGTATACATTTGAATTGACAGAGTACAAGTTATTTCGCTGTTAAATCAGGAAACATATTTTTCCTGTAATTTGATGAAAAATTTTGTAGATTAATAGGAAAAAATCGCGGAACAACATGTAAAGGTTGTAAAGTTACGGATTTCTTTAGAAAAGTATCAGAACTATTTTGTAAATGAACACGAGTAAAAATTAAATTTACAGTCAGGTCGTTTAGCCTTGGATAAGGGCAAAGTACATGGATCGGCTTCTCCGGAGCGCGTAGGCACAGGTCTCGGACGTTGTGAGGAGGCGTAGCGTAGCGCAGCGGCGAGCGCTTCCCGTAAGAAGAGAGCGGCGGGGCTCCCCCACCCCGCCGCTCGGCCGCCGGGCGGGCCCGGCCCCAGCGGCGCGCCACCGCAGATATGTTCGTCTTTAACACCCTCTGTTGCTTATTTCGTGATATTAACTTCAAATTGAATGTCATACCTCACAAGCCCTATCCTTTCTGAGCGTAATGACTGTTTAGCCCACTCTGTAGGACCAATACTACGGGAGTAGTTTGGTAACAAAGTGGAGGCCGGGCTCTCTCGGGCGCCGTTGCCGCTGCGCTACGCTCCGCCTCTACAATTCGTCCGTGACCCGTGCCTATTCGATTTTTTTGGCTCTTTTTAACGCTCGCGGTTACCTGAGCTCAAAACCAACTTCATACCTGGAAATCCCAATCCTTTCCGAGTGTATTGAGTGTCTCGCCAACTCTGTATATAGACCCAATATTATGGGCGTGGTTTGGTAACGAAAGTACCAATGCACAACGGAGAAGCCGATCCATGTATTTTTGCCCTTATCCAAGGTTTAGCAAAATCCACAGATATTTTCTGTTAATTCGCGAATTATTTTTTTTACAGTGTGCTTAAGTGTGGCAAGTATCTCAGTGCTTGAATACCGAAAAGACTTACTGCAGCAGCAAGAACGACAACAAGTAGGAAAGCGGCGGCCTTCATCGCAGGTTCTTGAATGTGGCATTGAGTCCTTCGTCGCCTTTATAAGGCGAACGTCTCAACAAACGTGACCGGTGCAAGTCACGTAATTTTTTATAGACGTCATATTCTCGTTCATACACCTGCTAGTCGCACAGCAAAACTGAGCACGCCATCTCATAATTTTCCCCACTTCTGCCCCGGGTGGAAGGATCTGCACCGAAACTACAGTTTCAAATCTAAGTGTCCAAACTGTTCTCTTTCTGCACTGAAAACCCAACAGTGAGCATTGCACACTGTATACACTGTCAAAAGTACTGTACCAAAGTACAGGACTGTGTACGGAAAACAGTGATAGGCAAGGTACAGCATTAACGTACCTCATTCATTGTAGCCCCCATAAGACACCATGTTGAAAATGACTGTGGACCGTACTTCAAAGACCGCACTCGATCAGGCACAGCCTGATTAGGCAATTTGTTGACCATCTTTTACCGTACCAAACCCTGTTTTTTTTCTGACAGTGTATAAAGCGTGTATGGTCGAGGCTTTGTGATGGTCTGGGAGCAGACAATATTCCTCCTGTTCTTCTAATTTGGAAAATAACTCATTACGCGACACGGCAAAACGGTTGTGCCTTCAACGATTTTTATCTTTTTGCAAGAGGGTGAGGACACACCACAAGTCACGTTTGTCAAATTTGTCTGTCAGGCATATAAACCTTAAAACGTTAAAGATTTTACGAACATTCGCAGTCTTCAATTGTACTTAGGTTAAAGGTTTAGAGGTTAGAGATTATCTGACGTAATGATGATCCTTCACCAGGAGAACAACTGTAAATGTCAATGTCACAGTAGTTATTTCGATGATAAAAAAAACTACAGTGTAACTGTGCTGTGTACGTCACACCGTCGGCTAACTGGGTAGTGGGATATGATGGGGTCCCGGCCCTTCGATCTCTGGGCTCGGTGGCTTACTCATCTCCGAGTCCAAAGGTTCGAGGTTCAACTCCCAGTGGTCGCGGAAAAAGGTAATCGAAATTAACATAACAAGGTACTAGACGAGTAAGAGGGAGATAGGGGAGTAAGAAGAAGTGGAAAGGGGAAAAGGGTGAAGAAAACAAGATCGATTTTTGAACAAATTTAAGGTGATGTAGGTTTTAGGTCTGTATGGAAAGTTATTTTAAACTGTAAACAAAATTGCAATGACACTGAAGTTACACTATACATAAAGTGAACATAAACTGCAACAGAGTGCCTTGAAAAATGACGGAAAACTGTAATAGTCCGAAATAAGTGGTCGTGGGGGGGGGGGGGCACCCCAGGTTGCCTACATACAGGGGTTTTGTGGCGCTATTTGCCTACTTTCCAGGCGGCTATCTAGTGACCGAAGGTGGGGGCGATTTCCCCCCCCCCCCCCCTCCCCTTTCATCCGCGCCTGAGCGCAGGAGGGTGGTCCCGTCGCCTCCCCCCCCCCCCCTTTCGCCTCCAGCCGCTCGCACCCACACACGGCGCCGCACAGGAACCGAAAAATCATAAAATTGCGAGAAATAAAAAGGTATAAAAACGTTGGGCGGTGTGGGTGGAGAGTGCGTGCGTGCGTGGGGCGCGTGCTGCATCCGCCGCCGCGCACGCGCCGGGAATGGGGGAGCTGCCGTCTGATTCAGAACATCGCTCTCTCACCTCCGTCCTTGTCGCACCTATGGCGTCACCTGATGTTGGGGGTGGCAGAGGACGTTGGCGCGAGAGCGACCTTCGGAGAGTCAGACTGCAGCAGCGCAGCGCGTCCCCGCCGCGACCGCCTCGTCTCCTACCCGGCCAAGTTGTCGTTGATTGTGAAGAAGGAAACGAAGTGGAGAGCACCTGGCGCGGACCACGCCCTGCCCTGCCCTGCCCTGCCCTGCCCTGCCCTGCCCTGCCCTGCCCTGCCCTGCCCGGCGGCGTGCTCGGCTGGGGGCGCGGGCGGCGGGCCGGGCGAGTCCCTTACTTCCGACCCCGTTCTGCTGTTCCAGCCAGGGAGAACTATCAGGGGGGGGCTGCGTGCGCGGCGCGGTGCGGCGGGGCCGTTCGGACGCGACCGCCACCGGTAAGATGGCCTGCGTTGCGGGCAGGAGAGCGGATGGGGGTTCAGAGGGAGGGGAGATAGTGGAGACGAGACGCCGCCTAACGTGTTCTCGATATGTTAACGTTACAGTCCAGTTTTCTGGTCGCCAGTCGCGACTTTCTGTTCACGAACTGACTCTGCTCGGGAAGTAGGAAAACAACCAGGTTGCAACTTTTACAATTAAATTCTTCCTCTGAAAATTAATATGAAATGAGATCCGTGCAGGTGCCTCAGAGACCTGAACGCAAGGATTCTATACGTATTGCGCGCGAACGAAGTCGCGTCCAAAAAGAGCCGCCCGGTAAGGGGCTCGAACCCTCGACCTTAGGATTAAAAGTCCCACGCTCTACCGACTGAGCTAACCGGGCTTCGTGGTGATGGGTGAGGAGAGAGCCAAGCACGGCCTTGGTGCAAGATGCATGCACAAAGACCGCGGCGCAGTTGACCTGCCGGTTGCTGAGAGGAGCGGCGGGGCGGGGCGGGGCGGGGCGGGGCGGGGACAGGACAACGCTCTCGTGTACCTGGGCCAGGGCCGCAGCCGCAGCCGCACCCACTGCTGGGTTTTCCCCTCGAGATTCCTTCGTTTTCTTCTCGCATTTCTTCGCTCTGCGCTGACTATTTCTATAGGTCGCCCGCGTGCTTTACATAACATAGTATGCGGCCTGTTTAGACGTTTGTACTTGTGCTCATGTGACGACCTGAGATCGATCATCATGAACAGCCCGCCCGGGCCCTGCTGAAAATAATGCGAAACTTGTCGGGGAGAGGGGAGGGGGTCGACCCGAGCGCTCGAGCGCCTCATACGGTGCTCCCGAAAGTGTGTGAATGCAGTGCACGCCCCGCCTCACTCCGCCCCGCCTCTGCGCGCGTGGCGTCTCGTTAGGCGGGAGGAGAAAGGTGCAAGGTGGAACTGCCGAGCGATTCCGAAGATCGCTTTCGTACCTCTGTCCTCGTCGCACTCATGGAGCACTACCATGGTCAGCATAGGGCACCGCTGTAGGTGCAACAAGGACGGAGGGATGAGAGCGATCTTCTGAATCAGTCGGCTAGTTCATCTCGGCGGTTGCCACCGCGGCGCTCGGCCCGGCGCGCTGCTGCTGTCTTCTTTGTTTGGCGTCCTCCGTTGTCATGGCGACGCGTCCGCGCGCCCGTTCTGCCCCGCGCCGCCCCGGCCGCCCCCTGGCAATGCCCCCCTCCCCTCCCCTCCCATCACACGCGCTGCTGTCAGCCTGGGCCGAGCTAGGGGCGTATCCCGCTCCTCCCCTCTCACCTATCAAATAGCGCGCTCTCCCCCCCCCCCCTCCCCACCGGTCTCTCTCTCTCTCTCTCTCTCTCTCTTTCTCTCTCTCTCTCTCTCTCTCTCTCTCTCTCTCTCTCTCTCTCTCTCTCTCTCTCTCCCTCTCCCTCTCTCTCTCTCTCTCTCTCTCTCTCTCTCTCTCTCTCTCTCTCTCTCTCTGCTCCACACTACAATATGCGGTGCGCGTCCTCACCGCATGCATCGATGAGAGAGGCCGCCTGGCTGGAGAATAGCCCTGGCCTGGCCTGTGCCGCGCGCTGACGGATGGCATGGCACCGGCGACTGAAAAGACAGGTTCAGGCACATCGTGCTTCTCCGAAAGTGTTTCAGAAAATAACGGGTTACAGCAGTATGCGGGTTTGCCTTCCCTCCCGCCTGCTGCACCCGTAAGGCAAGGCGCCGCGGTCCCTTGAGTATAGACAGACCCACTCGGTACAGTATCGCAGCCACACTATCGCGCCGCCCTGTTCCTGTCTTGCGCCAGGAGTAACGTTATTTGTTTGCAATCAGTCACAAACTCGTCGCGAAAGCGGCTCTGCCCGGCTCCGCCCGGCTCCGCCCGCTGCCCGTCCCCGCGCTCCGCCGGGTCCAATTTGAGTAAGTGCGCCGGCGGGCCGGGGCCGGGCCGGGGCCGGGGGCGGAGGCGGGGCGGTACGGCGGCGGGATCGACAGCGACATGTTTGCTGAACGTAACCATGGCTACAACGCCGCCAAACAGATTGGACCAGTGAACCACGGCGCTCGGGGGGAGGCGCGCACCGCGCGCACACACCACACACCTGCCGGCTCGGCTGGTCCTGCCCGGCCCGGAGTGTGGAGTACAGCGGGGCGGGAGGGTGAGGGTGGTTCCGCCCCGCTGTCTACATTTCGACCCGTGGCTGGCTGCGGGCTAGGGTGGCCGATCTCACGCTCCTGCTCGTTATTGTGCGAAACTCGTCCTCGTGGACAGAACGCCCCGCCCTGCCCCGCCCCGCCCCGCCCTAACCCGGAGCGCCCCGCAGCAAACGGGCGCGCTTCTACGCCGCGCGGCCCTGACGCCTCCACCGAGCATGACTTCAAGGGGTGGCGCGCGAGAACTAACGGACAGGGGGGTCGGCCTGGAAAAAAAAAGACAAAAGGACATGGCCGCTGAGCGATACGGATGACCGAGGGAGTGTGAGAGAGAGGCAAAAGAGGAGAGGGGTGGGGGGCGTAGACAGGGCGCCCGAGAAAGGAGGGTGCGCGGTGGGAAAGGGGCAGTGGAGACGGGGTAGCTTCCCCTGCCCGGGGCGGGCAGCCGGGGCGAGGCGGGCGGAGCGCTCGGTCCGAGTGGCCGTCCCGTGCCGTCCGCCGAGGACCGCCTTTCACCCGGCCGGGCCGGGCCGGGCCGGGCCCGAGGGGACCCAGGCGAGCCGTGCCAAGCGTCAGTGTGGACGGACAGCCTCGTGAATTTTTAACCAGCAGCGCCGCTCGCCCGGCCCCGGCCCGGCCCGGCTGGTGCTGGCGCCACTACTCCAAAGTTCCGCCCTCCGCTCGGCGCGCTCTCACCCTCCCTGCGGCCTCTGCCCACCTCCCTCTCCCCCACCTGCGTACTGGTCCGCAATAAACTGCCCCTCACTCCCTCTCCGCCCCGTTGAGCGCGGTGGGGAGTTTTTATTCCACCAACACAAAGTTGCAGTCGCCCTGCTGGAGACAGGTCATTAAAAAGTCCTGAAACTGCCCTCCACCCCCCACACCGTCCTTTCTCTCTCCCTCACCCCCTCTCTCTCTCTCTCTCTCTCTCTCTCTCTCTCTCTCTCTCTCTCTCTCTCTCTCTCCGGACATCTTCCCTCGCCTTCCATCTCTCTCCCTCGCTGGTTCCCCCTGCCCCCGTCTCGTCCCGTCAGACAACGGGGTGAGTAATGAAGCAAGGTGACCCATCGGCCCCACGGTGAGGCCCCAGGGGGAGGTGAGCCCCCCACCCCCACCCCCCACGCAGGATGACGGTCGAACCCCTGGTCCTACATCTGGTTGATATGCATTGTCGTTACGCGCACTACTCAATGTTTTGCTGGTAGGTTGAGGAGAGATTTTCTGAGGTCTTAGCAAGTCCAGTCGCGGTCGCTGCGAGTGAAACGCTGAGTGAGTCTGGGAGGCGCGCCCCTGCCCTGCGTGACCATGGAGTGCGGCTGCGTTCGAACGAGCCGAGCTGAGCCGAGGCACGGACTTGAGGCAGAACGGCGCCAGGGCCCCGCCCGGAGGCAGCACCAACCCTCCCTGAGGGGAAGAAGTGGGCGCCGCGCCGGAGAGAGAAAGGGGAGGGGGAGGGAGGGTTATATTGCGCTCCTGCGAGAGAGAGGTGTAGGGAGCTGTGAGGTGGCGCCCGGGGGCGCCGCTGCTGATAAAGGAGAGGGGAAAGAGAGGAATGGCGGCGCTGGCCTCAGCGAGCTCAACTCAGCCCGTGCCGGCCCCGCCCTGCCCTGCCCCGCCCCGCTGCGACCCCTGCGACCCGGCTCAAGGCTCAAGGGCGTCGCTGCTGGGACCGGAGCGGAGCAGCAGCGGCTGCGAACGGCGAGGAAAGGAAAAACCTACCTGCTCTCTCACTCCAATAATTTACTTTCCAGAATAACGCACCTACAGGCAGAAAGAGAGCGAAAGGTAGGAAAAGAGGGATGGCCAGAGAGGGGTGGTGAGTGAGCGAGTGAGATAGAGAGAGGGGTAGCGGGAGGACGGAGAGGCGGGGGTCTGCTGGGGATTTCTCATGATTACGGCCATCTTTACGTGCGTGACGAGCGTGACTCATGCTGCAGGGAGGATATATGGCCGTACCTCCACGGCGCCACGCCACGCCACGCGCTGCGGCGGAGCGGGAGGAGAGAAAGAGAGAGAGAGAGAGAAGAGGGGGAGGGAGAGAAAAGGTGGGGTGGCGCTCCGCTCGCCTGGGTTGCGCTGCGCAGGGCCGCAGGGCGGGAGGGAGGAATAATCTCCTGTGTCGAGCGGCACGAGTCCAAAGAGAGAGGGAGGGACGGGCCGCGCCGGGGTGGGGAGGGGAAGGGCTGGCGGGGAGAGGGCGAGGGCGCGGCGGCGCCATGGAGCCAGGAGCGCTGCCGCACCGGAGGGAGAGAGAGAGAGAGAGAGAGAGAGAGAGAGAGAGAGAGAGAGAGAGAGAGAGAGAGTGAGCAGACCAGGTGGCGTAGGGCAGGCAGTGGGACCGAGAGGGAGAAACAAAGAGCAGGGTTGGTGCGGCGGCCGGAGCACGAAACGAGTCACGAGTCGAGCCGAGTCGTCGTCTGGGCCCCGGCCATTCGCATGTACGGCAAAGTAGCCATCAAATCTCTGTTACAGCCCCCTCTCCCCCCCCCCCCCGCCCCCGGGCTGTATAGCAGGGAAGTAAACTGGCGGCGGGAGGGGGGGGGGCGCAGCGTGTTCAATAAGTAACAGCGGCGCTGCCCGCCGCTCGCGTTCCGCCGGTCCCGCGGCCCGGCCTCTTGGCGAGACGCGGCGACGCGGCCGCTCCGCATGCATGTTGCATCTTCTGGGCGCCCCACCGCGCCCCGCCCCGCCCCACCCCGCCCCGCCCCGCCCCGCCCCGCCCCGCCCCGCCCCGCCCTGCTCCGCTGCTTGCATCATCGGATGTCGATACGGCGCGCTCGTGTTGGCCCGGCCCCGCCTGCGGGGAGGGGGCTGCGGCGCAGAACGGAGCGGCCGGCGGCAGAGAGACGCAAATTGAAAGCGAACCCTCCACAGCGCTGCGTTGGAGGCGAGGCGTGCGCGGCAGGGTGAGGGGGCGGGGCGGGGGCAGCGCTAGGGTGGTGGGCCGGGGCCGGGGGCCGCGGCAGGGGATGGGGGTGGGGCGGCGAGAGGCGACCTGGCCGGGCGGTTTATTATTGCGAGAAGGGAGGAGATAAAAAGGCAAAGAGGACAGAGAGCTGGGGAGCGGGAGCGGGAGGGAGAGAGGGAAGAGAGTCGGATCGATGCTCGCAGGGCCTGGCAGGGCAGGACAGGGCAGGGCAGGGCAGGGCAGGGCAGGGCAGGGCAGGGCAGGGCAGGGCAGGGCAGGGCCCCTCTGTGCTCTGTAGCCCCCAGCCCCCGCGGCGTGGCGTGGCGGGGCGGGGCGTGGCGGGGCGTGGCGCCCGAGCGCGGAGAGGCAAAGGGTGCGGCCGGCGGCGGGGCGCGGCGCGGGAAAGGGTGGGGCAGGGGCGCCGTTCCGTTCTGCTCTGCTCTGCTCTTGGACCTTGCTCCCCCTTTTCTAGCGGACTGCAGAACTTGAAAAATAAATAGTGTACATATTTTTATTTTCGATCTTCCATGACATAAAATTTGATTCAGTTATGATGTTTTGGAATTGTTGCTATTTGGTACAGTTTTCTTTGTCACTTGTGTTCCAGGTGAGTGATGAGCCGGCCGCAGTGATAATGAGGCAGCTGCGGCCTGCGACCCTACGCTGGAAGGTGCTCCACGGGCGCGCCAGGCCAGCCGCAGCCGGCCAGGCCCTCCAACTCCAACCCCGCGGCGCGGCGCGGTGCTCCGTCCGCCTGCATGCTTCGCCCCGCCCCGCCCCGCCCCGCCCGCCAGGCCGACCGGCTTTTTGTGCCGTTGTTTTATATTGATTGATGCTTTTTGGATCCAGTGCCCAGTACACGTGCCCAGCCTGCGCGCGGGGCGGCGGCTGCGGGGGCGGTGGCGGGGGCGGTGGCGGGGGCGGGGGCTGTGCCGGGGGAGGGGGGGGGTTGTGGAAGGCCATCAGGACTGGACACGCCAGGCGGGGGCGCTGCTGTCCCCCCGCGGGGGTGGGGGTGGGGGAGGGGGCGGAGCGAGCGGACAGCGAGGCGGACAGCCAGGAGCCAGGGCCGTCGCGTCAGGGCGGCTGACCTGACCCAGTAACGAAATTGGAGAAGTGATTCCCTAATGGGCCCCGCCGCGCCCCGCGCTCTCCGCGCCGTGCTGTGCTGTGCAGGCCGGATCAGCTGCGGCCGACCGCGACGCCTGGCCGGGCCGCCGGGCCCCGCTGCCCCGCTCGCCTGCGCGCCCATCGATTTCCGCTTTTCTCCGCCACCGCATTTTATTACTACCCCATGCGCTGCGCAGCCTGGGCTCTGCGATGCGCACATAACTAAAACGCTCCGCGTCGCAATTTCATTTATTGGTCGGCGCGAGAGCGCGCAAGGGAGGAGGATGATGATGTTGAAGGCAAAGCCAAACTGATAAATTAAATTGCGTCGTTGAAATTGGAGCCGGTGCGGCAGGGCAGGCAGGGCCTTCCCTCTCCCTCCGGTGTTGACATTTCTCGCGCGGCTCGCATCTCACTCGCCGGGGTTGGGCCGCCGGGACCGGGACCGCGGCTAGGCTCCACGCGGCAGACCTCCCCAAAGAGGGTGGCCCGCCGCAGTCTCTCTGAAACCTGAAATTAAGATATGGCGAGACTGGTGCCGTGCAAAAATACTGAGCCATCTGCGAGAGTCGTCTGAGAAATTGTTTCCCAAGATAATAGAACGCGGCGGGGCGGCGGTCGCCATGGCGACAAGGTGTCCGTGGCGTGGCGCGGGGTGGCTGCATGTGTGCGGGCGGGGCGGGCTCGGCTGGCTCATGGCGCGGGCGGGGCGGGGCGGGGAGGAGGAGGGGCTGCTGAGCACCACCTGACTGGTAATTTGCATCTGACTTATTAAACCCCAAGAAAACGGCATGTAATGGGCTCAGCCGGGGCTCTCATGTATCATTTAAGTGTCTCGCGATGGAGAGGACGGCGCCGGAGGCCGTGGAGGCGGACACCGGGCAGCTGAGGCAGGGGGTGTCGCCAGCGCCTGACCAAGTCCAAGACTCGGGGGGAACACCAAAACCGTCCTCCGACGGCATCCTCCAGGACCTCGTCCAGACCATGGCCGCGGAGCGCGCTGGCGGCAAAGCGGGTCCCGGTCAGCCAGCACCCGTGTACCGCGTGCCGTTGCCCTTGATGCGAACTCTTATCGACGTGAAGGACGCTTCCTGCCGCAGGAGTGGTCTGCAGCAGCTCGCTGCTGCTGTCGCTGCTGCTCGCGCACCTGCTCCAGGCGGGCTTCAGACCGCAGCTGCAGGCAGCTGCACCGCAGGTGAGCGCGCACCTGCCGCACCTACACGCTCCCTCTCTCTCGCTCGCTCGCTCGCCGGCCGCTCCTCGCATCGGTGCGACAGAGGTGCCAGGAAGGCGTCACGCTCGCGTTGCTTCCGATATCAGCCGCTCGGGGCGGTGAGAGATGTGTGCGGCGCGCCGCGCGCCATTGTCCGCGTTATTTGCAATATTCCCACCCGCGCGCGCGCACCTGCTGGAGAGTGCTGTTCTGTTCGGGTCGGGCAGGTGGACCATGCGGACCCCGCGCCAGCCCCGCCGGAGGAGGCCGCCGCCGCGGCTGCGGCCGCCGCCTGCGCGCCCGCCGCGTCGCAAAAGCAGTCAGCGCGGCTGGGACAGCGGCCGCGGCCTGACGCGGGGCCCCGGCCCCGGGCCCGGGGCGGGCAGCGCGGCGCGCGCCTCATGCGGGCGTTCAGGCCCATGCCGTACCACCGGTCCCTGCAGGTCGGTGACCTGCGCCAGAACGCCTGCCAGAAACGCGGCTCACAGCTTGCGCTCCTTTCGTTTTATCCAAACTGCCGACTAATTCCGAAGAGCGCGCCCTGTCTCGCACTCATGTTCTTCGCCGTGCGTGTGTGTGTGTGCGCGAGACACTGAGTGCGGAGAGCGCTCTTCTGAAAGAGTCTGCTGTTAATGGAGCTCAGCTCGAAGGGCTAATCACTAATACAAAATGTGTACAATTATTTTTTTGACTTTGATTTTTATAAATCTTTTTATATTTGTAAATTGTTAAGATTTTTTTGACTTGATTTATCTTTTTTTTTTTTTACAGAATAGTGAAAATTTTTGTCACTTTTTGATAAATTTTCTTTTTCTTATTTTTTTAAACTTTTTTGTTTGTGTTTTCATTTTATGCTCATTTGTTCTCGATTTTTCGGATTTATCTGTACCTCCCTCCTGGGATGACCTCAGAACACTCAGAAAATATACGTACATCTGATCCAAATTATTCTCTCAATTACATGATTAAATAAGATTTTCAGTAAATTATTGTGAGTGATTTCTATTCATTCCAAATTATTGGAAATTAACTTGCAATAATGCAAAATAATCACAATTATTTCAATTATTTTTTAAAACTTTTCAGAAACAAATTTTACTCTGCAATTGAAAGGGTGGCGTGAAAACATAGAAAATTTTTGCGGCAGTAAACCTCCCGAAGGAGGTTGCGGTTCCCGCCAGGCACAGGGCTTTAACCCCCTGTGGCAGCCAACTGCTTCGGTGTTCCATGGGAACCGGCGCTTTGCTGACTGCGATCCTATCGCGCAATTCGACAGATTTGATCCCCGTACCACCATTGGCCTACCCCTAGAGGTACGAGCGGTGTCAAGGGCGTTAGACTTCCTGATCCCAGTTTCAGAGGCCTTACCTCAGAGGGGTACGCGGGATTCGAACCCACAACCCCGAGTGCCGACACATAGCCAGAACAGGAAGCGACCCAACGCCCAGAGCCACCGAGCCAACGGCGGTAAGACGTGTTTAATTTCTACTTGACCTGCCCTGGAGCAGCTGCCAAAGGAAATGCCAAGCGCGAAAAACACTTTCCCGAGTGGGAGTCGAACTGCGGACCACTCGGTTCGGTGTTGCGCGCTCTACCAACTGAGCCACGACGTCTCGGTGACTGTCCAGTGCGACGGGTTCGCGTCGTATTTGCCCTGTCCTCCTGGCTGGAGGCTGGGGGATAGGGCAAATACGACGCGAACCCGTCGCACTGGACAGTCACCGAGACGTCGTGGCTCAGTTGGTAGAGCGCGCAACACCAACCCGAGTGGTCCGCAGTTCGACTCCCACTCGGGAAAGTGTTTTTCGCGCTTGGCATTTCCTTTGGCAGCTGCTCCAGGGCAGGTCAAGTAGAAATTAAACACGTCTCACCGCCGTTGGCTCGGTGGCTCTGGGCGTTGGGTCGCTTCCCGTTCTGGCTATGTGTCGGCACTCGGGGTTGTGGGTTCGAATCCCGCGTACCCCTCTGAGGTAAGGCCTCTGAAACTGGGATCAGGAAGTCTAACGCCCTTGACACCGCTCGTACCTCTAGGGGTAGGCCAATGGTGGTACGGGGATCAAATCTGTCGAATTGCGCGATAGGATCGCAGTCAGCAAAGCGCCGGTTCCCATGGAACACCGAAGCAGTTGGCTGCCACAGGGGGTTAAAGCCCTGTGCCTGGCGGGAACCGCAACCTCCTTCGGGAGGTTTACTGCCGCAAAAATTTTCTATGTTTTCACGCCACCCTTTCAATTGCAGAGCAAAATTTGTTTCTGAAAAGTGTTAAAAAATAATTGAAATAATTGTGATTATTTTGCATTATTGCAAGTTAATTTCCAATAATTTGGAATAAATAGAAATCATTCACAATAATTTACTAAAAATCCTATTTAATCATGTAATTGAGAGAATAATTTGGATCAGATGTGCGTGTATTTTCTGGGGCATCCCCGTCCTACTGGGATGACCTCTGTCACATATTTTTCCTTTTTTTACATATTTTGTTTTTGATTTTAATTTGGTTTTTCGGGGACCGTACATGACTTTTCCTCGGCTCAGCTCGAGCACCAGGAGCGCAGGCAGCGCGCGGCAGGTCACTTGCCGTCGCGGAGGTTCCTGCTGGGGCGGCGCGCGCCGCACCCAGCCCTCGTCTCCGCGCGGGCGGCGCAGGTGGCGCGCGTGCGGGCCGCGGCCAGGGTCGTGGTGGACGGCGTGGCCGACAGCGCGCGCGCCATCCGCGGCATGCTGGACGCGCTGCTCCCCGAGGCGTGGCCCAAGGCTGCCGCCCCGTCCCCGGACCGCGACAAGCAGTTCTCGGTCTCCTTCAGCCTGCCGCCCTTCACCGACTGCAGCTTCCGGCTGGTGGCGGCGCGCGCCGGCTACGCTGACGTGATGCTCCTCAACCTGAGTCTGCTGTGGGACCCTGACGCGGCGGCGGCGGCGGGGGGCGGCCCGGACGGGCCCTCCGCCGCCACCACGTACAGCCTGGCGCTGCCCGTCGGGGACTTCGTGTCGGCGGACGGTCGGGTGCGCGACGGCGCGCGCCTGGCGGACATGGTGTCGAGCGCGCTGTCCCGGCCGGCCATGTGCGCGGCGCGCACCGCCCACGGCGTGGTGAACCCCAGCCTGCTGGGGCTGCCGCTGCGCGCCGTGCGCCGGGTCCTGGCCTGCCTGCCCGCCCCGGACGTGGCCCGCGTGGCCGCGTGCTGCAGGGCGCTGCGCACGCTCGCCAACGACCCCGGCCTGTGGCGGTACATGCTCACGCGGGACTTCGGGCCGCTGGCGCTCGCCCGGGGCGCGCTCGCGGTCGGCGAGGGCGCCCCGCCTGAGCACGCGGCCGGGGCCGTGGACTACCGCGCCGAGTATCGCCGCCTGTTCCGGCAGCGCAGCGCCCTGCAGATCCGTAGGCCCAGCTCGGACTGCCGCTACTACCTGCCGCTGCGGCCGCTGCCGCTGCACGACAGCGTGCACTCGTTCCACCGGCAGCAGCTGCAGCAGCTGCAGCTGCAGAGCACCAGCTCGCTGGGGCTCATCAGGGAGGACAACGGCTCCCCGACGGAGGGAGCCGCCTCGCCGCCGTCGGCTGCGGCCGAGCCGCCCCTCCCCCTCCCCCTACCGGCGCGAGCTCAGGTGCGTCGCCTGGCGATACCGTGCCGCCCGCGTGCGCGCAGGCGGGCTGCCTACCTGCGCGGGGCCCCCGGCCCGGGCGCGTGTTGCGTGACTGACTGCCCCTGGGCCCTGCCCGGCTTGCGGTGACAGGGTCAGAAGCCGCTCAGCCTCCAGAGCTTTTACTCGTCGTCCACCGGCGCCGCGCCCTCCCGGACACGCAGCGCCAAGTCCACGACGAGCAAATCCAGTTCGGTCGTGAGTTCCAAGCGGGCGAAGCGGCGCGTTCAGCCCGCCCCGGCCGCCGAGGAGGTGGTGAAGGTCGGCTCCAAGGTGTACAAGGCCCTGGTGGGCGCTGCGCACAAGAGCCCCGTGACCGCCCCGACTCCCTCGAAGGTAACTCGCCCTTCCGCCGCCCGCAGGAAGTTATCAGCATTCACACGATGACACGGCCGTATCTCGGCAGGTTATTCAACGCAAGTCCTGCCTCGACCGGCGCAGGCAGCAGTGCTACTCTGACGACAAGTTCAACAGCGCCGAGTTCGGCTGCCCGAGCATCAGCAGCTCGCGCGCGTCCAGCTCCGGGAGCCGCTCGTTCTGCAAGGTCAGCAGCGGCAGGTCCTTCAGCCTCAGCGGCTCGTTCCTGAAGAAGCTGCGGCGGCAGCCCCAAGCCCAGCCCCAAGGCGCGCACAATGGCTCCCGGGCCGCCGAAGACAAGGACAAGACCCCCACGGCCCTAGCCCGCTCGCGAGCACGCCAAGGTCAGCACGGCGGCCGCCGCGCCCCGGAGGCCTCGCCGTCGCCGGCCGGCCTACTGCTCAGCGAGCAGCCGGCGTACGCCCCGGCCGACGACCCCAAGTACGAGAGGCTGGTGTCCGGAGCAAGCACCTCGGCGCACCCCTCCCGCACCCGCGCCGCCCCCAGCAAGACTCCCTCCCGCCCCGCTGCGCACAGCCGCGCGCCTTCAGGGGTCGCGCTCCGCCGGCCCGCCCCCGCCGCCAGCGCGGAGACCTGACCGACGCAAAACCAAACAAAAACACCATAAAAATAGAATAACTTTTCAGGTTCATAAAAAAACTCACGAGCTCAGACTTCTCTTCTTGTCCGTTCGCCCGGTCATGCGCAAGAGAGCGCCGTCCCGCTCCGCCCTGTCCCGCTGCCCCGCGCGCCGCGCGCCGCCATCTTAGAGTGGGATGCTGGGGGAGTGGTCCAGCGCGGCGCGCCGGGCGGCCAATGGCAGCGGCTCCGCTCCGCTCCGCTGCCCTCCCCTCCACACACGATCCGCTCCGCGCCGCCCACCGTGCGGGACCCGCCCCGTCGTCGTGTGCACGTGTGCAGGCGCGGTAGAGGAGGGCTTCTACATAGTCAAGCCGCGCCGCCGATAAGTGGTCTTCGACCGTCTGTGCACCTATGGAATGCGCTCTGCTGACGTCCGCACTGCGGCGCACACCAGGTGTTGAGCAGTGTCGCGATCGTCCCCGAAGGACAATCCACCGTCCTTCCCTCCTCACCCTCTGTCCCTCTGTCCCGGGCGAGCAATGGAAAGTAACCGTTTGATCGGGTTCATTACGTAATTTCTTGAGGTTGCTACTCGTGACGCAAATCCGAGAAAAGGGCGATTAAGCAGTACTATCTTCACACTAACGAGGGGGAAACGTGCTACGATGTAGTGTACCGGTTACATAACAGTGTTGTGGGATTGCCCCCTCGCCAGGTGTGCAGGCAGGGCCACGGTGTGTGTTGGGCGAATTAGGTAGGCAAACCCGCAATAACATTGTAACGCAGTCAGCGAAACACCCGTCGATACACGGTACACCACCTACGTATATCATTTGCGGCAGCATGATTCCATTCTATTCTCACCGTTTTAGATTAGATGCATCGCATGTGTACTCTTTTTCCTAATTTTATTTTCCCAGACCTCTGGTGGTGCGGGTGGCCCTCGCGCAGGTGAGAAGGCGAGACTAAACACGTGTAGGGTCATCTCTTGGCTCCCACACGACGGATTCTAATCAGGCTGGGGTGGGGGCTTCCCCGCGTGGGTTCGTGCGGGGCGGGGTGGGGCGGGGCGCCAAGCCCGCGGCCCGGCCCGCACCACGGGCCACAGCGCAGAGGGACGGGACCAGAGTGGATTTCATTACCATTGAAACAGCGGACGTACAGGCCACCCCTGCCACCCCGTCCCGCCCCCACCCCGCCCCGCCCTGCCTGTCTCCCTTGCACCCGGTGGCGCGCCCGTGGTGCCCTGTGCCGCCGCCAAGGTGTCCGAAATGGTGGCGCGGAGCAGGCAGCTTCGGCGCAGATTTGAATTGATTAGCATTCGTCGCGAGGTGGCCGCCCCCTCGTTTGCGGGCCAGGGGGGGGGGGGGGGGGGGGGGGGGGGCAGCGCGCCACGGACAGCTGCTCTGAAAACTTGAATAAAGTACTACACCACAGGGCGTCTTACACATACAACTGTAGGACACATCGTGTTGTGCCATCGGACTATCACACCTCTTAATGTATCACTGTACCACACTTTAGTTTGCAGAGCAGACACGCTCGTACTGCTGCTGGTCGGTCAGCCGCGTGGGTTTTGCCTTTTCCCAACCGCGCGGAACATCGGAGACGACCCCAGCCGTCCAGCCTTTTTCCTGTTTGTCCTGACTGACTGTGACAGTCGGACGAGTCCTCCGGATGAGTCCGAATGAGGTGTGGCGTGTTCGTTATCGGCTCGGCGCTGTCCTACCCCGCCCGGCCCCCTTCTTTCCCTCTCTTACACATATACACACACACACAGCAGCTAATACCGCCCGCTCTCCCCCCCCCCCCCCTCGCCTGAGAACGGAAGCTAACTGTTGTACTTACACCCCGCTTCTGGAATCCATAAACGGATAAACGAAGTCGCCCGCGGGGCAGGAGACACTTGTCGGATTCTTATCAAGATCGCCCTTTTCCGAGTGACCCCCGAGCAGTCATCCGGTGGTGCCGTCTGAGACTCCCGGTCGGGCCGGGCCGGGCCGGGGCCCCGGGCCCCCCACGGGCTCACCGGTCCTCGTCCTCGTGCTGCTTATACCTGTGCGAGGGGGCGGGGCGGGGCGGGGCGGGGCGGGGCGGGGCGGGGCGGGGCGGGGCGGGGCGAGGTGGTGGCGACCGGGGTTCCGGGCTTCGAGACCCTTCGGCTCGGTCAAGACCCTAATAGGGCAGCACCGGTAGCGACCGGTACGCCTCTCGTGTAATTGTGGACCCTCCCCGAGAGTATTATGCGTTGGGGTGAGATGAATAATAATTATACCGTAAATAAAACATTTAGAAAGACATGAGTGTGTTGTTGCTTCCGCCGGCCCGCGCCCGGCCGCCGGGTGTTTTAGCCGCTCAAATGATTGTCGCCGTTGCCTCTCTTTTTCCCTCCCGTAGGTGACTTTTATTCGGTGCGCCTGCCTCTGCCTGGTTCCCACCCTCCTCGTCGTCCTGGGCGCCTCTCACACGAGCGGTGTCGACTGACTGTTGTGTCTCCTCATCCCCAACGTCTTTTAGCGAGAATTAATTCAAAAAATATACTGCAAGGCGGCAGGATATCCGCCCGCCCCGCCACCAAGGGCGCAGCCTTCGACCCGACCGAGATGTCCGATGAAATGCTGTGATATTGCTGTGCGGCATGGGTCACTCACCGCCACAAGTGAATGCTTGGGAAGAGGGCCGGGCCGCTGTGCTCCCCAAGCAGGTGCATACTGTCGCCTCCGGGTAGCACTGTTCAAAATACGAGTTCCCCTCCTAAATGCTTGCAGAAGAGCAAATAGCGTGCTCGTAGAGTACAAAGCAATCTTCGGTTTTGTTCCAACCACTACTTTTCATCCTGCAAGTCCTCCGAAGTAATTATCGAAAAAGCCTTCGACTCCCACCAGGCCGAGCGTCTCACTCCGCTCTGCGCTACGTCCGCTGCGCCTTCTGGACAAACAAACGAGACACGTGCGCCCTTAGCTGGGCCGCGTTCGAAGCGTCGATCCCCCTCTCGTCGCCTTGCGTCGCTCGGACCGGGCAGCGGGAAGCGCCCCCGGACGCGGCCCACGCGCCGCTGAGAGGCGCTAACGCGGCTAAACGGCTGGACAGCAGCACCATTCCTGACTCTTGTGTTTTTAGAGGAAACGGATCCGTTTCTCGCCGCTATGACTCCCATGCTGAGGAAGTGGGAATGAGGTGTCGATCTGCCTGGCTGAGCTCGGCTGAGCTCGTCTCAGCACGGCTTTGCTCAGCCGGTTTCATTTCTGACGGCGTTCGTTTGATATTCCGCAGTCCAACTGGAATATACACTCGAGGTAGGTGTACCTATATAATCTACCCCTTCTTAATGCGATGCGGTGCTGCCATGCCCAACACAGGGACACACACCTGCATTGCACAGGTAAGACAAGGAGGAATGCAGTTACTGCAGTCAGTCTGGGAGTTTATCACCAAATAATTCCGCTCATTGGGCCTGCCTGGACCCGCCGGCCAGGCCTGCACACTGCCCCGCAGCCCTCTCTATTCTCTGCATTTCGTCTCGCTGCGCGCTTTGCACCGCGCTGCTTGCCGCCGCCCCGCCCCGCCCCGCCCCGCCCCGCCCCGCCCCGCCCCGCCCCGCCCCGCCCCGCCCCGCCCCGCCCCGCACGGCCTGAATGCGACCTGCGATTGAAATGTTTGTTTACCGCAGGTTGGTCCCCTGGCGCGGTGCGGCGAGGAGACCGTCTCCCACACCCCCACCCCCTCGCCTCCGGTCAAGTCAGCACAGCAGCACAGGCAACAACAAGAACAAAATCGGCGCTCATGTTGTTATTGCTGGTTTTGTTCGGTCATGTGACATGTTTACGACCGCCGCCCATCTCCCCGGTGGTGCAGGGTGCGTCTCGTTGGGATGCTGATGTGCTTGTCGTGGCCATTGAGATGCTGCCGTGTCGGTCCTCTGGTGTGGGGTCCCGGGTCCCCGCCACGCCGCGCCACGCCCCAGTGGCACTTTCCGAAGGACAAGGCGACCCGGACCCGACCTGCGGACCTGGCCAGGGCGGGGCGGGGCAGGGTGGGGCTAGGTGGGGCAGGCCACAGGCCACCCCCGGGAGAGCAGCACAGCGTTCAGGGAACCGAGGTGCGTCACTCGTCGGACCGGGGCTGGGCTTTGGCTGGGCTGTCCGCACCGGGCCGCGTGTTGTTTACAGGTGTAGCACAATGGGACGGAGACGCTACATCGCCGCGAACACGGTCGTGTATTCAGCGGTGCACGTGCTTGTACTCCTCGGCCTACGAGGCGTCTTCCGGGCATGGCCGGGGGACGTCTCCGCCGCGCGGGATGTGGATAGAACGTCATTTGGCCGTCGCGCGGACAGCAGCAGCAGCGCGAGGATGGTGCGCGTTTGGAGGGGTGTTCAAGGATGTTTCCGCGGCGCTGCTGCTGCTGCTGTCCCGAGCAGGACCGCGCCGTTCTGACCGCACCAAACACAATGGGTTTCTTTAGTGGATTTGAGAGGCAGTTATCCATTTTGGCGGGCCAGGCCCGGCGCGGCGCGGCGCGGAGCGGAGAGGCGGCAGACGGCCGGATGGACAGGCGCCGAGGCAAGGCGGTTAGGCCGCGGGGGTCCACCGAGTCATCAGCGCCGCAAAGATGGCCGCCTGGCCGGGGCCGGAGCCGCCCGGAGCCGCCCGGAGCGGAGGGCAGCCAGCCATGGTCAAGGTCAGCGCCGCGGAGCAGCACCGGGAGGAGGAGGAGCGCCGGCCGGAGGAAATGAAGACTGCCTCCGCGAGGTAAAAACTGACAATACCACTCTTTTCATAATTATTATTTTGTCCAATTCGGCGGACGGTACAGGACGGGACGGCCGTTCGGGCATGCGGCATTTATTTTTGCTGGACGTCGTCCTCGTCCTCGACGGCTGCCGGTGCCGGAAGAATTTGCCACGGTCATATCTATGGAAGAATGGCGTGGTGGCGTGGCGGCATATCGGGTCGGGTCTAGACGTGACGGGAGAGAGAAGTCGTCCTCATCCTGGCGCTGGCGACGGCGGGGGCGGGGCAGGGCGGGCATGCTGCAGACGACATCCCCACCCGTCCCTCCGGGCTCCAGCCGAGTCAAAACATGCCATTACAATCGAACTGGAACGGCTCGGGCTGCTGGCTGTTGTGGCTCTAACAGAGCGCCCGGCCTGGCCTCGTGACGCGGCTGAGGGAGAGAGACGGAGAGAAGGGGTTGGGTGTGTCCTGCGAGGGGGAGCGAGGAGGACGAAGGCGATAGCGAGACCGCAGGAGGGCAGGTCGGAGCAGGGAGAGATAGATACGCGCTGTGATGGAGATGTCGAACCCGTGTTTTGGAGGACGACGTCACACAAGTCTGGCTCTGGCGCTGCGGTGGAGACGGTGCAGTACCGGTCCGAGACCGAGAGTCCGAGGCCGGTCCGGGATGCTCAGCAACACAGCTACCGCGCCGGCCCGGGGCTGCGGGGGGCCGTGCCGTCCCGCCGGCCGCTGGGAGAGGCACCTGTACTGTCCGGAGTGCATCAGGAGCCGCTCCCGGCCCCGGCCCGGCAGGGCGCTGTCCCGCCCAGACCGGCTTATCGGCGGCGGTATGTGTATGACGACGTAGGGACGCTCGCCCGCGCCTCCTCCCCCGCCCCGCCCCGCCCCGCCACGCCCCGCCCCGCCCCGCCCCGCCCCGCCCGTCGCACTGCGACAGCCTGCCGGCCGCGCTGTCCCGCCGCGCGCCGCTGTGCGTTGGGTTGCCTAGGCACCCGGCTGCCGTCAGAGGCGTCCAGCAGCAAACTCCTCGATCAGGACAGGACGGCGGTTTTCGCGCAGCACCCTGTACGCGGCTCAGCTCGGCTCGGCGCGGCCGGTCTGGAGATCGGGACGGGGGGCATGTTGATGGTGGAGGCGGCCCAGCCGACTTCATACACACTTTTATACAGCCGGGTGCATCCGGGGCGCGCACTGGAGCAGAACGGGCGAGGCGGCTCGGCCAGGCTGGCGGAGCGAGTGTCCGCCTCCTTCGTCCCCCTCATCTCTTTTGCTCTCTCTCTCTCCCCCCCTGGAAACGTTTCTCTGAACGTTGCGTTTCGGAGTAATGATGGAAAACTGGACGGTGGAGGCCTGGCGGGGAGGGGGAGGGGGAGCCTGAAGGCCTGGAGGCGAGGCGAGTCGTTGTCTTGGCGATCAGCGAAAACGAGCCTGCGGCCTGCAGGGCGGGGCGGGGGCGGGGGCACGGACAGAGCAGCTCGGCAAGATCTTTGTCTGTTTCTTTGGCCCTTTCCTCTTCCCCCGGTGATCCACCTGCCCCGCCCCTCGCCCCGACCCCGCACCCACTGTCGCGCACACTTTGCCATTTTCTTCAAACCCATCTGGTCTAAATGACGAAGTCGCCTTCTTTCAAATCTCACCTGACCCTCATCTAGCTAGTGAGTGTCTCCAACGCCTTGCGCCTCGGGTCGTTAGAGAGCCAAGGGTTCCCTTCTCCGCCTCCGCGCTCTTCACTCGCCTCTCCAGGCCGCCTGGAGCCGCTCTTGAAGAGCGCGCGAACCTTTCCCTCCTCTCGCGCCGCGGCGGCGCTCATGCGAGACAGCGCGGCCGCGCGGTTCAGCGGCCGGTGCGGTCCGGTCCTGTCCGGCCCGGGCCGGGCCCCGTGCGGATGGTGGCGATGAACGCCGAGGAGGTGCCGGCCCCCGGCCCGGCTGCCGGCGTCAGTGCTCATGACGGCTGGAGCTTTGGGCGGAGCTGAGCATCAGGCTGTTTTGCCTGGGGTCACGACACGACGCCGTCGCCGGCAGTCGCTGAGCGCTGAGCTGGGCTGGAGTGCTGTTTTGCTGCTCCGCGCTGCTCCGCGCTCCTCCGGGCCCTGCCCCTCCTCCTCCCAGTACCCGTACCCGTCTGGACGCCGCGGCGCGCCCGTCCCGTCATGGCTCAGGGCGCCCGTGTCCAGCCAGTGAGTACCCGGTCGAGTCGGGTCGGGTACCATCATGGAGATGAGTGTGTTCCCAGAGTGGGCCCGCCCGGGCCGGGCCGGGCGGGGCGGGGCAGAGCCTGTCTGGTCATCTCGTTTCCTTCTTTTACTGGCCTCTCCAAGATGGCTGCGGCGAGGTACTTGCCTCCCTCCTGAGCGCATCTCCCCCCCTCTCCTCCCGCGGCTCTCAGGGACTCGCTGCTCTGCCCTGCCTCGTACACGTACCTTCTTTTTTTCTTTTATTTCTGCCCCGCGGCCCTGCCCTGCCCGGCCCGGCCGGCGGCCCGGGCCTGACTCTTAACTACTGCCCTGCCTCCCTGAGCGTCGCGTCCCCGCTCCCGCCAGCCGCGGCGCACTCCCATCTGTTTTCGCTGCACTTCCATTACCGGGGCTGGCTTGGCGTTGGCGGCGGCCTCGCCTCGCCTCGCCTCACCTCGCACGCACGGGACGGGGTGCCGCGGGTGATGGGGTGTCGTTGCAACCGACGCGCCGCACACCACATCCCCCTGTCCTGTCCGCCCGCAGCGGCGGGGGCGGGGAGGCGGGGAGGCAGGCTCCACACTCCACCTGCCGCCCCTCCCTCCTGCGCTGCAATAATTTTCACGTACGCACTTACTTCCGCTTGAAAGGGAGCTTGGAAAGCTGCTAGTAGGTGAAGAGTCAAAGAGAGGCATGTGTCCCATCATGCGAGCCGTGCGGGTCCTCCACACCTCTCCCTGAGAGCACGCCGCATCTTTGATTTTAAACGACGATCGTTTTATTCCTTCCTTTCTCCCCTGTCGCCGCGATCGATCTGCAGACTGATTCCTCAAAGCGGCTAGTAGTGCCCTCTCTCTTGCTCCTTATGGCCTCGCCGCATTTGTGCGATAAGGACAGAGAGACGAAACCGTCTTGCGAAATCTTCCTACTGTTGGGCGGACCGGGTCGGTCCGGTCCATGGAGCGGGTGCCACGGGTGAGACGGGGGAGTACCTGGTACACCTGGTACCCAGTACCCTCCGGTGCCGCTGCCGCCCTGCCCACACGCTGCTGCTCGGCGCGGCACGGCGCGGCGGCCGGGTACCGGTTACCCGAGCGTGACGCGACTTGGCCGCGCGCTCCGGGTGCCCAGGCTTGTGTAAACGAACCCGATGGACCGCCCCGCCCCGTCTAGTCCCAGCCGCTCCTGCTCCTCCACGGCGCGGCCGGAGCGCAGCGTTACCCCTGGGGTACTCCTGTGAGTACTTCAGAGTACCCCCAGTGAGTATACCTAGGGCAGGCCATGCCGTCCCCCCCCCCCCTCCCCCCGGGAGATGGGCTGCGCGCTGCGCAGTGCAGTCTCCTGCAGATGAGGGGGAGATACGGCAGGGCAGGGGGGTGCCAGGCCAGGCAAGGTGCCAGGTGATCCTGTGGGAGCGTAGTGAGTGGCCGTGTGAGCGGATCAGAGAGGGGTAGTTACCCCGGGAGCAGCCACCCCGCACACCTGCCCTTCCCCGACCTGCCCCCAGCCCTACCCCTACCCCTACCGCGGAGACGCCTCAGACCGGCGCGACGCGGTGCGAAGGAGGAGCGGCGCTGCTGCTGCTGCTGCTGCTGCTGCTGCTGCTGCTGCTGCTGCTGCTCGCTCTCCACTTCCGGTGGCCAGCCGCATCAGGAGGGGCCGGCCCGGCCCGGCCCGCCGGGCTGCTTCCGCGGACGTCGCGCGGCTCCGGCAGGGCTGCGCCCAGGATCCGGCCAAGGAGGAGTCGTCGGCGATTCGGACGTCGCGACTTTAATACCTCCTTGCGAGGCGTAGGGAGTGACGGTACCGGGACGGGATGCCGTGAGGATGTGATGGGGGCCGTGCCCCCGCCCTGCCCCCGCCCTGCCCCCGCACTGCCCCCGCACTGCCCCCGCACTGCCCCCGCCCTGCGGCCATGCTGCTCCCGCGCGTCGTGGCGTGGCGTGGCGGTCCATCGCTCTTCCTTTTCCTTCCTCTCCTTACACCGCTCCTTCCTACCCACCTGGGCTGTCTCGACGCCGCCCCGCGCCGCACGCTATCGTGCTTTGTCCCGGGCGGAGTGGCGTGCGCTGGGCGGTACGGTGCGGTGCGGCGGGTACGATGGGGGAACAACTCTGAATTTTGGTGTACAGATTTTTTTGTTTAATTTTTGTGACTTTTTGTGAATTTTCCTGACTTGTCGATTTTTTAATATTTTTTTTTTTTGCTATAATTTTTCCTTTATTTTTCAAAACTTCTGTAAATTTTTCTGATTTTTTAAAAAAATTCTCTGAATTTTACCGAACTTTTCTGCATTTCATTGAATTTTCATGAATTACGAGGTGTACAGAAATTTTAGAGTTGTTTCCCTCTCAGGCGAGTACTGTACCCGTACATCCGCATAAAGCCCGCGGAGCGCCGCGGAGCAAGGAGAGAGCATCATCTCGGCCCACTCACGACCACGCTCGGCGACGTTTGTGTTGTCACCTATGGGAAACACGGAAAACTTCTCGCACTTTCGTACGAGGGAAGACTCTACTCTGTACAGCAGTATTTGGCCGACGAGGTCCACCCGACCGCAATCAGTCAATAAATATTTGAGAGGGTTGCCTACTCGTAAAGGATTTAAAAGTACTAAAGGCAGCTGGCTAGGCAAGCTAAACTTCAGCCCTGTTAGTATTGCGATACTGTAAAAACTTCTTAAGAGCCTAGCAAGTATCATCCATCCTGTGGATTCGTAATTTCATTTTGTTTTGTGAATTTGTTGTGGAAACTCTTCTGGATTATGTGTTCTTATCTCAGCGTTCTTGCGTGGTTCTTGTATACAAAGGCGACCTTGTTGGACTCTTTGGCGTAAGTCGTGGAGGGACGCTGAGTCAGGGAAGACCTTTCGAAGTTATGCAAGATGCTGACGGCGACCATGCGGCGACACTCCCTGACCGTGCACGGAGTATTGACAGAACGAGGTTCTCTGAAGCTGCACGCGCCCCGCTGTGTTCCTACCCCCTGCTCGAGTTCCTCTCAGTCGTCTGAATGTGAATATAGCGTTGATTCCTTCACCTTTCTACCGCCCGAAAATGTGGTATGAGAAACTTTGAGTAACGTGATAGGTAGGCTCAACTGACGTCCAAACAGTAGCATGTTGAGGTGTTTTTCTTTTCTCTCCATATAAAAAAGCATTTAGTTTAGGTTCCACGCTCTATCTGTAATGCATAGCGCCCCCTAAAGTCCCAAAAAGTCCTGTTATGAGTCCTGTCCGCCGCCCGCCGCCTTGTGGAACTAGCTGGGGCTACTGATTCAGCTCCTTCCCGCCCCCCTCCCTCTGTCCCCGATCCCTACCTGTTTTGATGTTTGGCGCGAGATCAAAAGTAGTCAATTTGTCTCTTGCTGTTTCACGACAATTTCACTCTAGTTCCATCGCCATGGGAATTCTCGGCTTATCAAAACTCATCGCTGATATAGCGCCTGGTGCTGTGAAGGAAAATGAGATTAAAAACTATTTTGGTAAGGGCTACTGCCGGCTTGCTTCAGGTTACCCAGGTTTCCAGGTTACCGGATAACGTTGATTTTTGGACAATGCAAATTTTCAGAATTCTTGTCATGTCATTTCTGATTGTTATTTTGTTTGTTTGATTCTGCACGTAGGCCGGAAAGTAGCTATCGATGCATCCATGAGCTTGTATCAATTCCTAATTGCTGTCAGAAGTGAAGGTGCCCAACTTACTGACTCGTCTGGTGAGACAACTAGGTAACACAGAAACAATTAGTTTTCAATTTTTTATCCTGTCATCGCCTGCATTTTTTCCATTTTTTATTAAACTTTTTTTACTATTCTGGTGCAGTCACCTAATGGGAACATTCTACCGTACCATTCGGCTGATAGAAAATGGCATTAAACCAGTTTATGTTTTTGATGGTAAACCACCTGAAATGAAGTCAGGGGAGTTGAATAAAAGAGCAGAAAGGAGAGAGGAAGCTCAGAAGGCTTTGCAGAAAGCTGAGGAAGCAGGTAGGCCTTAAAAGTGAAAAGTTGTCAGCTATTTCTTAATACCACATTATAACTCTCAAAGTCATCCTCAGGTGACGCTGAAAACATTGACAAATTTAACAGGCGTCTTGTAAAAGTCACCAGACATCATGGGGAGGAGTGCAAAGAATTATTGAAGCTGATGGGTGTTCCGTTTATTGATGTAAGATTACTGACTTTAATCGCAAAGCAAATATTTGAAATTTGTTTCCTTGAAACTCGTGCCTTGTAGAGTCATTAATCTTCTATTGTTTTATAATTCCCTTTAGGCTCCCTGTGAAGCAGAGGCTCAGTGTGCAGCTATGGTCAAGTCTGGCAAGGTGTTTGCAACAGCCACAGAGGATATGGATGCCCTTACCTTTGGCTGTTCTGTGCTTCTACGTCACCTGACATTTAGTGAAGCAAGAAAAATGCCTATCCAAGAATTCCATTTGAATAAAGTGCTAGAAGAATTAGAACTCTCCCGTGACGAATTCATTGATCTTTGCATCTTGCTTGGATGTGATTATTGTGATAGTATTCGTGGTGTAGGCCCAAAACGGGCAATGGACCTTATCAAACAGCACAGAAATATTGAAACTATAATTGAAAAATTAGACAAGAATAAATATCCAATACCTGAGGATTGGCCTTACAAAGAAGCTCGAAGATTATTTATTGAACCTGAAGTTGCAGATCCAGAAACAATAGAGGTAAGATTCAATATTTTTGAATTGTTTCATTAATAATTTCATGTTCAAATATTTGAATTTCTTGTGGTGTGTGTGTGTGTTAGCTGAAGTGGTCTGAACCTGATGAGGAAGGTCTTGTAAAATATTTATGTGGTGATAAAAATTTTAATGAAGAGAGAGTCAGAAATGGAGCAAAGAAACTAGCAAAAGCGCGATCAGGTACAACTCAGGGTCGTTTAGACACTTTCTTCAAAGTTTTGCAAAGCCCAAGTGGGGGGCAGAAGAGAAAGGTAATATTATTTATTTTAACTAACACACCATGTAACTCTTCATTCTTTTACTAAAAACCACAGTGACATCAAAACAGAGAATGTAATAACTTAATTTTTGCTTTCAGTCTGAAGCTGCTAAAAATACACCCAACAAAAGGGGAAAGAAAGGTGGCAGCTTCCGCGGAAAACCAAAGTAAGGAGGATCTGACTTGGTTTTATTTTATTTCAGAACTGTTACCAATTACCTGCACAAAAGTTTATATTTGGTAGGATTCTTTAAATTAAATATTTAATTTCCTTAATTTTCTAGTTTTTACCTTGAAAGTTTCTTTTTTTACACTTCCATGTATATTTATCACAGAAAAAGTTTCATAATTTCTGTTTATGAAATGTCTTTGCCCTTATGACGCAGCATCAGGGCGGTTAGATATGGATTTTCTCACCATACTAAGTTGTGGGAAGGAACTTTTGTTTGGAGGAGGACTTAACTTAGTTGCTAAGTATACAAAAGGCTCCAAAAGAGATGCTCTTTCCATTGCATTTACTTCATAGTGTTTTATATGCTCTTTCAATGCCCAATTACTTGCTTTGTTCAGAGTAGCAGCTGCAGTTAAATTAGCGGGAGGTGGGGTTTCAGATCTAGAGCCAGTTGAGTTACTGTTAAATACCCTTACTCGATTGGCTAAAACAACTGTTGCTACCTGTAATAAAATTTTTTTCCTTATTATTTTATAATACTGTTTCTATGGAAAATCGTTTTGCTGTTCATATTTTACCTCTTTTTTATCCCTGTTCTTGTCAATGTCTCTCTTCAATGGAAGCAAACACTCAAATGACTCTGGTTTAGCAGGGTCGTATATGAGCACATAACCCTCTGTGAGACCCAGTAACTGCTTTGCAAGTTGCTGCTGTTGTTGCTGCTGAAATGCATTTGTTGAAGCATTTGGTCCTGACAGAGGGGGTAATCCTGCAGTGTCATAGAAGCGCATCTTTTCTCTTGTACCACGTTCTGTCTCTATATTAGCCACATATATATCCTCAATAGTAGGATACAATTCCTTTAAAGTAAGACATTTAAATTAATTTAATTGGGTTTATAGAGTTTTACATGGTTCATTTGAATACTTACTGTTGAGGGCGTAATATTTCCAAATATCAGTTGCTCAAGAATCGCAGTTTTTCCTACCCCAGCCATGCCGCATACAACTACCCGAGAGGTCTTGCCCATTTTTCTGGGCTTTACAGTCTTGACATTTCCTTTTTTAATGCTACTGGAACTATCTCTTCGCAAGAGTTCTTGACGTCCTGGAAAAAAGAAAAAAAAAGAAAGTCATCAAGCACAGTAATTCTTTTTCCTGCTGATTTCCCTGCAGTTCCTGTCAACCTTCACCCTTACCAAAGTGAAGTACTTTGGGCTTTGCTAAGAAACTTATAGATTTTCTTTTTTTGTTGAGACTTGCTAGTGCCTTAGCCATTTTGAATGAATCTGTTAGCTTTGTCTGCAAGGACATCAATCAAGAGGTCATGTGATACATCAGGTGATAAGCTCCCAATATAGATTAACTGATAGAGCACAAGTCAAAGATAGACTAGTGAATGAAGCTGTTAGTTAACCACTCAACAGACTAAAAGCTGTCTTCAGTTGTGTGTTGAGATAATTGACACTTGGAAGCTGTAGCATGTAACATGTAATTAGCACTCATGTGTTACACAGCAGAGCCATTTGTCTTATTCTCCCACCATGTATAGCAGAGCCATTGAGGCCAAAGTAAGTAAACAGTATTAATTAATAACTATCTATCAATCCATCTATCAACTTATCAAGAAGTTGGTAAATGAACTCAGTAGGGCATCGGTTTGCACATTAAATCGTGAAATAGATTGTAACTAATTTTTTCTAGCTTTTAATTTTTTTTTCCTTTTTTTTCAAATTTGTGGTTATTATTGGTAAGAACTTGAAATGATTTTCTTCTTTGATCGTGTAAAATAGATGGCTCATTTCTAACCTATTTAGTTTATCTTGACTTTACAAGTTTCAAACATTTTTATTTTGTGGAGAAGTATTAAAAGAAGTTGTTGGATGACTTGTCAACAAATACGCAATTCAAATTACCTTTTTGGAATGTAAATCTGCCTCAGAAGGGACGCAGCCGTCAAGCTGATGACAGCTCAGAAATAATTTCCGTCTGCTCTGGAGGCAACAACAACATCAAAACAACAACATGAGCGAGCTGGCAGCTGATTGGCTGCGGCTGCGGTGGCAGCAGCGTCGCCTCAAGGGGATCACTGACGATCACTGATCACTTACGGAACACCACTAAACGATACCATTCATCATCGTTTCCTATCCAAAAGAGAAGTGTCAGCGCGTAAGGCTATACTCCTTAATTCCTTGGAGTCCCTCA
The DNA here is from genome assembly GCA_029379305.1 of Frankliniella fusca. NCBI lineage: Eukaryota > Metazoa > Arthropoda > Insecta > Thysanoptera > Thripidae > Frankliniella > Frankliniella fusca. The sequence continues at coordinate 70,793 of JAHWGI010000971.1, forward strand.
ACTTAGCCAAGGCAACCCAACAAACTTACGCTACAGGTGGTTTGCCTACCTGGACATAAAACTCGGTCCAAGAAGTGTGTTACGCCTTATTGTGGAGAATTTTGCTGTACATGTGCCAGGCTGCTAAATGCAAGACTACCCAGAGACTAATACTTATATTGAACAAGGCTATTTGGGCTAGCAGAACAGAGATGGGCTGTGGGGCTTTACGCTGTGCGTGCATGGGGGCGGGGGCGTCTTGGGAGGGGGAGGGGCGCACTTCCCGCAGGAGGAGGGAGTGAGAGGGATCGCTCCAGCTGGTTAGGCCTGGAGGGGCTGGAGAAGTTGGGCCCGTCCCGTGTCTAGCCGGGCGCGGCGGCGTGGCGGGGCGTTGCGCGGCGTGGTGTAGTGCCGGCGGTGGCTGCGCGCTGCGGCCCCGGGCCCGGCCCGGGTCCCGCGGGGTGCCTGCCTGCCTGCCTGGGCCTCGCCTGGCTCTGGCCGGCAGAAGAAGACGCTGCCAGTTGAGAGATAACCGTCGCTGAGTGAGGGTCTGGTCTCGCGGTGTGAGCGAGGGGACTACGGCAGTGATCAGAGTGGGTCCATGTGAGAGGCCAACGTCACTCGACTTTGGGATTAACCGCTCCAGTGCCCTCGCCATCGCCACCATGCCGGGCGCGCAGGTCGTGTCGTCGACGCTCGTGTTCTTCGTCAACGGGAAGAAGGTGAGCAGCCTCGCGGGTCCAGGCGGGTCCCTCGACAAGGGCAAGGGCCTGTGGACAGCCAGTGGTGGTTGGTCAGTAAACTAGACTTGAAAATAAGCGATCAGCGCGCGCTGCGCCGTGAGTGTCGTCAGGTGGGTTTAGTACGGTTGCCATGCACTTTTGGGGTCGATGTTTTTGGTCGACGAACGGCGTACGCGCTGCTCAAGCTGGAGCAGGTCGTCTCCGTGGCCGCTCGCGGGGGCGGGGCAGGGCGGGGCCGTCCTCCGCCGCCCGGCCGGCCTTCTCTGTTTCTGGGCAGAGCGGCCCCGGGGGCCGGGCCAGGCTGGGTTGAGCTGGGCCGCTGATAAAAGTATTTTCCTTCCACTCAACCATCCCAACCCAACCCGTCGCATCTCGGCGGACAAACAAGCCTTGCGTTGCGAAACACGTATGGGCCTTTTGTGGTACGTGAAATAGAAGCCCACCGCTGCGGTATGGAGGGGCTTAACTAGGCGGACCAGAGAGGCCCTGCCCGGGGGCTCAGCCCGGTCCGGCCTCAAGGGGGCGCGTCTTGTACCTGTGCCTGCAGCTCCTGGCTCCAGTCTCCTCCCCCGCCTCCCTCCCCTCCCCCGCGCCCCCGTCCGGCCCGCCGAAGAGGAAACAGTTAATCCCCTCTTCTACGAGGTGCAGTCGGGCACAGTCGTCCCTCCCTCTGGAGGAGACCGGAGCGCTCAGGGAAGCGGCACAGAGAAAAAAACGCGTTATGCAACGTTTCGTATTTTTTCTTTCTTTTTTTTTTCCCCACTCTTTGATCACACTTTTCTCTTTATTTTCGTTTGCTTCTCCGTAGTATCACAGGGTCAGACGCACGCTCGTGGCGCGGCGCGGTGCGCTTCCAGTGGCAACACGTGGGTCGGCCGTCGAACCTGTTGGCACTGATTTGCAGCAGGGACCTTCCTCCTCCAGGCGCGGGGCGTGGCGGGGCGGAGTGTGGTGGGCTTGTATTAGTGCTGCTGCTGCTGTCGGCACTGCGGCGCGCTTTTCTCCTTCAAATAACTCGAGTAGTCCCAATTAATCGTGGGGCCTGTCCTGTCAGACCGACCCGACCAGCCCCGCCTCTGTCAAACGGAACATCGGCGCCCCCCGACAGAATGCGGCATGGCCCGGCCGGGCCGGGCCGGGCATGGCAATGCGCCGAACGCACGCACTGCTTTACGTAACGCCCTGCGCAGTTCCAACGCCCAGCCTTGGCTTACTGGGAGTGCGAGAGAGACAGTGGTGCCGGCATTAATGCATGTCGTTGTGCTTCGCGTGGCGCAGCGCTGCGCGGCGGCTCAGGGGAGGACCTGCGCTGCGCCTCCGCTGCTCGACTGCTGTGCCCGCTGTGTCAGGGACGTGAGGGGTGACTGCCCGGCCCCCACCCTCCGGCCCCACGCTGTTGACACACTTCGATAACTGATAAGTTACGTTCATGCAACCTAACCCCTGCGCAGCTGTTACAGTGGTTACAGCCACTGCGTCAGGCTTGCAACCAGCCCTACCGCCGGGGAAGCAGGCAGCGCCGGCGTGCACCGCTGCTCAACAGGTCTGCCTACCTCACAGGCGCACGGCGCGCGCTCCCGTGGGCCCGTGGGGTGGGAGGCAGTCGGATACGGTAGTCGATTCGTCGCGGAGGAGACCCTGTAGACTGATTCCGCATGGGACTTCCATACCTCTGTCCTTGTCGCACTCATGAGGCTCTGCCATTGGGTGGGAGAGAGAGGACCGCTTCTACCTCCCATCGACCGATTTGCGAAATCAGCCTACTGGTATTTGCCGATTTTCATCTCAGCACGGGCAGTTCATTAGCTCTGGCGCGGACTGGCTACGGCCGGGGGCCCCTGCTTAGGGCGGCGCGAGGCGTGGTCCCAGGCCCAGGACTCCCCGATTGACCCGGGCCCGGGCCGGCCCGGCCTGTAGACTGATTCCGCAAAGCGATTGAGTGGCCTCTCAGGTTTCCTCTCTCTTGCTCCATATCGCGTCGCCCCATGAGTGTGACAAGGACAGAGCGACGAAACTGCCTTGCGGAATCAGCCTGCAGTGGCAACGCGGAGCTTGGTCTGGCCATCATGGGAGGTGATACGGCGGTCGCAGGGGAGGGGCTTAGCATCCCCATGTCCGGCTTTGACTTGGCATTACATCCCTTCTACCGTCTCAGATTACGCCTTATTATTCTGATTGAGGAAGGTCCACTCGTCTTGGAGTGTGATTTTTATTTCCTTTATTTTGTCAGTGTGAGACGAGCCATTCACTCGCAGCCTAGTGCGGTACGAGCATCCGGCGTCCCCCGTCCCCGTCTCCATCCACCTGCCTTCACCCCGCGCGCTCAGCGCCGCCTGGCGACGGGCAGCGGTCGCCGGCCGAACTACTGCTTGGCGCTCATGGTTACGTAAGCACCGGGGCCGGCCCGGCCCAGGCAGTACGCGCGCGCCTACGTTCTAGATGAAGGAGAAGAGGAGGAGGCTGTTGTACTTAGGGTGGGGCAGCCGGGCCGGGCCGGGCTGGGAGGAGCGGCAACGCCGGCAACGCCGACCACGGCTAGGACTAGGACCACCTCCACGACGACGCCGTTGTTGGCAACGCGTTCATAGCAGGCCGGTAGGCAACGCCCCTGTCCAGTCCATGTCCAGCTTGTGACCGTTCGACCGTGGGCAGGCACAAAACAAGCGCGAGTGTCTCAGCTTTTATTTACGCGAGAAAACAGAATGAAAAATAAAATAATATTTCTCAGCTGGCCGCTGCCAGGGCAGCAGTTTGTTTGCGTGGCTACCTGGAGCACGGCTGGCTCCCGAACCTCGTCGATATTTTCAGACAGTGCTGTAAGGTTGTCCTCAAGTAAACGGACCCGTGATATTGAAATTTAGCGCCTCTTCTTTATCGCCCGTTTTGACAGCGAAAATGTTGGGTACCGCAAAGGGTGATAAGGCCTCTCTCTCCACGCCAGCCTCGCAGCATCGAGTCAAGTGCGCGCGTGCGCGCCCGGGTCCGGCCCGGCGGCGGTCGGAGCAAACGGACCGAGAGAAAGGCGATATCCGGTGCGCGAGCCGCGCCGCGTCGCGCCGGCAGGTAACTGGAGCTGTCAGCCCGGGCCGTGCCCGGCGTGAGGGCGTGAGCGAGACTTACCCGGCGCCGTTACATAGAGGCCGTTAGCCTAGTCCGGTCAGCAGGTCAGAGAGGGGATTCGACATGGGGATACGAGTCGCTTTTCCCGCGGGTAGGTGACGGTAGGCCGAGGGGAAAACGACTCTGAAATTTGGCTACCCCTCGTAATTCAGGAAAATTTAGAGAAATTCAGGAAAATTCAGAAAACTTCAAGAAAAAAAAATCAATGAAAACTTTTTTTAAAAGTCCGAAAATTCACAAGAATTCACAAAATTTGTACACAAAACTTCAGAGTTGTTTCCCCCTAGCGGAAGACCCAGCCTATCGTTCAGTCTTTGACAAGACTTTAGACGTGACGGCCGCCATCTTTTCGGCAGTCTCATGATAGAACAGCTTCTCTCTAGGCACGGGCGCTCTGTGCCGAGCAGTTTGCGCGGATGCTCCCGTACCGGCCTGGCCAGCCCGCTGTCCCCGCCCCTCTGGAATGTGTTACGACACGACACATCGCTGTGAATGCACGCGCGCTGCGCGCTGTCCGCGGCTCAGAGGAGCGGAGAGTAGCGGGCGCATGTACCGAGTCAAAGGAGTCGGACTGACCCGGACCCGACCCTGAGGCCTGAGGCCAGGCCTGCCTCATTAGTCCACCCAGCATCAGATATGCCTGGACCCCGCGGACCAGAAAAAAGTTACCTAGCCCCCCACGGTCACATCTTTCCGAGTAATTAATTTTTTTTTTAAAGCGGGGGGGGAGGGGGGGATATTCTTGTAAGTTGCCGGACAGTCGTTCTCTGTTTTGTCGCGAGACCGGGCTCGGGCTCGGGCTGCCCTACTACACCTGCTCAAGGCCGTTCATGAAGTGGTCCGTGGTGCATGGTTCTGTGCGCTTATGGCGCACCCTCTAGACCGCAACGTGTCTGTTGTCCAGTGGTGTGTTTGTGTGTGTATGAGTGTGTATGTGTGAGTGTGTGTGTATGAGTGTGATGTAACAAGAGAAGGCCGAGGCCAAGATAAGTGGCGTCAATTTTTTTTTTTTTTTTTTTTTTGGGGGGGGGGGGGATTTTATCTATTTATCTGATACGTTTTTTTCCTTCTTTCTCGTTTCAATGAATAACCTTTAAAATAAACTAGGCCCCGTGCCACGCCTTATTCTTCAAACAATTAGGCGAGATCGTTTTGCCTTTATCACGCAATTTGGCGCGTTTATACCGCTAACCTGTTGCGCAAAGGGGGATGCGCAGTGAGCCTGATAAGTCCCTCCCTCCCCCACCGCACCACGCCCCGCCACGCCCGCGATGGGGTAAGGCGCCACGTCACTGCGCTGATGGTGTCAACTCGGGCCGATCAGACGAACTCCAAGGCCGCCACACTGTTAAAAAAATAATTTTAAAAAAAATCCGTCTAGGCTGTTACGATATGCGTAAGGTCCGCCCCGTATTCTTCTTACGATTAGACTGTAACGGTGCATCCTGCACCTAAATTAGCAGGATCATTGCTCAGTTGAGCGTCCTGAACATGTTTCCAAAATTACGTTAAGTTGCACGTTAGGTATACACCGTAAGCAAAAATTAAGGCCCGGACCAGGCAAAAGAGGGGCCCTTAGGGGTTTGCTGTGGGTTTTTCTAACGGTGTTGCGCTCTGGCCAAGTCCGCCATCAGAGCTCTGAACTAGTTCTTGTACCCTGATTGCTGTAAGCCTGATCACACATTCCTCTCTCCTTTGCAGGTCGTTGACGACGCAGTGGACCCAGAATGGACTTTACTTTACTACCTCAGAAACAAACGTATCCTTTGCCTCGTGCCGATCGCTCTCGGAGTGCCAATTTTCCTTGTGAACCAAACAATATTTTCCTTAACAGCCGCCCAGTCCGCCTATGTGGCACCAAGCTGGGATGCGCCGAGGGAGGCTGCGGCGCCTGCACCGTCATGGTCTCCAAGCTGGACCGCACCACCAAGAAAATAGCGTATCCTTTAATATTTGCGTGCGACTCGATCCCGAGAGGTGTCCAACTGCGGGAATTAGGTGTAGAAAGCTGGTAATTGTTTGTCCTCGTTAATCACAAGGTAAACGATATTCTGCTATCATCATGTAGACTCTGATAATAACTAGGTTTTCATCGGCAATCTATTTTGTAATTGCTGGTAATCTTTGGCAATTATGGGGAATCTCCTGTAGTCTTTGGTCAGCACGGGAATAGTCTCTTGGCGATCCCAGGCGAAGGGGGGGATCACTCATGCAAAATGTGTGCAGTGATTTTTTTTTTCCAACTTTTGACTTTTTTAAAAATTAATCTTTTTAAAGATTTTTAAAGGGAAATTTCTTTTTCTGATAAATTTTGATCTGTTTTCCCCATGTCTGACAATCTTCAGTATTTATTTCAGGTTTTTGTTCATTTATTCTCGATTTTTCTGATTTCTCCTCGATGTTATTTTTATTTTTTTTTATTTTTTAGTTTGTTTTTAATTATTTTTTGGGGTTGTGCAATGAATTTTCGAAGTTAGACCCCCCTCGATCCCAGCCTCTCACTATTGTGTGGTCCGGGTTATCTGATGTACAAGACTTGAGCGAGCTGGTCACGGTCACCCCTCGGACCGGCCTACGCCGTTTGGTGGCGTTGGCGCGTGCCCTGCCCGGGTGTCACGTTTATGTTATGGTCGATCTCTGCCTGTGGCACCCGGGCTTGTTTTGCCTGGGACACTCATAGAGCTGTTATCAGGGCATGCGCCTGCATGAGCCCACATTTATTCACAAACACAGCACGAGGACTTACGGGCTTGGCGACGCCCCGGTTGTCCGGGTCGGGCTATCTCTCACGACAAGTAGGGCGCTGGGCAATCAACCTTGAGCCCTTGTTACTAAGAAGAAAAGGGTTTTTTGTGTTTTGTTTTCTTTCTTCTTCCTTTTTTTTCCCCTGGAAAAAAAGCTCGCCTTTTCCTTGACGGCCGACCCGCAGACACCTGGCGGTGAACGCGTGCCTGGCGCCGGTGTGCGCCATGCACGGCCTGGCCGTGACCACGGTGGAGGGCATCGGCTCGACGCGCACCCGGCTGCACCCCGTGCAGGAGCGCATCGCCAAGGCGCACGGCTCGCAGTGCGGCTTCTGCACCCCGGGCATCGTCATGTCCATGTACGCGCTGCTGCGCACCCTGCCGAAGCCGAACATGCACGACCTGGAGGTGGCCATGCAAGGTGAGGCTCGTTTGTCAGACACAACTTTTCACCCTGGGCCCCCGCGACGTTGCGGACATGTGGCCTCGCCCCGCGGGGCTCAGGGTGCTTGTAAAGCTTCAAACAGGCTCGGACAGTACAGTCGGACCGCCTCTCTCGGGTGTGCGATGGGTTGCCTAACCTCCCGGCGCGCGCCTCCCGCTCTTGCGCTCCGCAGGGAACCTGTGCCGCTGCACCGGCTACCGGCCCATCATCGAGGGCTTCCGGACCTTCACCGAGGAGTGGGAGCAGATGCAGTCCACCGTGCGCACCCACAGCCTGTCCAACGGCAAGGCCAACGGCGGCGTCAACGGCCAGTCCAACGGCCAGTCCAACGGCCAGTCCAACGGCCACAGCAACGGCGTCAACGGCCACAGTAACGGTGTCAACGGCAACGGCGTCGCCAACGGCGGCTGCGGCATGGGCAGCAAGTGCTGCAAGGTGACGGGCAAGGGGTGCGGCGCGGCCGAGGACGGCGAGGAGCCCGAGCCCATGGACCGCGCGGGCCGGCCGGCCAAGCTGTTCGACCACAACGAGTTCGCGCCCTACGACGCCTCGCAGGAGCCCATCTTCCCCCCGGAGCTCGTGGTAAGAGAGGACCCCACGCTCACCTGCACGCAGTATTTATATCAACTGTCAAAATCACCAAAAGGAAAACAAATTATAATGTAGTTACTTTTTCTTGAAGGCGTCCGCAGTCTTGGACAACCAGTATCTCATCATCAAGGGCCCCCGAGTCACATGGCACCGCCCCACGTCGCTGGACACCCTCCTCGAGCTGAAGGCCAAGCACAGCGACGCCAAGATTATCGTCGGCAACACAGAAGTCGGTAAGAAAGCGCACGAGTAACAGCGACGGAGCTTGTTGGAAGTCATAGTCGCTCACAGTGCCGTGCCCTCTTAGGTGTGGAGACCAAGTTCAAGAACTGCCTGTACCCTGTGGAGATTATGCCCAGCCGCATCCCGGAGCTCACGGCTATCGAGCGGCTCCCGGACGCGGTGCGGGTGGGCGCTTCCGTCACCCTGCGCGACATGGAGGACTACTTCCTGGGCGTGATGAAGGAGGAGCCAGAGAGCCGCACGAGGATCATGAAGGCCATCGTCGCTATGTTGCACTACTTCGCGGGCAGGCAGATTAGGAATGTGGGGGTAAGCGGGCCGCACGTGGAAAATTCAAACCAACTTAAGGCTTCCGAAATTTGAATTTAATTTTTTTTATATTATTCAGGCAATTGGGGGCAATGTTATGACCGGCAGTCCCATATCTGATATGCTGCCGATCCTGCTGGCGTCCAACGTGAACATGGAGGTCCGCAGTAAAGGTACGACTCTGCTGTTGCCTGTTGAGTGTAGTCAACGTTCAGGATCGATAAAGGTTTCCTCGAAATTCAAATGTTCTTCTGTTCTCATGACAGAGCGCGGCTCACGCCAGATCAAGCTGGACCACACTTTCTTCACGGGCTACCGGCGGAACGTGGTGAAGCCCGACGAGATCCTCGTGTCCCTGGACGTGCCCTTCACCCACGCCGTAAGTCTCGCCCTCCTTTCCACCCTCATTCCCAAAAATTGCGAACGTCCGTGTCCTGACCTTCCGGCTCCGCCTCTCTCCCGTGCTTGCAGGACCAGTACTTCTACGCCTTCAAGCAGGCCAAGCGCAGGGACGACGACATCGCCATCGTCAACATCGCGATGAACGTGACGTTCGAGCCCGGCACCAAGACCATCCAGGACATCTACATCGCCTACGGTGGCATGGCGCCCATGACAGTGCAGGCGCGCAAGACGCGCGAGGCGCTCATCGGCCGCACCTGGGACGAGAGCCTCCTGGACGTCGCCTACGCCGCGCTCGTGGACGACCTGCCGCTCGCGCCCAGCGCGCCCGGCGGCATGATCCGCTACCGCAGCTCGCTCACCCTCAGCCTGTTCTACAAGGGCTTCCTGAAGATCACCGACCAGCTGGGCAAGCGCCTAGCTGCCGGCGTGGTGGCCCCTCTGCCCGCACACCTGCGCAGCGCCGCCGGCGGCTTCCACAGCAAGCCGCCCAAGTCCTCGCAGTACTACTTCCTGGAGACGGACGAGAGCAAGGGCCCCGTCGGCCAGCCGATGGTGCACAAGTCGGCCATGAAGCAGGCGGCGGGCGAGGCGGTGTACATCGACGACATCCCGCGCTACGAGAACGAGCTGTACCTCGGGCTGGTGCTGAGCCAGCGCGCGCACGCGCGCATCCTCAGCATCGACCCTAGCGCCGCGCTCGCCGTCGAGGGCGTGCACCTGTTCCTCTCCGCCAAGGACCTGCCCGGCGAGAAGAACGAGTGGGGCGCCATCTTCCACGACGACGAGGTGTTCGCCTCCACCGAGGTGCAGCACTTCGGCCAGATCGTGGCCGCCGTGGTGGCGGTAGACCAGCCGACGGCGCAACGCGCGGCCAAGCTCGTCAAGATTCAGTACGAGGACCTGCCCGTCATCGTCACCATTGAGGTGGGCTCGGAGGTGCTATTTGCTCCCCGATATCCGTAACATCAAAACATTGCTGACAAAACGTGTGTTTCGCAGGACGCCATCCGGAACAACTCGTTCCACACTAAGCCCTCCGTGCTGCAGTCCGGTGACGTGGACAAGGCCTTCGCCGAGGCGAAGCACATCGTCGAGGGCGAGGTGCACATGGGCGGCCAGGAGCACTTCTACCTGGAGACGCAGGCCTGCATCGCCGTGCCGAGGAACGAGGATGACGAGCTGGAGATCTTCTCCTCGACTCAAAATCCAGCGGAGACTCAGGTAAAACAATATTAGCTTGGCAGGCCTTCGGCCCATATGCTTAGCTTGCATATCTTAAAAATAAAATCAGTGTGATAATACTACATATTTATTTTATGAATTGGACGTACATTGAATTAGATCATCTTTTTCCCTATCATTAATTCCCCCCTCAACCTTAAAACATGTGTAACTGTATTTTCTTTTCTTTGGCAGAAACTGGTGGCGCACATGCTGGGCGTGTCGAGCAACCGCGTGGTGGTGCGCACCAAGCGAATGGGTGGCGGCTTCGGCGGCAAGGAGTCCAAGGGTAACGTGGTGGCGCTGCCGTGCGCGCTGGCCGCGACCAGGCTGGGCCGGCCCGTGCGCATCATGCTGGACCGTGACGAGGACATGCTCATCACGGGCACCAGGCACCCCTTCTTCATGCGCTACCGCGTGGCGCACACGCCCGAGGGCCGCCTCGTGGCCGCCGACGCGCACATCTACAACAACGCGGGCTACAGCAAGGACCTCTCCACCTCGGTGAGTCTGGCCGCACCATCGCCTGGGAATCTTGACAGGGGAAAGCAAATCTGAATTTTGGCGTGCCAATGTCGAGAAATTTTTAAAATTTTCTCAAATTGTCGTAAATTTTTCAGATTATTGTAATTTTTTCAGATTTTTGTTAATTTTTCTGAATTTTTCTAAACTTTTCAGAAATTATCGAAATTTTTAGTGCAATCCAGGCTCTGAATTTTCTCGAATTTCTCTGAATATTCTTAACAAGTTTAATTTTTCTTGAGTTCTTGGCATTTTCTGGATCCCACGAACTGCCGCTAGGCTTGGGGATAGTCTTTTTCACCCCATTTCAATTGTTAATATGCTGTCTAGGTGCTGGACCGAGCCATGTCGCACTTTGAGAACGCGTACTACATCGAGAACAGCAGGGCCACGGGCTACGTCTGCAAGACCAACCTGCCGTCCAACACGGCCTTCAGAGGCTTCGGCGGCCCGCAGGGCATGTTCCTGGCCGAGCACATGATCAGGCACGTCGCCGACGCTGTCGGGAAGGACCCCATCGAGGTGAGAGTGGATGCCGTTGGTGTAGAATGTCGGCGAGAAGTTTTGCCAAACTATTTCACTTCGCGCACAATGTGATTCCGCGCAGGTGGCCGAGATGAACCTGTACAGGGAGGGCCACCGCACGCACTACAACCAGGAGCTGGTGCACTGCACGCTGCAGCGCTGCTGGACGCAGTGTCTCCGGGACGCCGACTACAGCCGCCGCATCCAGGAGGTGCAGGCCTTCAACAAGCAGCACCGCTACCGCAAGCGCGGCCTGGCCATCGTCCCCACCAAGTTCGGGATCGCCTTCACGTCGCTGTTCCTGAACCAAGCGGGCGCGCTGGTGCTCGTGTACGCCGACGGCTCGGTGCTGTTGTCGCACGGCGGCACCGAGATGGGCCAGGGCCTGCACACCAAGATGATCCAGGTACGCGCCGTGCGAAATGTGAAATGTGGAGTCGCAACATTTCTGGAACACGAGTTCGCTCTGGGCCGCGTCGTATTCAGCGACAGCTTTATGAACTCACCTCTCCGCCCCGCTCCGCCTTACCTCACTCGCTTCCGCCTCTCTCACGGCTCTGTTTCGCTTCGCTCAGGTCGCCAGCCGCGCTCTGCAGATACCCGAGTCGTACATCTTCATCAGCGAAACTGCGACTGACAAAGTGCCGAACACGTCCCCCACAGCCGCCAGCGCCGGCTCCGACCTCAACGGCATGGCTGTTCTGGTGAGAGCGGCGGCACCTGCCGTAACGCACGGACTATGGAAACTGATAACATTTTTTTTCCTCGGCGTTTTACATGCTCTTAACACCATTGCTCGTTCAACAGGACGCCTGCGACCAGATCATGGAGCGCCTCAAGCCCTACAAGGAGGCCAACCCCAAGGGGACGTGGAAGGACTGGGTGAACAAGGCGTACTTCGATCGAGTGCAGCTCTCCGCCTCCGGCTTCCATGCGTGAGTGTACTGTACAGCGCGTTCGCCCCGCCGTGCTAACTGGGCGGCGCCTCGCGCATTTGTGATTCCGCCGCGTATCTGACATGCGTGACCGTAACGTCCTGCAGGACCCCCGACATTGGTTTCAACCGCGAGACGAGGACCGGTAAGATGTTCAACTACTTCACGTTCGGCGCGGCCGTCACCGAGGTGGAGATCGACTGCCTGACGGGCGACCATCAGGTGCTGCGCTCCGACATCGTCATGGACCTGGGCGAGAGCCTGAACCCCGCCATCGACATCGGCCAGGTGGAGGGCGGCTTCATCCAGGGCTACGGGCTCTTCACCCTCGAGGAGATGGTGTACTCGCCCACTGGAGTCATCTTCTCGCGCGGCCCAGGCGTCTACAAGTTGCCGGGCTTCGCCGACATCCCCCAGGAGTTCAACGTGGCTCTGCTGAAGGGGGCCCCCAACCCCAGGGCCGTGTACTCCTCAAAGGTTTGAATTTTTATTTTTCGGGAATATAACTAATCTTTTCGAAATGAAAAAAAAAATCTTATCTATTATGATCAACAGTTTCGCTATTTTTCAGCTTGATATTTAGTGTCTTTTTTCAATTTTTTCCAAGCTACGGCCGCTGACGCCTTTTTGAGCTTCGACTGTTATCTTCATTTTCTAGCTTTGTTTGGTTGCTATAATATATTATTACATATTTTGACCAGGCTGTGGGTGAACCGCCCCTGTTTTTGGCTGCATCCGCATTCTTCGCCATCTGGGAGGCGGTGAAGGCGGCGAGGGAGGAAGCTGGCTTGACGGGGTACTTCACCCTCCACTCACCCGCCACATCTGCCAGGATCAGGATGGCCTGCCCCGACCACCTAACGAAACACGTGAGATTTCGCCTCTCCATTTTAATATAGCATACCAATGTTTTTCATTCCTTAACGACACTTTTCTTTTCTGTACCAGTTCCCTGAGCCTGAGCCCGGCACTTTCCAGCCCTGGAATACTGCTGTGTGCTGATAGCTATCTGCGGAGGGAGAGGTGCTGGAGTGAGCGAGCGAGATGACTTAATCTACGTGTGATACTGGCGTCATAAGTACCTGGGTTATTATGTATTTTGCCTATGTAGTTTGAAAGACGTGTTATTTTTATTAAATTAATTATTTCGTCTCTAGATGTAAATACCAGAGATGTGTCAAGCATAAAAATTGTGAGGAATTCCTGGGAGGAGGTTGTCCTGTAGGTATTTTCTGTTCAGACTAAGTATCTTTGGACAAACGAGCTCACCTCTAGAATTCACGTGCATGCTGATTTCTAAAGCAGTTTCTAACTTTTGTATATATTATTAATGTAACTGATGATGGATAATAACCATTCGTAATAGACTGTCAATTATTTACGTGTTTTAGGGTTACATGAGAAGTATGGGCGTTATGGTAAGCTACTGCTTTAAACCTGCCCAAGTATACCTAATTTGTGATATAACTCTTTTTTGCCATCCGACCTAGCTCTTAAGTTAGTTTAAGACATGGGAGAGTCAGATCAATTTTCTTAATGCACGTTGGAACATATTCTCCTGCCATATTCAACTGTGCCATAATTCTTGTACATGAAAACTAATAAATGCAACACAATACAAACAGTGCTTACGAGTTAGTGCATTCGCACTGTATCACAGAATATACTCTTTGTACCAGAAGTCCGTATAAGAACTTGAGTATGCGAATTAGCCGAGGAATTTAGCCTACCCGCCACGTTCGATGGTGCCTCGAATAGTCAGACCCGCAATAATAAGTTGCGAGTGTTTGCGTACAGCCGACACACTCGGTAGCAATCCGTCGGACTTCCCATGCCCGAAAACTACAACTCATACTGAGGAACACACGAGTACGACCTGTCAGTTGGAAAGAAAATACACCTCACCCTACAGGCGCACACAACAGTCACGGGTGCTCCCCGGGTGTGTCGCCCGCCACGATGGGGCCTAGAGCACCGCGACGCGTCGTAAGTGCTCATTCCATAAACGCGAATAACGAGTGACTTGCCTATGAACGACACATCTCCCCCCTTCGCGATCCGTGCCCGCGCAGGACTGCCGCGATACTGAGCCGCCTCGGTCCGGCGCTGCGGGTCCGGTCCGGATTTAAGTCCCCTCCCCGCCTCGGCGCCTCCCCGTCCCCGTCGTGAGATGCCATCGCCGCCCCGGCCACTCGTGGGCGCGGGTGCCGCTCGCGCGCGCAGCCCCGCAGCCCTCCCCCTCCTCCCCCTAAGGTGTATCTTACCCCCGCCCCGCCCTGCCCTGCCCTGCCCGCCCTGTCCTCAACCTGCCCCGCCATACTCTGCCCTCACCCTCCTGCCCTGCCCTCCACCTACCCCGCCCTCCTGCCCTCACCCTCCCCCGCCCTGCCTTGCCATCACCCTCCCCCTCCCCGGGGCGCCGCTTCACTTTCGGCCGAGCTAATCGCGTCCACTGATCTGCCGATGGTGTGTTCCGCTCGCGGGTCGTACGATGTCGGATCAACGAACGGCCACGCTGCACCGCGACCACCAGCGTGGCGATTTGTTAGATTCGCGGGTCCAAAGTCCCCAGCATCTGGTGTGTCACCGGACCACGTGGGCTGGGCGGAGCGGGCCGGGTCGCTTTGCGGACCAGGTCAGGTGACGCGCGGCCGCGGGGCGCGGGGCGGGGTTGCAGCCACGACCTATGGCTCCGACCCCTGCCTGGGAGACGATAGTTTGCTCGTTGAACGTCAACTAAGGCAATCTCGAGTAATTTTCCGGTGTCTGCGTCGCGACGATAAAGACGGTTTCCCGCACAGACTCTATCGTAAACCGGAGAACACGTGATTCCAGTACATTTAGTACGTTGTGACAGCCGTAAGGCGCCGTGACCCTTTAAGCTAGGCAAGTCCCACGATTTTGTTACGTGTTCAACACCCAGTACCTCGGGCAAGGTAAATTTACCTGCTCGCCGTTCACCTGGTAGCTGTTCGAGAGGCCCCAGCTTCTAAGCCATTGATGTTAGAGGCGAATAGAAAGCCAGCCGATTATAGTTCTGTATTAAAGCTACACTCAGCTCGCGGGGAATTCCCCTCTAGCTTTGATGCTTCAGAAGCTCTGAGTAAAAAAGACAACACTCCACCGGTATGAAAAATTGTATGTGATCTAGCCCGGTGCTCCTTTAACAGCTGAAGCTGTAGGAAAGCCTCTAGGGAGGGTAAGGGACTTCGCGCCACTTCAAGTTAAAGCTGCTGCGGGGAAGGGGGAGGGGGGGGGGCGAATGCGTGCGTCGGGCAGCGTCGCGGGACCTGGTGCGACCCCTGGCCTCGCCTGCATTTCCTTACCTAAACAAGCTAATCAACGGACAGGGGAAAACAAACCTAGGCCCAAACCTGAATGAAGTAAGCAGATAGACTACTGGGCACGCGCAACGCGCAACTTAATCCTTGGGAGCGAGGTGACCGCCGCGTGTCTCGCCGTTGTCTAGTGCTGCTGGAGAGGTGGAGGGACAGTCCCCACTGAGGGGTGTGGAGCTGGAAAAATCCGAAAAGCCCACATTTTTCAATGTGGGCATGAGAGGCTTCACGTGCTTGGTAACGCAGCAGTTACCCCGATCTTAGTTACAAGTACTAAACGGCAAATTGAAATATGAACCAACTCGAAGTGTCGTAAGAGATACTGGACAGGCTATGTACACATATTCTATTACTATTTTCAGACTCCCTGGTAGTGCAACTGAGCTCGTGAGGCTGCATCCGGGAGATAATAGTAAACTCACAAACTATTCCTAACAGACGATGGTGTTGCATACACTGAATACTTTTGTACATTTAACTCAGAAATGTGTTGCTGTTGCATTAACCGTATTAGATTTATGCACGTTAAATTGAACCTCTAAGTGGTCACTTGCATAGGTATTCTAAAAGTATACTTGGAAAGTGCATTATAAAAGAAAGCAAAATATATGTCCCAATTTATTTCTCATAAATATTTCTCTTTTTTACACATGACAACTATCAATGTATACAGTTCTATTTTATCTCATAATTTTAAAGTTAACACATCTCATTATTCATTTATTCCCAACTTAGTTAGGTATTTGCGGTTAACGAAGAAACATTGATAAGTTTTTCGAGATATCAGGGCAATTGCGAAGGACAATAGGCGACTGCGGGCAGGCCGGAGCCCGCCCCCTGGCCCGCCACGGCCTCGCCCGTGCCTGCAGACAGACGGACGCCTTGCCCATCTGACAATAGCCAGCCTAGCCTAGCGACCCCCCCCCCTCCCCCCGGGCCCGTCTGGTCCTCTCAGGTAGCGAACGAGAAAGTCTCAGTCCAGTACTTATCTTAATTTCTTTTTTTTCTCCTTTTTTCTTGGTGCGTTAAAATTAATTTTCGAACGGATATGGAAACGGAATCAGAGGCTTACCCTGCCTTATGTGCACGTTAGCACCACTTGAGCCGGCCGATCCCTATTCTAACGATCCAGCCCGGACCTGCGAGAGGCTTGTCAGCGAGCCGCGCCGTCTGGAGTGATGCCTCTCTCGTATCTTTTGATCGGAAAGTCGTACGATCGTGATTCAAATATTATTTTTTATCTACTTAAAATTCAGAGGCGAATGGTTAAGAACGCATGCTTTTCGAACAGCATTTTATTTCGCACGTGCTAAAATTTGGCATGTAGACATCGGCCGGACAATTGCCGGCCCTGCCCGTCAGACAATGACAATAGACACCCGGCCCGGCTGGCCCAGCCGCTCCCGCCGCCAGCCCGGGCCCCGCCGCCCGGGCCCCGGGCCGGCCGGTCCTCTCAGGTAGCGAACGAGAAAGACCCAAAAGCTTGTCTTAAGGCTTCGCCGTGTGCGCTTTAGCGCACGCGAAGCCTAACAACGTGTGCTCGCCGATACAGACAATATGAAAACAGCATCAATATCAAAACAATACGAGACAATATTTCCGGCAAGGCGACAACTTCGGACAGAATTTTAAAAATAAAGTTTACATTTTCTGGAGAGGTGTAGTGACGGTTACCACTGAGTGGTGTGGAGCTGGAAATAACATGTGTATGCCGGGGACCAACAATACGAAACAACAAACAACATCAAAACAATACGAGACAATATTCGCGACAAAATGACAATCCGTACAGAATTTTAAAATAAAGTTTAAATTTTTAGCGTTTTTGAGAAGAAACATTACGACTTGTTGGCCCACACCTGATATTACTATTAGTCCCAAGGGCACATCTTTCGTAAAGAATTTTCCTAATCGTTACATTATCTCGTTTTGTCTATCTCCGCAACACTACTGCTTTATCTTTCAGCCAGTGGTATTCAACAAAGACTCGTAAAATTTTGCCTAATGACAATTCTCAATAGGTTTTTGGGTCAAACTCCTTATTGTGCTCTCACCCGGTCTCACCCCTTGACTTGTGAACACTGTTTCGTGTGTCCTGTTCAAATTAAAGTGAGTAAATTTTAATTAATCGCCAAACTCTTGCCGGCAGCGGCGCTGGGCCGAACTTCGTCGGCGTGAGCGTGTCGGTGCCCCGGCCCACGTGTACCATTGTAACGGGTGTTTCTTTGAATGCGTAACAGTGTTGCGGGATTGCATACTCATCAGCGCTGCAGGGGCTATGGCGCCTTCCAGGCGAATGGGGTAGGCAAGCCCGCAACACTGTTACGCATTCAAAGAAACACCCGGGGAGTTATCCTCTAAGCGTATCGCGTATCGCGTCTGGCGTATTTTGCGCCTCGCGTCTGGCGTTTTTTACGCCTCGCGTATCGCGTCTCGCGTCTGGCGTTTTTTACGCCTCGCGTCTCGCGTCAAGCGTCTCGAGCCGCGACTCGAAGCAACTCGCCGCGTTTGATGCGCTCCAAATTATTTTTCAGACTGCTAATATCTCCCGACACGATTTTTCATACAGCTATGAAAAAGCGCATCAAATGCGGCGAGTCGCGGCTCGAGACTCTTGACGCGAGACGCGAGGCGTAAAAAACGCCAGATGCGATACGCGATACGCGAGGCGTCAAAAACGCCAGACGCGAGGCGTCAAAAACGCCAGACGCGATACGCGATACGCTAAGTGGATAACTCCCAGTACACTATAGGCGCCCGTTTACACCCTACAAGTCCGCGATTGTCCACTATGAGGTCAGCCGCCGTCCGTTAACGTCCGCTTTTCCAAGTCCGCTGCTATCGGCGAATCAGAAGCAATATTGATATAAAAAAAATTGGCATATATTCATATACTTCGGTACAGGGTAATTAAGTGTGAGAACCATGAGAACACACTTTCTGTTCACCTTCGCAAATCGAAGAAAGAAATTTAAACGTTAATTTTCATTTCAAAATGGCATTTCATTCTTGCTCGAATGTGGTGGATAGAGATTGCGAACAGGCCTCGTTCGAATTCGAACGGAAACGAACAGAAATTTAGGAAATAAACTCGAAGCGAACCGAAACGAACATGAACACATCTGAAATCACCTCAAACGAACCGCCGAACCGAACACATAAGTGTTCGTATCCGAACGAACAACTTTCAAACAAAATTATTTTTTCTTAAAAGTGTTCGTCATTTTAATACTGGACACATTATAAAATGCTTTTATTTCTTAAGCAGCGGTCCATTTTTTTAAAAAATCAAAGTTGATTTGAATGCATTGTTTATGAGTTATGCAAAGAAGAGGTGAAATTTTGTTCGACCACGAAGGCTCTGAGACGTTATTTTCGAACTGTTCGTGCCCGAACATTTAATGTTATTCGTCTCCGAACGAACAAACTTTGTGTTTGGTTCGTTCGTGTTTGTTTGAATCCGAACATGTTCGCACATCTCTGGTGGACAGCGGACATAACACCCGACAAAGGCAATCTTATTGGCCGAGTCTATCGGCTAAGAAAAAGGGAAAACAAAGAAAAAATCTGGTGAAGAGGTAACGCACGCACCGTTAATTATCCTACCTCGCGCGACGAAAAGTATCCCTTATCCTCGATTTTATAGGCACGGTAAACACACACACGCGCGCGCGCGCGCGGGCACACATACACACACACACACACACTCACTCACACACACCTGCAGGTCACCCTTGCGCTCACGTTGGCTCACTGTGCGTGCGCGGCGTGCACGTCAGCGCGGGAATGTCAATATAAAGATCAAATTGGAGGAGTGCTTGAGTGAGGAGTTAAGGACGGCGATAGGGAGGCCCCAGCCAGACGGGAAGAGGACTGGGATGAGAGAAGGAGAGGCGAGGTGGGGTGGGGCGGGGCGGGGCGGGGCGGGGCGGGGCGGGGCGGGGCGGGGCGGGGCGGGGCGAGGCAGATCGGGGCGGCACTCAGCTCTCAGGAGGCGAGCACATGGGAACGGGGAACGGCGCGGGTTGCCAACGCGTGACACGGGCAAGGGGCGGCGTCGGCGGGGGGCGGCGGGGGGCGGCGGGGGCCCCGTGCGGCCCGGGCCGGCGTGCTCGCGGTGGCGCGACGCTGCCCCGGGCTGACCGACCAGGGTGCTCCTACAAAAGTACGCCCCGGCGTCTCAGCGGCACAGTGCGTTGTGAGTTGCCCCTGAAGCAACAGTCGCAGACTGGACAGCCCAGCAGAGAAGGCCCGGCCTACCACATAGCAAAGGTGAGTACTTCGCTCTTGGCCGAGGGGGAAACGACTTGGGTAATCCGGCTGACAAGGATTGGTCGGATTGCTGGCGGAAATCCGATAGTCCAAGGAAATTTTGTCAAATTATGGGTGATTTTGACAATTTTTAGATGAAAACCGACAGTTATCCGACTGGCATTTTGGGTAATCCGGCTGAAATCGAAAACTTGAGTCGTTTCCCCCTTGCTCTTGGCCGGTTATGGCAGTCGAATAAGTTTTTGCTCCTCGCTTCTATCGTGGAACTATTAAGCCCTTTTCTACAAAGTATGGTGCTGGCAGCATGCTGGCAGCAAGGCTGTCAGTTTTGGTCTACTCCCTTATTATTATATATTTTTTCTTTTTTTTTCTTTCTTTTTTCCCCCTTTTCCCCCCTTTTTTCCCCTTTGATCCATCTCTTTGTAATAAAGGTAGATTTAGGTTCGTTCCTCGTGTTTTCATTGTTGCTCCTATAACTTGCATGAGCGGATTAAGCGGTGATCTTGTGGTACGGTGATGGCCCCCATCATCGTCTCTACAGCAGAGACGCCGCGAAAGTAATAAAGAGACGCATGGAAAATTGGCAAATTGCGCGACAAAACCCCTGAAACGTGTCAACCTACCTCGATTTCAGTCGGACCTGTGCCTCCGAAGGTCCCTTTTCCCTCTCCCTTTGAATAGGGCTGGGTGCTTAAAGGCGCACGTGCGCTAATCAGATTCGCCGCTGAATGATTTGAGCGGAGCAGAATACCATCGTTTCGCAAGGGAGACGTTAAGGCCTTGGGGCCGCAAGCCTATTGTTTTATTCATTTGGATCAAATTCAAAATAGCAGTTCTAGATTTACGCTCTGCGTAATACTGACGTAATATTGACTCCGATTGACTCCATTCGGACCGAAACAACGAATTGTCATATCCGTCTGCTCCCAAGCTCTAAATGCCAGCGTGTTAAAGGCAGAACCGTGCGGGGCGCGGCATGCGTTGCCAGAGGCTGAGGTGTAGATGAGAATTTGAATACATGCTTCCTCAACTTGCTCTCGCAAAAACCGAGAAAGAAAAAATACCGCCCAAAAGAACAGGCTTTGAGCAGCTTGCGTTCCTCGCCGTCCTCCACGCTTCGCTCTCCTTTAACCTTGGGCGTGGTCCTCCCCTTCTTACACCACCGCCCACCGTAAGTGAGTGATTTCCTGCCCCTCCGCCGGTCGGCTTGATGACTTTCCCCTCCTGAATAGATAATCGGGCCGGGCCACCCGCTCGCCACTCACCTCGCACTCGCCAGCGACCTCCGACCCCTGGATTACGTCCAGCTTTGCGAGGCCCCCCCCCCCCCCTCTCCCCCTTGGCGGAAGCCATCAGGGCGCGCGGTATTCATCCTGATAGTGCACGTGGACGGTGCAGATGAATGTGATGGAGTCCCCCGGGGGGGGGGGGGGCGCAGTGGGTTAACACGTGAGATGGAGGAGGGGAGGGGGCACCGCAGAGTCTACGAGTGTGACTCTTTCGTCGTGCCGTCGTTGCGGAGCGTCCATCCGAGCCTGTAGTAGACTGATTCAGAAAATCGCTCTTCTCACTCTGTCTCTCTCGTACTTATGGGGTGCGCTGTATAGACCTCGCGCACCTACACGGCGCACCCCGTGAGTGCGAGAGAGACAGAGCGACCCGTGAATCAGTCTGCTGGCCGCTGGTCCGCGCGGCGGGCCGAACCAATGGGACGGCGGGGCGCCCAGCGCGGTGACAGTGGCGTGATGCCTCCCCCCTCCCCCCTCTAAATTGCCTGCCAGCTTCCCTCTCGACGCCCTCGTGCCCTCGTGCTAGGATGGGATAGGTCGGACGTTCTCGCTGTCTGTCGCCCGGCCGATCCCCACACTGTGCGTGCCGCGCCACTTAGCCGGCATCGCTAGTAATGTGTCACAGTATTTGGTAACATACTTTTCCTGACGTTCCCCGCATTCCTGCATTGCAGATGGCACCTAACGTTGACGTTTCCAACTACCGTACCGGTGTGCTCTTCGACACCGAGGACACCCCCGACTACGTCGAGGTGATCACCAAGGAAAAGCAGGCCAAGCAGGAGAAGGCCAAGTCGAACCGCGAGCTGCAGCCAATCTACTGGTCCAATGTCTACTGGTTCACCGTCATGCACGTCATGGCCCTCTATGGGCTCAAGCTCGTCTTCACCGACGCCAAGCTGTTGACCACCGCCTGGGGTGAGTAGACGGGACGACAGGGCTGACAATGAGTAAGGTCGACTTTATATACTCAGTCCTCTGCAGACTTTGAAACCTTTCAATTACTTATTATTCAAACGGTCGTCTAGGGGTCGTCCACATATTACGTCACGCATGCGAGGGGGAGGGGGGGCGCGTGACTGTCCTACTTCTAAAGCATTGGAAGGTTAGGTTAGCCGCGTGACGGGTCAAAAAGTCCAAAAAATCGCGTGACGTCATATGTGGACGGCCCCTTAATTTAAAAAAAAAATAAAACGTAAGAAAAAAAAGAGGGAAAAAAACATCAAGACATTGGGTCAGCAAGATCGGTACCGCTAGTGGCCAGACTTCATGCTGCTGACGATCTGCCGACGAGGTGCTCACCCCTTTCCCTCTCCTCCTGATCGCAGCCGTGTTCTTGTACGTGATCGGCACCCTGGGCGTGTCGGCCGGCGTGCATCGCCTCTGGTCCCACAAGGCGTACAAGGCGAGGCTCCCCCTCAGGATGCTCCTCACCTTCTTCAACACCATCGCCTTCCAAAACTCCATCTGGGAGTGGACTCGCGACCACCGCGTCCACCACAAGTTCACCGAGACCGACGCCGACCCCGTGAATGCTGACCGCGGTTTCTTCTTCGCCCACGTCGGCTGGCTGCTGTGCAAGAAGCACCCCGACGTCACCCGCATCGGCAAGACCGTGGACCTGAGCGACATTGAAGCAGACCCCTGCGTGGCCTTCCAGAAGAAGTAAGTGATGTTAACCGATCTTTCGGGGGAGCCCTCCTCGCGTCCTCAGCCCCGCAGCCTCTGACCGCGCCGCTCTCTCTCTCTTTGCCCTCCAGGTACTACGGCCCCCTGGTCTTCACCTTCTGCTTCCTCATGCCCACCGTCGTGCCCGCCCTGTGGGGAGAGTCCCTGTGGAACGCCTACTTCGTGGCCGCCATGCTGCGCTACACCCTGTCCCTGCACGGCACCTGGCTCGTCAACTCCCTGGCCCACTACCACGGCGACCGCCCCTACGACAAGTCCATCGCCGCCCGCGAGAACATCATCGTGTCCCTGGGCGCCCTGGGCGAGGGCTACCACAACTACCACCACGTGTTCCCCTGGGACTACAAGACCGCCGAGCTGGGTGTCTACTCCACCAACCTCACCACCGCCTTCATCGACTTCATGGCCCGCATCGGCCAGGCCTACGATCTCAAGTACGTCAACCAGGAGATGATCAAGACCCGCACTCTGCGCACCGGTGACGGCACCCACCCCGTCTGGGGCTGGGACGACAAGGACCTCACCCAGGAGGACAAGGATCTGGCCAAGCACGACTAGGCCGAGAATGGCGATGCGGCCTAAGCCGCGGAGCATTAGACTTTGCGAGCGGCGCCGCCAGACTTGGCAGCGTCACGTGTGCTCGCACATCTACAGACCTTCGACTGACAGTAAAATAGCCAGTACCAAAAATAATTACTGTTCATGTAAGGTAATATAATAGTGCATGTTTCCACTCTTGCTTTAATCGTTTTTACAACGATGTGAGTGATGTTCTCATGCAGAAGAAAAAAAAAGAAGAGAGCTGATTGGCGACGAGACAACTTGTCTTCGTCGGGAAAAGCATCGTAGACTGTTATTCGCTTCTCGCGAAATTGTTTTATTGTATAGAATGCTTAGTGTAAGTATCTAACTTATTATCATATTCATTGAACGTTAACTCTAAAATATCAGTTGGTTTTTACTTTTCAAGTGATATAATTGTGATAGAAAGCAAGAGAGCATTCGTTTGTCATGTAAGTTTAAGACACCTGTTTCATTCCTCACTGCACCTTATTTCAAAAGAAATAAAATATCATTTTTCTATGGATACGGTCATATTATTTAAACATAAATTACAAAACCCTTGGCCTCTACAAAGTCGTGCTCTACCACTTTAACGGACAATCGAGCATCTTAACTTATCTTAACTACACATTAAATAAAAAGCACAAAATTTCTCACTTTAAATACAAATAAGCACCTGAGTCATGCATTGATGCACAGTTTTGAGCTCGCTTCACTGTGAAGTAAATTAAGAGTACGTATCATTATTGGCACTACCTACACACAAAATGGCAGTCGGCACGGCATCAAAGTATTCGCTCATATTTACAACAGGAATAAAGACAATAAATTACTTTCACTTCGGTTCCCACACACCTCAAGGCCAAACGCAAATCTCGTGAGTTGTTAGGTCACCCGTCCAGGGTCCACCTCGCGTTTAGGTCCTTGAAAGGCGGTGGATTTCCGTCCTTAACATAGCGTTCCGAAAGCGGACTTTGGCATCGCTGTTTTGATCACAGGTATATAAATTCACTAAGAGGACTTGAGCAGTGCGCAGCTCTTTCTTTAGCTGGGCCGCCATTTGGGGAACTTGATCGGCATTTTCTTTCCGGGAAAGCCTTTCGCGTAAGGCTTGTTCGCGTTTGTAGACAGGTAGTAAATTCCTCTCGCCCTGAAGAAAAATAAAAGTTTTTGCAATGAATTCGAACAGTTTGTAAAAAAATATAATAGTCAGGATTTGTGTTGTTGACAGTTACGTGTGCGGCGCGTCCTCCCCCATGAGGATGTAGTCCTCGTCCTTAGGCTGACAAAAGCCCAGCAGGTACATGAAGAGGTTGGGACACGGCAGCGCCCAGAAGCCCACCGGGGTGACGATGGACTCGACGTAGTACGGCGACACCTTGGTGTGGTCGCAAGACAGCGTCTCTGCGTGGTGGACAAGACGGGCGTGTCAAATAAGCTGCCTACCTCGACGGCGCCCGGTGCCGCCGCGCCGTCCCACGGTCATGCTCTACTCACTGATGAGTGAGTCGCTCTGGCAGCCGGGCTGCGTCGTGCCGCCGTTCACGTAGTAGTCGACGTGGCCGTTGGGCCCGCGCTGCCCCAGGATGCCGGCGCCCGTGTGGATCACGTCGATGAAGTGGGCGTCCGAGGGGTCGAGGTCCTGCGAGCGGTTGGCGCCCTGGTAGAAGATGATGGTGGGGTCGAGGCCCGTGATGCGGCCCAGCTTTCCCTGATCGCGCTCGATGTAGTTGGCCACGAGGCCGGCGATGTGCGCGCCGATGGAGTAGCCGATGAGGTGGAAGCGGTCGGGCGGCACGCGCGTCCCGGTCGCGGAGGCCGTCGTCGTGCCGACGTACGTCACGAGCTGCGACACACACAACGCGAGGAACGACGGCGACCACTGGATCTGCGAGAGGCACGGCAGCCGCACCAGCGAGTTGTAGTCCACCACGAAGATGTTGTAGTCGCCGCGGATGAAGTAGGCTGCGGGGAGTGAGGAGGGGGTGTCGCGTCAGTCAACGTGGAGCTGAATGCACTTTTTAGCAGATGACACGAATGTATCAGCCTCCTTGTACTGTCATATTTTTGTCACCAATGTTATCTAATCATTTTTAGAGGACTTGTAACAGCCGCCGTGTCCTCTTTTTCAGAGTACTTTCCAAGGGTGTGCCGCGACTGGCGACTACAGAGTGGTGCCTGACAGGTATAATCCCAAGGTTAACACCACATCCAAGGGTAGTGCTGCTTTCACCACAGCTTCACATGGAAAACAAAAAGTGCAGACAGATTCATAAAACCCGCGGGATCTAGAATGCCAACCGGACCGTGCGGAGCGCGAGGAGTATTCCCTGTGGCGTGCCGGTCCGGCGCGCCCGGCAGGGCGGATCCTGGAGGGGGTGGGGAGTGCTGGGGGATCCTCGTGGCGGCCGGGCTGGGCCGGGCCGGGCCGGGCCGCGCCAGTGGGTCAAGGTGGCTCACAACCCGCCGGGCCGCCGGGCCGGGCGAAACGTCACTGCGCCGCCCCTCTGGACCCCGGCAGGGCAGGACACCTACCTCGCCCGTCTCGATTTTTCCATGCGGATGCGAATATTACGCAATGCACGGAGGCGAGCAACCTTTAAAACATTCCACCGCCGCCTCGCCGCCGAGCAGAAGTGAGCGAAGCAACTCACCACCGCCTACCTGCCTGCCTGCCTGCCTGCCTGCCTGCCTGCCTGCCTGCCTGCCTGCCTGCCTGCGGCTGGCCTTCCCGAAGGATCACTTACCCTTTCTCAAGTCGGTGGACGGCGAGAACTGCCTGCCCCCTTGGAAGCCGTGAATCAGCACCTTGATGGGGTGCTTCGGGTTGAACGGTGTGTGGATCAGAGACTCGGGTTTGGTGACGTCAATCCTCTGACCCTCCGCCTGCGTCGACCTGGAGGAAGAAGGTAAGAGTCAGGCGTGAAACGCAGTCCGGGCCCGGGCCGTAGGCCTGTGCGATTTTTCGATTAATCGACAATTCGATTTGTGATTTTCAATAATTGACCGATTATTGAGAAGTGTCAATTTCGATTTCAAAAATTGAAATCGAAAAATGTTTTCGATTATTGAATATTGTCGATTTTTTTATCGATTTCAATTATTGACAATGTAAAATCAAGTTCGATAATTGAGCGCCAACGATTATTGACAGTTAAAGATCTAATTCGCTCTCGGCTCGGCTCATCTTCTTAGCTGCTTTGCTAGCAGCCGACGCGCCACAAGCCCACTGCCCTGATGGGACTGAGGACGCGACTTATTGGATGTCCAGATGTTATTCAAATCCCACCCAAACACATCCGCATCCAAATTGGTTTCAAATCTGATGGTTTGGATAAACGCCATCCACATCCACAGTCCATCCACATCTCGTCCAACTCATCCAAAGGAGCGTAATTGTATCCGGCACATCCATAATTCATCCGCGTCGCATCCAACTCATCCAAAAAGCATCCGTCACATCCGCATTACATCCACCGCTTATCCAACCCCTCTAAAGTGCATCCAACTCATCCAGAAAGCATCCATCATATCCGCGTTACATCCACTGCGCATCCAACTCATCCAGAGTGCATCCAACACATATTCGCATGACATCCACCGCGCATCCAACTCATCCAAAGTGCATCCATCATGTCCGCGTTACATCCACCGCGCATCCAACTCATCCATAGTGTATCCATCTCATCCGCGTTAAATCTACCGAGCATCCAACTCATCCAAAACACATCTATCACATCCACTATATATCCGAGGCGCATCCATTACATCCAAAATGCCTCCATAACATCCGCGTTACATCGAATGTGCATCCAACTCATCCAGAGTGCATCCATCACATCCGCATTACATCGAATGTGTATCCAACTCATCCAGAGTGCATCCATCACATCCGCATCGCATCCACCGCGCATCCAACTCATCCAAAGTGCATCCATCACATCCGCATTACATTCACCGCATATCCAACTTATCCAAAGTGCATCTATCACATCCGCATCGCATCTACCGCGCATCCAACTCATCCAGAGTGTATCCATCACATCCGCATCGCATCCAACGCATCCAAAGTGCGGTTAATGTAATGCGGATGTGATGGATGCACTTTGGATGAGTTGGATGCGCGTTGGATGCGATGCGGATGTGATGGATGCACTCTGGGTGAGTTGGATGCGCGGTGGATGCGATGCGGATGTGATGGATGCACTCTGGATGAGTTGGATGCACTCTGGATGAGTTGGATGCACATTCGATGTAATGCGGATGTTATGGAGGCATTTTGGATGTAATGGATGCGCCTCGGATATATAGTGGATGTGATACATGTGTTTTGGATGAGTTGGATGCTCGGTAGATTTAACGCGGATGAGATGGATACACTTTGGATGAGTTGGATGCGCGGTGGATGTAACGCGGACATGATGGATGCACTTTGGATGAGTTGGATGCGCGGTGGATGTCATGCGAATATGTGTTGGATGCACTCTGGATGAGTTGGATGCGCGTTGGAAGTAAGGCGGATGTGATGGATGCACTTTGGATGAGTTGGATACGCGGTGGATGCTGTGAGGATGTGATGGATGCTCGCTGGATGTGGTGGATACGCCGTGGATGCTTTGCGGATTGAATGTATGCACATTGGATGATCTTAATGCGCTGTGGATGCGTAGCGGTTGGTATGGATGCTCTGGATGAGTTGGATGAGCCGTGGATGCGTTACGGATGTGGATACACCGGAGTTAAGATAACCGATTTTAAAAGAGCAAAGTCAAAAATCGAGATTGACAAAATAGCTCAATAATCGAAATCGAAAAAGAAACTCAATAATCGAAATCGAAAAAAGCTAAATCAATGTCGATTATCGAACAAAGTTTCGATTTTCGATTTCAAATAATTGAATCGAAGCGTTTTTCGATTATTGTCGATTTCGATTATTGTCGATAATCGCACAGGCCTACCGGGCCGAGCGGCAGGACACGGGCCGTGGCCGGCCGGGCCCGGGCCCGGACCCGCCCCGTACAAGGCGTTATGGCCCGCGGAAGAGCACGTCCAAAACGGGATGCACCGGGCGAGGGCGAAAGTGCTGCACTATTTTGTTTGCGGCGACTAGAGTCGAGTCGGATACACGTCGCGGTGCTGGCGCCGGTGAGTTGCATAAGGCTGGCCCGGCCCACCCGTAGCAGGACGAGGGAGCGTAGCGAGCGGCGGCGGCGGCATGGGAGCGAATATCAGCGAAAACGGGAAGGCAAGCGACATAAAAATAGACTTTGTAGGTCATTTGGGTGGTGGAGGTCTACTGCAAAACTATTCGTCATGAAAGACGATGAAGTTGTCGCCTTTCTCGAGCATTTATTGTGCTGCTCAGGCGGACGCTTTGCTCTCTCTCCTTCTCCATGCATTTAATCAAACGGTAGAAAGCAGCGGGTGTATTGTGACCCGGCGAGGTCACCGCCCCACCCCGCCCCGCCTCCCGCCAGAGAAAGACATCCTGGCTTCTCGGTGCCGCCCCGCCCCGCTCCACCCTCCATGATGTCACAATACCCCGGCTCATTTGCATGGCGATTATCGGCCGCGGCTGCCAACGCTTCTCTGTCCGTTCCTCGTCAGGGGCGGCAACGTGATGGGACTATGTGCGAGTCTGTGGCATTCACGTCTGGAAGAGCGACAGTAAAAATAAGACTCCGCGAGGAGAAACGCGGTGTGCGGGCTGACCTGGTGTAGAGGTAGAAGTGGATGCGTGGGTGCGGGCAGGTGAGCGGGGGCTCGATGCAGGAGCTGGTGTTGAACAGGTCCCTCACCGAGGTGACGGGCTTCTCTGCCGTCGTTCGGTTGCCGCTGTTGTTGTTGATGTTGTTGTTGACAGGCTGCTGCCTCTGCTGACGCCCAGCGCCCTGCTGCTGCTGAGCTTTTTGTCGCTTCTCTTGCTCCTAGGAAAAAGAGATCGGATCTCACAATCAGATAAAAAAAACCACGTCGATTTGCCGATAAACCGGTAATTGTGTTGTGTCCCGAGGGAGAATCACTCATGCAAAATGTGTACAATGAATTTTTTGACTTGTAATATTTTGATAGTCTTGATTTTGTTGTGATTTTTGTTGTGATTTTTGTTTTGATTTTTCGAGGAAAATTTATGTCACTTTTAGGTAAATTTTGATCTTTTAGATAATTTTTTTCAATATTTAGTTATGTTTTTCTCCTATTTTTTCTGAATTTTTTCGGATTTGTCTGTATCTTCTTCTTGATTTAATTATGAGGTTTTTTATTTTTAAAAAAAAATTGAAATTATTTTTTGGGAGCCGTTCAATGACTTTTCGAAGTGACCCTCCCCTCACCTGCTGGCGCTGCTGCTGCCGCTGCTGCTGCTGCTGCAGCTGCTGCCGCTGCTGCCGCTGCCGCTCCTTGTGGCGCTGCTCCTGCTGGCGCCGCTCCTCCTGCTGCCGCAGGGTCTCCTGCTGGCGCTGCTGCTGCCGCAGCCGCTGCTGCTCGCGCACGCTCTCCTGCGGCTTGTCCTTCCCCGTCTGCTTCTGCTGCTGCTGTTGGAGCTGCTGCTGCAGTTGGATGTGCTGCTCGAGCTGCTCCTGCTGCTGTTGCTGGAGGAAAGGGAGAAACTGGCTCAGGTCGATGACCTCCAGCGGCGTTCTCGGCGTCGTCGTCGTCGGGGAGGGCTTGGGTGTCTGCCTCGGCCTTTGTGGCGGCTGCGGCGTGGGCGGAGGCGGCCGCCTCACCGGAGGGGCCGGCGTCCCCTGCGGCT
Organism: Frankliniella fusca; assembly: GCA_029379305.1. Lineage (NCBI taxonomy): Eukaryota > Metazoa > Arthropoda > Insecta > Thysanoptera > Thripidae > Frankliniella > Frankliniella fusca. The sequence continues at coordinate 100,478 of JAHWGI010000971.1, forward strand.
TAATCTTCTGCGACATGAAGATCTCGTGCGAGTCCACCAGGTTCTGCTGCTGCTGTTGCTGCTGCTGCCGGATCATCTCCTGCAGCAGCTCCTGCTGCTGGCGCTGCTGCTGCTGCTCCAGCAGGCTGTGCGGCAGGCCCGTGCCCGGGGCACCCTGCTGCGCCTTGTGCCGGACCTCGTGCATCTGCAGCTGCTGCTCTAGCAGGCTGTGCAGCTGCTGCAGCTCCTGCAGCTGCGGCCGCTCCACCTGTACCGACTGCTGGATCTGGAAGGACGGCGCATTCTGGTGGTGCTGCTCCTGGAGGCGCTGCTGCTCTAGCTGGATCTGGTGGTTGAGCTCGCGCTGGAAGAGCTGCTCGAAGTGCGGGTCCGGGAAGAAGGCCCCCGGCGCGTCGTCCGGCCGCGGCCCCACCACCTGCGGCTGAGGAGCGGAGCAGAGACAAAGGGTCATTAGCACCTGACAACTTTGGACTCGAACAAATGAACCCACACAGTCTATGAGGCTTACCGGCGTCTGGAAGGGGCGCGCCTGGAAGGCTGGGAAGCCGGTCGCGTTCCTCGTGTACGGGTGCTTTTGCTCCAGCTGGTAGGCGCCCGCGTCGAGCTGGAACGGCTGCTGGAGCGGCGACTGGAACTTGTTTTGGAAGGGCGACTGGTGGAACGGCGACTGCTGGTACGGCGACTGGAAGGCGGAGTGCTGCTGGAAGGCCTGGTGCTGGACGTCGCGCTGGAAGGCGCGCGGCCGCTCGTGCGGCAGCGGCGCGTACGGCACCGGGTTGGGGAAGTCCCGGAAGGGGAAGCCGTCCTGCGCCGAGCCGCCTGCCGCACGAGTACGTTAGTGTCGGATCATCTCTGCTGTAAGAGGTCTAGCAAGCTGGCGCACAGGATGGCTCACCGGCGACGAGGGTCAGCAGGACGATGACGAGGGTCGCGGCCACGGCGGTGGTGGAGGTGCCTGGGCGTCGTCGGGCGGCCATGGCTCTGGTGTTCACATTCTCTACGGCAAGACACATGATGGCCAATTAAACCTATGACATTTGGATGTCGTATCACTAACTATCTATTACTATCGCGATATATCGAACCACCAACTCTGGCGCGCTCGGATCACGTTCTCGTGAGGAGGAGGGCGCGGGTGGTTCCTCGCTTCGGATGAGAGCGTCGCTACTCGACTGGCCAGCACCGTGGTCTAGCAGGGCTGCTGCAGTCCAGCCGGAGCATCGAAAACTCCCATGCAGGTCCCCTCCATCCCTCTCTCATTCTCACTCTCGCTCTCTCTCTCTCTCTCCTCGTCGTCTTGGCGCGGCATAGCCTGTTGGCTGCAGACCGCACCGCACCCCTCCCCGCTCCACCCCACCCCGCTGCGACTAGGGATTGAGCAACTCGACCGCGGCTGGGCTGGCCTGTGCGATGTGCCCTGTCAGAACCGCCCCGCCCCGCCCCGCCGGCCCTGGCCGGTTCACGGCCACGCGTTGCACCCAAACACTCACTCAGCCGCGCGCAGCAGAACCGGCCCGCTGGCCCGCCCGCCTGGAGCCCAGGACACCCGCTGCAGGACCAGCAGGACCCGCGCTGCACTCCTCCAAGGGCCCCTGCTCCCTGCTCGCGGTTGACTTCATTGCAGGTGTGATTGCCCCCCCCCCCAACCCCCACTCCCCGCCCAGGCCGGGCGCGCGACTACGCTGACCTGTCAATTAGCATACCGATAAAGGTCGACGCGTGTCTACGCTGATGTGTTGGCAGAGCAATCAACAGCTAATATTGCCCCTCAACATACACGTCCGAAAATAAATTTAGGGGAATTAGCGAAAAGAGGTTGTCGTTGTACCCATAAACACATGGTTGAGGCACGCCTTTAACTGTTGGAAGAAACGTGTATTCTTTTTCGATCAGTTGGCCCGTGGCTCAACCATATGTTTACGACCATTACCGTCACGTCTGTTTTTATCATCAGAGCGCTGTGACACAAATTTTTTTCCCCCATATAACATTTCTCTCCGCTGTGCCTCTTCTTTGTAAGTCGTATTAGTCACCGTCATCTCTTTGCGTTGCTGTGCACTGACCGTGTCAGAACTTGAGTTAGATACTGTCTCACACCAAAAACAAAAACAAAAAAAAATCTCAAATAAAAACCTATGGCCATGTTTCTCATTTGTCCCCCGCGACCCTTGTACCGTGTGATCGGTACGGTCGCTCTCCAGCGCAGCTCAGCGCAGCCAGCTGCCGCTCGGGAGCCGCGGTGCAGTGACCTTGTTACGGTTAGCCACCAGGACAACCTGCCCCGCCCCACCCGGGCCCCACCCCGCTGGGCCCCGCCCTCCGCGTCTGTGTGCCCTGCTGGACCACTGTGTTTAGTACGGCACTCGACTTGTGATCAAAAGCTCGAAAGTTATAGCGTTGCGAAAATATTCGTAGCGCGCATTTTACGAAACTTGAACAAATATTTAAAGCCCCTAGAGTCCGTCACACAAACTACATATTACCGCCGGCTCGGCCGGGTGCAGCGTGGCTGAGGACATACTCTCAGGCTGCTGAAAGTCAAATTAAAATCGCGGTTGCAAAAGTGTGAAAACGCCTCAACCGCTGCTGAACCATATAGTATCAGCGGTACATGCACCTGACAATGGCTAAATTTGCGGTTTCCGGCGGAACCACTCGCGGCGAAATTATATCCGCGTGTGCAAACGGTAATTAAAAGACGCGGCCGCAGGTCGGGTCGCGGTGGGGCGGGGCGGGGCGGGGCGGAGCATGGTGGGCGGGGCGGACTCTCAGTGTTTACATCACGCCGCGGGGCTCCGTCCGGAGAAGCGGCGCCGCGGAGAGGTGGCACTTTTTTAATTTGCAATTTTTTCCTCCCTCTCTCTGTTATGTCAACATGCGAGCGGAGCGCGGCTGCGCCCGCGTCGCGTCGCCACGCCCCACCACCTGCCGAGCCAGCTGCTCGGCACGGTGGGAGCAAGTGTCACCCTCCCCCCCCCCCCCCCCCCCCCCCTCCCTGGAGTTGAATAACCGGTTGAATCATTTTTGAGGGCGGGCGGCTTGTGGGGGCGGAACTGTCCCGTCCCGTCCCGTCCCGGTGGCAGACGCTCGGACATTCCCGGTCGGCAGATGCCCATTCCCGACAACTGCAACTATTCAGAATACTGAATTCACGGTATCACTAGGCCTAAATCGTCATTCATCAAATTGCATTTTCATGCGACGCTACAACTGTGCGAGGTGTCGTGAAAGTACTGATCACCAAGATCAAACACGTTTTGGCCCTTCTCCTTTGCTGTTCGTAAACGCTGACTGCTGCGGTACAATGTCTTTCGCAAAAAAAATGATCTTGCTATTGACCCTGGTATAGTCTAGAAGCAGCCACTTTCAGAGCGCGATGCGAGGAACCCTGAGAGCGCAGTTGCAATATCCTCGCAAGGTGAGCGGCGCTGCTCCAGGCGGCTCGCAGCCCGCCAGCGCCGGCCGGCGAGGCGCCCGCTGGACCGCTCGACTGGACCGCTGGACTCCAGAGGCCCGGGCCGCGGTGATTGGCGTGCGGAGCTGGAGCGCCACTAGTGCGCTGCGGGCCGCGGCCTGGAGGGGATTAAGTTTCGCAAGCCGTCTGGAGCGGCAGGCCGGCCCCGCCCCGGCCCTGCCCTGGTCCATTCTGCCGCAGCCCCCATACATTGAGGCCTCCTTCAGGCCCTCCCCGGTCCCTGGCGCCGGTCAGAGCCCCTGCGCGGTAGGCAAGCCTGTCGTGCACGGCTGCCCGGCGGGGCTGCCCACCCGCACAATAACGTTCAGCAGCGGAACGCCCGCGCGGTAGGCAAGCCTGTCGCGCACGGCTGCCCGGCGGGGCTGCCCACCTGGACAATAACGTTCAGCAGCGGAACGCCCGCGCGGTAGGCAAGCCTGTCGCGCACGGCTGCCCGTCGGGGCTGCCTACCTGGACAATAACGTTCAGCAGCGGAACGCCCGCGCGGTAGGCAAGCATGTCGCGCACGGCTGCCCGTCGATGCTGCCTACCTGGACAATAACGTTCAGCAGCGGAACGCCCGCGCGGTAGGCAAGCCTGTCGCGCACGGCTGCCCGGCGGGGCTGCCTACCTGGACAATAACGTTCAGCAGCGGAACGCCTGCGTGGTAGGCAAGCCTGTCGCGCACGGCTGCCCGGCGGGGCTGCCTACCCGGACGACAATAACGTTCAGCAGCGAGACGCCCGCGCGGTAGGCAAGCCTGTCGCGCACGGCTGCCCGGCGGGGCTGCCTACGCATGCAGGCGCTCCCAGCCGTGCACAAACTTCCAGACCTCCTTGACTTTGCGGCTACCACCGCTACCGTGCGTAGTGCGTAGAGTAACAGATCTCTTTTGACGTGTCAATGATTGTCTCAGTGGCAAGCTGCGCCTAGGGCTGGGGCCGGCGGGCCAGGGTGGGGAGGAAAATAACGAGAGAATCTCAAGTGTCAATAGGTATTTGCTAGAGGCGAGGGTAGGGTGGGGCGGGAGCTGGCCGGAGGTGGCGCTCGTTTTCTGCCGGTCACTCCGCTGAATGCGCGGTGCTTGAGGCGGCGCGGCCTGCTACACGTAGCGACTGCCACCCCACCGCGCCCCAACCCGCCCCGCCCGCCACGCTACGCCCCGCCCGACCCCACCACCAGCCACCCCCGCGTCCGCGCCCTCCGCCTACACGCACAATAGGCCATCGCCAGGACTTGTGCCACACTCGTAGCCGGCCAGGCCACGCGTGCCGCTTTTTCGAGCACGTCCTCCAAAACTACGTAAGACTTCCGAACGCAGGGCAGGTAGGCAGTTAGGTCTACTACTCGCTCGGCCATTCATTGTATACTCGGACCCGGAAACGCGGAGACAAAAGCATGTACGCAGAAAGGGACGTGTGCGTTTTGTGGACGGAAAGAAACCTATTCCTGATTACTATCAACAGGCGAAAAAAAATTAAGATTATAAATATTTCGTTGCTTTACGCGTCGCGTATTGTGCCAAACAGAGCATTCCTCTACAAATATATACCACCTATTTTCAATTTCATTTTCTTCATTTTTCAGTTTCCTGCAATTTCCTCCCAGCCAGAAACAGAATCATGTCGAGGTGCGTGCGTGCACGCGCGTGCCGGCTGGTGAGCCGCCGTCCAGTCGGTAGCCGCCCCGCCCCGCCCCGCCCCGCTCAGGGCTGCCCTCTCAGCACAGCTCAGCGAGAAAGTTGTGTTTCTCCTTTCGCCTCCTCTCCTCCGCTGCCCGACCGGCCCGGCCAGGCTCGGGCCGTGTGAGATAAGAACACGACCTCGGACAACGTCACGCGTAACACCTGTAACACCAAACACTGTAACGGCCGCGCCGGGCCGGCCGGCTGTAACTCCGCGCACACGTGCGAAAGACGCATGTGCACTCACGGGGCGCTGACAACTTTTGTAGCCGTCGTCGACGTTGCTGTTGTTGTTGTTGTGTTTACGGTGGTGGTGGTGGTTGTTATTGTTGTTGTGGATGACGACGTCGTCAACGATGTTATCCACACGTTGTTATCCACGCGTGCGTTCAGGCAAATATGTCGCCTCACTTCTCTCCACAAATAAAACCCTCATGCTCTCCCTCAAGGAGGGCGAGAGAGATGAGAGATGTACCTCCACTGCACGGCCGATCACGCGGCGGGGCGGGGCGGGGCGAGGCGAGGCTCCCGCTGCTCGCGCTGGGATCACTACTGGCGGCGGGCGGCGCGGGGCGCGTTGCGCGGCGGGGTGGCACCCGTCCTGTGGCGCAGCGCGGGTTGCACTGACTGCCTGGCCTGCTGCGGGCCCGAAGAGCACAGCTGAGCACAGCGGGCCCAGCCCTCCCGCCCCACCGGGCCGGACCCACCGCGCCCCGCCCCTCCCCGCCCCACCCCATCCCAGCCGCACGCACCGGCCCGCCCCGCCCCGCCCTGGTGCAGCACGGCCCAAGGTGAGTCATGTGGGTGTGGGTCACGGTGGGGCGGTGGTGACGGCGCACGCAGCCAGGCTGACCCATCACTGCGCCAATAAGTGACAATGCGACACGTTCTTACACCATCACAAGGCGTCTCGTCGCGCTCCCAAATGGCAGCCGCCAAGGGTCGGCCGCCTCTACGGTGAGCGCGCCCTTCCTTCGAGCCTCGCTTCGAGCCAATTGAGTGTGCGTTCAATTGTTTGCTAAATTAGAGTAGTTATTTCTTTCAACATAAAACGTGGGACCCTGATGACCACGGAGAGATGGGTGTCCGGTTTTCGGATGCCGTTTTTTGCGGAACGCCCACGACTGACCTTCACCTCCGTGCGTTCTTCGGAGACGGAAACGTCGTCGCGGTGCGCTCTCCGACTGTCGATAATAATTAAGCGTCCTGCTTCGTAGCGGCGGGCGGCGGTCCTGTCCTCCACGGAGACGCCCCTCTCGACTTCCTGGAGCGCGCCACGCGACACGAGGCGAGGGCGGGACACGTCCGCGTCATGCACCTGCAGTCATGTGAGCTTCACCTCCCGGCATCTGCCGGCCTCTCACCGCCCACCGAGGTACATGTGTCGACTTCCTCAAGTTTTCCTTCGCTTCGCCCCCGCGGCCTTCAGCACTGTCCCTGGTCACGCCCCCGAACTGCTGCCTGTCTGCTACCTCGCCTGGCCCCGACCCTCACCACCCCGTCCTTATTCCGCACGCCATGGGAGCAGCGGGTCGGGGGCGGGCCGGGGGCGGGCCGGGGGCGTGCGGGGGCGATATGTCTATGCGGCGGGCCCGCCCCCGTGCTGGAGGGCCACGCATTGTGCAACAGATTGCCCACCGCCTGTGGTCACGCTATGTTAGGTCAGATGACACCCTACAGGTTTTCGTTGCAGCTCGGTTTTCTTCCGGCGCTGTTGGCGCAGAAGCGAGCGTAACCCTGTGGTGAAGTACAGAGTTAAATGCGCATACTTTTAAAAATCTCAGCTTCAATTCCTCGACGGATTCGTCAGGATGCTCTGTGGTTAACAACGTGCGGTTGATGGAGGACTCTCCCCTTTAAAAGAAAAGTAGGAAGACAGTCCAGGAACATGACAAAACGGCAATAATTGTTTTGAACAATTCGTTTGCTCTCGGTCAATCAAAGGTCAGAACAGATAATGCCGTTTTGTTATGCTCCTGGCCTGTCTTCCCCCTTCTTCTTTAGGGGAGAGTCCTCCAGAAATGCGGTATCCGCCCTGCGGCAGGAATGCGTTGCGCTGTACCTGTCAACAGGAGAAGAGTTCCGCCTGAAATATAAAGCGACCTCTCATGAAAGACTCCCGCTCCCGAGAGCGGGTGTGTTAGTGTGGCGGGGGCGGAGGAAGAAAGCGGTTTGCCAATTAAAGACGCTCTGGAGCTATCTGCTCCTAATCCTTCCCCGCTGCTCCCTCCCTCCGGCTGCCTCCCCCTCCCCCCTCCCCGCTCCCATTTCTTTCTCTCCGCCTCCCACGGCCCCGGAAGGTCGAGTGGAAGCACTCTTCGTTACTCAATAGCCGCGCACAGTCCGCGGGCGGTGGGGCGGCGGCGCCGGTGAGGTGAGGTGGGTGAGGGCGCCAGCCGAGGGGCCCCGCGCCACGCCAGCCCGGGGCTCTGGTCCGCGCGCACAAGCTGTACGCCCGAGACGCCCGAGCAGACCCGAGCAGAGCCGAGCAGAGCCGAGCCGAGCAGAGCCGTGCCGAGCCGGGCAGAGCGATACCGAGCCGAGCCGATTCAAGTCAAACCGAACCCAGCGCGGCGGGCCCGTCCGTAGCAGTGACCGCCGAGCCGCTACAGACCTGCTGCTGGGCTGTGGCGGCTCGGGCAGTGAAAGTGACCGCACGGTGCACCCCCCTCCTCTCTCTCTCTCTCTCTCTCTCTCTCTCTCTCTCTCTCTCTGCTCTCCTTGTCTCCCCGCCGCGCTCAGCCCCTCTCTATCCCGTCGGCGCTCTGTGTGTACTGTGGCACGTGCTTCGTCTTCCTGTGTCACTTTTTACACTTTGCGGCGCCGACACCTCAGCACCCCCTTCCCCTCCCTCTAGGCCGTTCCGCCGCAACACTGTCACTTTTAGCTGCACCTCTTCCCGCCACCGGCGGCGCGGCGCGGCGCGGCTTTGCAGTAGATTTGTGCCGCGGCGCGATTGTGTGCGATGCGGCACTGCAGCGGCCGGGCCGGACTAGTCTATCGACACTCGCTTCCGGCTCTGGCCTCGGGGAAGGACCGAGAACTCCTCCAAGAAGGACAGGTTCGTTGTCATGGCTTTATTTGGTTTCGGCGGTCAGTTGTCGTGGTGGAGGCTGGGCCGGTGCGACCCCGACGTGGCGTTGAGCGCAGTCTCCCCCAGCGCGCCGCTGACCTGGCTGGTGGCGTTGTGCAGGTTCTCGACCGCCTCACCCAGGTCGTGGCCCTTGGCGAACGGGAACGTTGGGTTGGTGTAGGCGAAGTACACGCCCCGGGCACTGCGGGTGACGCACGGAAAACGGGATTATGATCACTTCCAAAATCAGTGCAACCGCGACTGCAAGGGGTATCTGCTGGCGGCGGCGCGCGGCGCAGCGCTACCCCGCGCTCCGGAGAGACGGAGCGCCGCGCCGCCAGGGCCGCCAGCCGCCTCGCGACTCACCTGGAGTTGGCGTGCTCGCCCATCAGCACCATCTCGGCAGCGTCGCCCGGCGAGCACAGCCCCGTGTAGAAGGAGATGATGCTCGTGCAGCTGAAGCCCCAGAAGCCCTGCGGCGAGGCGATGGACTCGGCGAAGTAGGCCGGCGCCCGAGCGTGATCGCAGCTGGAGTCTGGGGCAGTACAGGGGCAGGACCGGGCGCGACGCGCCGTGAGGGGAGGGACATTACCTTTTTGCCTGCTGCTCGCCTGCGTCGACCTGCTACTCACCCCAGCTGCAGCCCGGCTGCTGAATGATGCTGTTGAGGTAGAAGTCCAGGTGCCCGGACGGCAGCAGCTTGCCCTTCCACCCCGCGTTGGTGTGGATCACGTCCACGAACCGCGCGTCCGAGGCGTCGAGCCGCGGCGACGTGGAGATGGTCGTGAAGAGCGGCAGCGCGGGGTCCAGACCTGCGGCAGTCGTTAAGGCCATATCATGGTCACACCGCCCGCACGTGCCGAATGGTCGGGCGCGTCCCGTCGCGTGCCGCCTCCGCCTCACCCGTGATCCTCGTGAGGGTGCCACTGCGGAGGTAGTTGGCGATGTTGCCGGCCACCTGGCCGCCCAGGCTGAAGCCCACCACGTGGATGTCCTCGAGGGCCGCGACGCCCAGACGCACCATCTCGTCGAGCAGCTGCGCCGTGCAGTTGCCCACCAGGGCCACGTTGTAGGTGGCCTGCACGTAGCAGGGCGACGGCGCTAGCGGCGACCAGTCCACCGAGATGACGTTGAAGTCGCTGTAGTTGAGGTAGGCTGCGGCAATAAAGCAAGAGGCCCACCTTGAACGTCTCTATGATGCATTTTTCTTGTTGTGTGTGTTTGTGTCGGCCACCGTCGGGCTCCCTGACCTGGTCTAAACTAACTGGGTCTCACGGCGGGCCGGGCCGGGCCGGGTCGAACCGGGCCCGCCGGGCCTCGGCCCCCTGGACACACGTCGCGATAAAGAGGCGACAAGGTGGGTGTGAGCGATGGCCGAAAGTCTACAGACCGCCCGCCGGGCCGCCCCGCCCCGCCCCGCCCCGCCCCGCGAGGAACGCCGCACCCGCACGGCGCGACGTGTGAAATTTATGCGAAGCTCGTAAACACGCGCACCGACGCCTGTGGCCACACCACGTCCCGCCCCGCCCCGCCCCGCCCGGCGTCTCTCTAACCCTCACCCCGTCGGGCCGGGGCTACTTATCCGCGTGGACGCGAAGGCGCGACGCGCCAGGGGTGTTCCAAGGCGTTCGAGAGCCGCTTATCGAGAGAACGCCCCTGACGCCGCCGATGCCCCAGCTCTTGCACGTGGAAGCCTTGCGGGCCTCCCACGGCACTGAGTGCAGTTCGTGTTGTGCAGCGTGGGAGGGGCGTGGCGGCGGGGCGGGCGCTCCGGTCTGCTTGGACTGCATTATGCACCGTGCATCGCGGCATGTCATTTTCGCACCGGACACCACCGGACGCGCCCGTGATGGCTGGGCCTGGCCGGGCCGCGGCCTCCAGCATTATCGCCCCGGGGAACTCGCCTCCCTTCCCCTGCCCCACCAGGCCCAGCACTATAGGGCGCACCATCTCCAACCTGCTGGTTTTACAGAGAGGTCTCCGGAGGTTTCTGCGGGTTATGTATCAGTTTCCTACGAATCCCCTCAGTTTCAAAAGCTTCTGAAAACCATTGGGAACCTTTCGGTACCCTGGCGGTGTAAACTGGATAGGGGTTCAACTTGTGCGCTCTATCGCCGCGCCGTGAGCAACACCTAATGTTCAAGTACGCTTTTAGATACCCTCACGGTGTCGCCGGAAATTCGATCCATATCTTTACAAAGGCAACTCTTTGTGCTGGGGAGTAATTTACAGGGAAAATTTGCGTTAGGTGCAAATAGTTTCATTTTTTTTTCCAAAAAAACATTTACGACAATACTCGAATGAAGTTCACATCTGTGAAAATTTGTAACGGATCGCTGAATCGCTTAGTCTCGCACTAGGATCAAATTTGAATTGTACCACCTCATTTTTATATCGCACACTATTTCATGGCCAAATTTTAATAGACCTTTCCGATGAATCTGGACCGTTACCCAGAACCGTAGTTTTGACCGAATCCGGTATGACAAATCGCGAACCGCATCCGCAGCCATGTTTTCTCATACCGGATACGGTCTAAACGACGGTTCTGAGTTACGGTCCAGATCCATCGGAAAAGTCTATTTAAATTAAATGAGGACTGAGGAAAGTCTAAACGCGACCTTGAGGCAAGTCCACTGCGTGTTCACACTTTTATCGCGATTTTACATGAGAAGCGAGTAATGTTTGCGCGCGCCACTGGCTCTGCTGGTCAGTGTGCCACGCCTCACCAGCACGTCCGGTCGGGCCCGGCCGGGCCCCGCGCCCGGAGCCGTTTGGGGTTGTCACCGCGAGTCGTTAAATTCCCCATTTCTTGTCCATTCGCTCGCACGCGCCGCCGCGGGGTGCGGCAAAACACGCTCGTAAAAATGTAGCCGTGAGTAGTTGTAGGGGAGGGGGTGGGGGAGACAGTACCCCTCGCCTCGGGACTGCACGAGATCAGCTAGCAGGGTTGGCATGGCGCATCCAGTGTTGCCACATAATCAGGCACCTGTGTGAAGCTGAAGGGTATCTCCGCCCGCGAGCCAGTTAAAACATCCACTCATCGAGACGCTACGTGTCGTCGAGTAGGCAGGCGCATGCGCATACCCGTCAGCTTCACACCGGCGTATTTGTGGGAATTTTTTTCATGCTTATCTGACAACACCGGGTATGCATCTGCAGCACCCGGCTGAATGCTGTTGGTTTTGAGATATTAGATGGTGATGGTGACATGGTGACCCGCCTCTGCTCCCGGTTCAGCCGGGCGGTCAGCCGCAGCCGACCAGCTGCCTCGCCGCGCCTGGCCGCGCCGCTCACTCACCGGGTCGGATCTCGGTGTTGGGCGAGTAGTCCTTGTTGCCGGTGTAGCCGTGGATCAGCACTTTCACGGGCTTCCCCCGCGCCCAGCGCGCGTACTCGATGGACTCCGGAACGGCCACGTCCAGCTGCTCCGGCTCGCCGCCCAGTTCCCTGTCAGAAGTCGCTTTGCGTTGTACAGGAATGGTCACGTAATACAATCATCCACAGCTCTATAGTTTTTTCTGTCTCTCTCGCACTCGTGGCCAGAGAGAGTGTGGGGGTGGGGCTTGCCTTTCAGGCAGGCAGGCGCGGGCGCCGCTCCGCTTCGCCTCCGTCGCCACGCTTCTGTCCTACCTCGTGTACAGCCAGAACGTGACGTTGGAGTTGGGGCACTCCGCCGGGGGGTTGATGCAGCCGTCGAAGATGCCGAACCCCGGTAGTGACAGCCACTTGCCGTCCTCGCCGCCGCCCACCAGCACATCCAAGTAGTCCTCTGGAAACAGACCGCCGCGCCGGTCGGCTGGCGTCACTCAAGAGGCGCATGGGAGAAGGGCGACATCGAGGTAAGCCCTTTGCCGTTGGATCTCCCCCCCCCCTTTTAAGACAAGCACTATTTTCCTCTACGTTCTCCTCTCATTTGATGCGACAATTATAATTCTAGCGCGCCTGGCCGAGGAATGACTCAGCACAGTCCCACGAGCTTACCCTCGCCGAGGAGGTCGACGACCTTCCTGGGGTCCAGGACCTCGTTGTCCTCGTCGGGAAAGTCGATGGCGTCCTCGCGCGGGGTAGGGGTCGGGGCGCCGCCCAGGGTGACGGCAGCCACGAGGAGGAGCGCCAGGAGCGGCGCGGCGGCGCGCGCGGACATGGTGCGACTGGGCGCGCGCATTGGGCATTAGGCGCCGAGGAACGCCTCTCTTCGCCCCGCCCCGCCCCGCCCCGCCACGCCCCGCCGCGCCAAGTCCAGCACCGGTCTCGCTATCGCCCGGTAGCTTTGGACACACCGATAGGACACCGTGCTCCTCGTCGCCTTCCCCTGCCCGACTGCCACCGTCACCGAACGTGTCCTGCCTGACACCTCCCTGGCCCGGCCCGGCCCGGGCCTTGAAGAACGGGGCTGAAATAAGTCAATCGGGTGTCCCATATGGAAGGGATGGGTTAGGGCGGGGGTGGGGGTGGGGGCGAGGTGGGAGCAAGGAAGTCGAGCGGAACTGCAGCTGATACGGACAGATGGATGAGGCCCTGGCCGGTCCTGTTCTAGTGGACTATAGGACTCTATTCCGATCCTGCCTGCCGCACAGCGCAGTCCGACTGGTGGCCTATCCTCGACTTCACAGGCGCTCCCGGGTCTCGGTACCGCGAGGTGGGAGGCAGTGGAGGCAGGGGGCCGCGGAGTAGAGTATCGCCGGGGCGGGGAGGCGGGCGCAGCGCAGGCGGCGGGCGCGGGGTATCGACGCGGTGTCGGTGCGGGGCTGTGAAGGGCTGCGGCGCCGCGGCGGCGCCCACGTCTAGTCCATCTGGCGTCCCGTGGCGTCGGGGCGTCTGGGCGCGCGACGCAGTGCTCCGTCCCGCTCTCCCCCGACCCGGAGCCACAGGGCGGCACTAACTTCGGGTCGGGGCGGCGGGCGGCACTGGTCAGGGCGCCAGGGCTGCCGGGCGCCGGGTCCGGCCGGGGCAGGGTGAGCTTATACGCCCGTTGGACTGCAGCCCGGGGCCGGGCCGGGTGGCCCGGGTGGGGCTGGGGCCGCGGCCGTATATCTCAGCCAGCCTTGCCGCATTGGCGCTGAGCTGGATCACAGAGCATGCCGGGCGGGGCGGCGTGGAGCCAGGGGCCAAGCGGGGCGTTCTCCACGGACGCCTCCTCCCAAAGATTGGCGCGTAGAACGCAACCGGCGGGCTGCTGCTAAATGGACGGAAGAGCAAACTCAACCTCCGTCCATATACCAGCCACACAGGAAGAGTTACTTTCTGTCAAAATTACCCCTTTTCTCATGACTTCTGTCAGCGAATTCGTTCACAATAGAAGCCATTTTTATACTTTAGAAGTTATATTCTTGGGGTGGGGGGCTGCAACCCGACTGCCTCGGTATGGCGTGATGAGCCTCAATCGCACCCCAACCCCAATGCGTACCACACTCCCTTCGGAAAAGAAGCATTGCCTCGCGCCTCGCATAATCGGCTCATGCCTTCTCGCATCTTACAATCACATCACACCCGAATTGCATCTTCAAAAAAGGTATATCGCATTCCTCGAATCGCATCTCGCATTTTCGAAATCGCATCACGCATCGCATAACGCATCCCGCGGAGTCGCTGACTTGATATCTTCCTTGAGTTCATCGACAAGGCCACGCCAAGTCCGGAGGTACGGCCACCCACATGCAGCTGCCCGGCCTAGCCGCAGGTGAGCAAGTGCTCAAGTTTCTCTAGAATGGCCTCCCTGGGTAAATGACGGTGGTTATCTCTCAGTGCACGGCGGGGATTACACGCCACACGGGCCCGGATGTCGCGGGCCAAGATAGGCAGCAGGTCGGCGCTGCGAGGCAGCCGTAATGTCACCATGTCGGCTGCTCGTACAGTACCAGGTGTCTCGGAGGGAGGGGGGTAGGCGCATAGGACCGATAGGACCCCGAGCCCAAGCCTCTCTAGAGAGCACGGTGCTAGAGAGACTCGAGCCGCTCCATTCTCTCTAGCACTCTCCTGTCCAGCGCCGCGGTAGGGACTGCTCTGGGCCAGCCGTCTGATTCCGAAGATCGCTCTCGCACCTCTGTCCTTGTCGCACTCATTGGGCCCTGCCACACCCAGCATAGGTCACCACCATAGGTGCGACAAGGACGGAGACACGAGAGCGATCTTCGGAAGAAGATGGCTGGGGCGCCCAGTTCCAGCCCTCCTCTCCTCTGCCGCTGGTTGCGCGCTGCCCTGCAAGGGCATTCTGAACACCGTTTTGAAGTGTCCTCTCTCTTGCTCGTCTTGCTCCTTATGGCCATGCCGCATATGAGTGCGACAAGGAAAAAGCAACGAAGCCAGTGTGCGGAATCACCCGACTGTGGCCAGGACCCTGCGCTGTCTTGTAGCGAGCATTCGCGCCGAGGCGAAGCAGAGTGACAGGGGGTAAAGGGGTGTGTGTAGGCGCCGACACCCTCGGCTCCGGCCTGACTGCGGTGGCGCGGCGTGGCGCGGCGGGCCGGGAGGGTGCTCGCGTGACTCCGGGCCGTTGGCCGAACCCAGGCATTGCACTGCATATTGCATGGCCAACAGAAGGGCGTGGCGTGGCGTGGTGAGGGGTGTTGTTCGGTGGGGAGGGGCAGGGTGGGGTGCGGGGTGCGGGCAGGGGACGGTCCTGATTTTCGGTTGCTCTCTTTACCGCTCCCACTGCGTCGCGGCTCCTCTCAGGGAGATGAGCGCCCTTCGCAAATTAGAATTGAAGAGGGGGCAGCAAAGTAAATAGTTTAAACCGGAAGGCTTTGATGTTCACCAGCTGTGAAGGGCGGCTGCGAGGTGAAAGCTTGGGGATCTCGCAACGGGGCTATATTGAAAGCGTTGGCAGTTTCCATAAGGTCCGCGTCCCCATCGTCGTCTCCCATAGCCCCCTGCTCTGCCCCCCCCCCCCCTCCGCCTCGCCTCCACCCTCGCCTCCACCGCGTCTCCTCCTCGCCCTCCGGCCCCGCCGCGCTCGGCTGGACCTCAAAAAGGAGATGATGAGATCAGGATGCTGTTGTCACAGCGCGTCGCGCGGAAGTCAGAGACGGGGGACGAGAATAGGGACGCAGCGGGCGCGGCGGGTGCAGCACGAGGGAATCGAATGAACGCGCGGGGAGCAGCGCGGGGAGCAGCGCGGGGAGCAGCGCGGGGAGCAGCGCGGGGAGCAGCGCGGGGAGCAGCGCGGGGAGCAGCGCGGGGAGCAGCGCGGGGAGCAGCGTGGGGAGCAGCGCGGGGAGCAGCGCGGGGAGCAGCGCGGGGAGCAGCGCGGGGAGCAGCGCGGGGAGCAGCGCGGGGAGCAGCGCGGGGAGCAGCGCGGGGAGCAGCGCGGGGAGCAGCGCGGGGAGCAGCGCGGGGAGCAGCGTGGGGAGGCGGGGGATCGACATCGACATTGTCATGAAAGTGGAATGGAAATGAAGATTGCTTCATAACTATGAAATGAACATAGAATTATGAATTTTCCTTTTACTGGACAAGAGCAGCGTGCCTGCCTGCCTGCCTGCCCATCCACCGGACGTCGGACGGACGTGCCTTTTCACCCTCGCCGTGACATCATCTTTCTCGCGAAACTAAAGATTACACGCTAAAACGGAGGCACCGAGGGGATGCTGTCTTCGAAAATCATTGTACAAGGCCAAAAAATAAAAACAAATAAAATCAAAATTACAATTAAAAAAATCAAAAAATCAAAAAAATCAAAAAATCAAAAATCACGTTTTCTCAAAAATCATAAAAGAATCAATGCAAAATCAATTTAAAAAGTCCATCAAAATCAGAAAAAGTCAAAAAATCAATGAAAAATCAAAAGAAAATCAAAAACCAAAATGAAAATCAATCCAATCAACAAAATCAAAAATCAAGGTGTTTTCAAAAAATAAACAAATATCAGATAAGAATCAAAGTAAAAGTTCGGAAAAAAAAATTAAGAACAATCAAGAAAAACATCAAAAGATTAATGAAAGATCAGAAAAAAAAATCAAAAATTAATGGAAAAATCAAAAAGTCAATTTGAAGGGATGAGCTCGTTACGTCGACGCACGATTGATCGAAAGATTTTTTTAAATAAAAAACATTTATAATTATTATTTCTTTTTTAAAAGCAAAATTAAATGAATTATTGATTTTTAAATGCCGAATTCATTACGTCGACGCACGAAAGGTCTACAGCAATAATATTTTAAAATTAAATTAAAAATAAATAATGTTTTAATATTTTAAAATTAAATTAAAAATAAATAATGTTTTTTTTTAAATTAAAAAAAGGGGGTGACAGACGCTCCCCAGATTCTCCCCCTCTCCTCCACCTGTGTTCCCTCCCATTCCTATTGGTATCCCCAGCTGCTGAGTCAGATTCACATTGCCGGGAGGGCCATGCGCGAGGCTACAGCACTCTGCGTGGATGGCGCACTGGGCTGTACGCCGCCCCAACAGCGCCGGAGAGTTAGGCAACCAAATGCACTCTGGGGTGACATGGTAACCAAACCGCCGGTTGATGCCGGTGCATGGTGACGTTTCACCCGTTCGTTAAGCAGGTGTTTTGATCCATCTTATCGTGACGTGTACGTTTAAAATGTGTTTTCCACGACACTCGCGGAAGTGGTACGGAAGTGCATCCGCGAAGAAGTTTGCGTTCAACTTGATTTCCTCTGGCTTTGGGTAAATTCTGATAGTGTTTTTTTCCTCTGTCTGTTTACATGTGTCTGCGAGAATTGTGTGTGATTTGGCATTGGCTGTGCACGCTTACCCTCGCTTGCTGTGAGTGCTGCTAACCTAGACTGCCTTGCCGCCCTTTCGATTGCTTCCTTTGGTCACCGCCTACAAACACCACACTCACCTTCCACGACGCCTATTTGAAGTTTCTTTGAAATAAAAGCTTGCTTGCAATCACTGCACGAACTTTATGTGTGACGTCTTTGTTTCGGTAGGCAATCCAAAGTCGGTTACATTTGCTGACTTGTGTACGCCCCCTTTAAAGGGGCTGATCGGGGCACGCCTTGGGAACAGGAGGTAGGCATCCCACTTGGTCAGGTGCCGAGGGGGATGCATAAGTTTCAGGTGCCTAACTCGTGCTGTCTGCTTAGTCCGCGCGGCGCACTTTGTCAACAGTTTATTCAACACCAGCCTCGCATTACCACCACGTTGCCGTGTGTTGCACGATTCCTGCACAAAGGCGTCTTTAGAAGCATCTCTCAGAGAACGTGGCAAAGCGCTCCCAAACACATACCTGTCGACGCGGCTAGCAGCTGAAGCTGTGCGTGTGGCTTCGAGCAGGAACAGGTCAGGGGCGTCATTGGGTGGGGGAATGGGGTCGATAGGGGGGGAATCGCTCCCTCCCCATTGGTCCCTGAAGGAGACCAAAAATTAGGCACGTTGCCCCAGAAGTTAGGCAACCTGCGACGCGTTGCTCCTACAGTTCGGCAACTGGTGGTGCATCGCCTTCCCTCCCCTCTTTCATCAGCCCTAGTTACGCCCCTGGAACAGGTACTCAACTATAGCATTAATTTTTACCTGTTGAGAGATACTACTATCTGCAGAGCTAGTCACTTACCACAATCACGGTGTAACTGCCTCCGGAAACTGGAGTGAAGGTTGTAATAAATGAGAGGAAAGTTCGTGCAGGTGATTGAAAGCAAGCTTTTATTTCAAAGAAACTTCAAATAGGCGTCGTGGAAGGTGAGTGTGGTGTTTGTAGGCGGTGACCAAAGGAAGCAATCGAAAGGGCGGCAAGGCAGTCTAGGTTAGCAGCACTCACAGCAAGCGAGGGTAAGCGTGCACAGCCAATGCCAAATCACACACAATTCTCGCAGACACATGTAAACAGACAGAGGAAAAAAAACACTATCAGAATTTACCCAAAGCCAGAGGAAATCAAGTTGAACGCAAACTTCTTCGCGGATGCACTTCCGTACCACTTCCGCGAGTGTCGTGGAAAACACATTTTAAACGTACACGTCACGATAAGATGGATCAAAACACCTGCTTAACGAACGGGTGAAACGTCACCATGCACCGGCATCAACCGGCGGTTTGGTTACCATGTCACCCCAGAGTGCATTTGGTTGCCTAACTCTCCGGCGCTGTTGGGGCGGCGTACAGCCCAGTGCGCCATCCACGCAGAGTGCTGTAGCCTCGCGCATGGCCCTCCCGGCAATGTGAATCTGACTCAGCAGCTGGGGATACCAATAGGAATGGGAGGGAACACAGGTGGAGGAGAGGGTGAGAATCTGGGGAGCGTCTGTCACCCCCTTTTTTTAATTTAAAAAAAAAACATTATTTATTTTTAATTTAATTTTAAAATATTATTGCTGTAGACCTTTCGTGCGTCGACGTAATGAATTCGGCATTTAAAAATCAATAATTCATTTAATATTGCTTTTTAAAAAGAAATAATAATTATAAATGTTTTTTATTTAAAAAAATCTTTCGATCAATCGTGCGTCGACGTAACGAGCCAGTCCCAATTTGAAATCAAAAAAATCAATCCAAAATCAAAAAAAAAATCAATCCAAAATCAAAAAATCCATCCAAAATTAAAAAATCAATCCGAAATAAAAAAAAAGAATTATCTGATTTTTTGTATTGACAATCATTGCACAACTGCTACTTGAGACAGCACCCCCTCGGGAGGCACAATTAATGGCGCCTATAGCCGGGCCGCGAGCCGGGCACAGGATTAATGCAGCGGCCGCATCTTATCGAGCATCTACCAGGAAAGAGTGATCGCCGCTGCATGTAGAGCTCACATGCCGGGCCCCGCGGGGCAGGGTCAGGGCTGACCTTGACTCTCGCCCCCGCCCAGCCCCGCCACACCCCCCGCCGCCCACCGTGATTTGGCGCAAAAAGGCCGTCATATTCTGAGAACGTAACGTCAAGGTGGATGAGCCTAGACTGGTTTGCAGCGCCCCCGTCCCCGCAGGAATTTTACAGCCTCATCCTTCATCCTTGAATGAATGAACAGAGGGGAAAAGGAATAGCAAAGCAGCGCGCCAATAAGTAAGGCGTATCGGGTGGCGAACGGCTGGTAGCAATCCGTCACTGCCACCTGCCCACTCCGCCCCACCCCACCCCGCCTTGCCCCCTGAATCGATGTAAGAGGCGGAGCGGAGCGGGGTGGGCAGCTGGCCACTTGAACTAGCATCCGCCATCCCCTCAAAGCCTCTACCACGCGTCACAACACGACCGACCTACGCCTTTTCAAGAGGGTGGGGGCGGGATGGAGCACCCGCGCCCTTGTTTGTGTTTCTTGACCGCCGCCGGTGCATGGGGCGGGGCGGGGCGGGCCCCGGAGCGCCGCCGCCACCCCCTGGGGCTGACCGAACTGGGCCAGGGGGCGGCGCGGGCGCGTGATGGCGGGTAGGCGACGGCGTCCGCTTAGGGCCGCCGGTCATGTGACAATCGGGCCTAGTCCAGCCAGAGAGCGTACCCTGCAAGCAGATTCCGCACACCAGCGCCCCTTGCTCGCGCCTGTAGTTCCTATGGCGAGCCGGGCTGAACAGAACAGATCCCTTCCCACT
The DNA here is from genome assembly GCA_029379305.1 of Frankliniella fusca. Lineage (NCBI taxonomy): Eukaryota > Metazoa > Arthropoda > Insecta > Thysanoptera > Thripidae > Frankliniella > Frankliniella fusca. Next base: position 120,184 of record JAHWGI010000971.1, read on the forward strand.
CTCCCCTACTAGCGAGAGGGTGCTAGTGTGCGAAATGCGGAATCTGTAAGCTGATTCCGCAGCGCGCGCGAGGGACCCTCTCTCTTCCTCTGTCCGTGAGTGTGACAAGGACAGGAGGTGAAAAATACCCCCCGTTCGAGAGCGTAAACCCCCCCGCGCGCGCTGCGGAATCAGCGTACTGCCTGCTGAGCCCAGGGCGGCACTGTAGTCTGATTCAGAGGAGCGCTCTCCTCGCGCTGTCTCTCTTGCACCTGTGCGGCGCTCCCCGAGGGACGACCAACTAATGTATTTCTGTGTACTCTGACTTTGTATTTCCTGCCTTTCTCGTGTATTTTTCGGTATTTTTCTAGAAATTTTGACAAGTATTTTTTAAAGAAATACTTAGTATTTCCATTTATTTCTTTGTATTTTCGTGAATTTCTTGTATTTTCTTAGAAATGTACGTGTATTTCTGGGTACAAGATTTATTCGAACTGGCCACCCCTTGGCGCACCCAATGAGTGGGGGAGAAACAGGGCGAGGAGCGCGCTCTTCTGAATCACTCTGCTGGGGGCCGCGGGGCTCGTGCAAAGCGCTGTTCATTGCACGGAGCGGGCGCTGAGCGTTGTGCGCGGCGGCGGCGCGGGGCTCACACATGCAGCGCAGCCGGGCCGCGGCCTGTCCTATGTCCTGGCCTTCACCGGCCTTCGTCCCTCTCCCGCCTTCCACGACGCGACGACGGTAGCGCTGCTGTCCGTCCCATGTTCCGTCCCCCGGGCAGCAATGGCTCCTGACTTATTCATCAAGCTTGCCCTCCCCCTCCTCCCCGCCTCCCCAACCACCTCCCGCGCCCTTCTGCGTGGCCCGGCGGCCCCGCCCGGCCCGGCCCGGCCCGGGCGTAGCGTGACGGGGTCATCATAGGGGCGAGCGGCGCGAGCAGCAGTGTGCGCCGGCCCGGCCCGGCCCGGCCCGGCCCGGCCCGGCCCGGCCCGGCCCGGCCCGGCCCGGCGGACTCACCATAACCGCCAGCCTTGCCTTGGCCACGGCGAAAAGATCGGACTTGACGGCCGCCTTCGCGGATCCATCGACAGATGTTGGACATCATGACCGCAGAGTCCGCCGCGGTCAATGGACGCAGTATACAACTGCGGCACTTTTTTTTTTTACGATGCCTCTTCATCCCACTTTGATAGGGTTATTCGCGCGCGCCTCTGTGTGTGTGTGTGTGTGTGTGTGTGTGTGCTTGGGCGCGGTGGCCGGTGTCACTACAGAGTCACGCAAGCTCTCCCTCTGCTGGTTGGACCGCGCTGCGCTCGCGACGCGAAGCACGCGAACGGATGGCGTGGCAAGCTCTGTGGCGTCGCGATCGTTTGGTGGGGCGGCGGCGGCGGCCGTACAGGGCCCCGCCGCGCCGGGCCATAGCTAGCTGCCTAGGCCAAGTCGTGCTGCCCCATCGCCAGGTTTATTCACGGCGACCACTCCTTGAGTGCGGCCCGGCCGCGGGGCCCCACCGCGAAGCGGTTCCCACCAGATCCATCAGTTTGTCGCCCATCGATGGGTCGGACGTGCATATCGACCACCTCGGGAAAAGGGGGAAGTCGGTCTGCGAAAGGCGGGGGCCGTGCTGGTGGCGCGCGGGGCGGGGCGGGGCGGAGCGGGGCGGAGGAGCTCTCTGGGCGTTGCTAACGGCGGAATCACAATTAAGCGACGCGCAAGGGAAGCCCATCGCTTCGGCACCCGCGCGCGAGGCGCGAGGCCTGCTGTTTTATATGCAGACGTGTTAAGGCAGAGGGGGAGAGAGAGAGATAGTAGTGGTTGCAGTGAGAGGAAGAAAGACAGCACGCGAGCAGCGATGGCGTGGCCCGGGCCCGGGCTGCTCGTGAGCTATCAGCGTGTGGTGCGACTATGCGGCGCGGCGGCAGCTACCAGCCACCAGCCGCGAGATCCGTGTGATTCCGAAAATCGCTCTCGCGCCTCCGCCCATGGGGCCCTGCCATCCCCAACATAGGGCACCGCCGCCATAGGTGCAATGAGGAGGGAAGCGCGAGAGCGATCTTCGGAATCAGACGGCTGCTGCGCCCGCCCTACCAAGCCTGGCGTGTGGAAGGTCTCCGCGGCGCTGCTATCCGCAGTGGTATCCGAATTGAAATCATCCGCCCGCGGGTCTGGGCTGGGCTCAGCTGAGCCCGCGCTGCGCGCCCATCTCGGGTCGCGTTCGACGTACTGAGCTGAGGGCCGGCCGCGCTGCAGTGTTAGCACCCCCCCGAGCCCAGCTGGCTGGTCGGGGCACCACAAGTCGCTGCCAACTCGGTGGCCTTCTCTCCAGGCATTTTTTTTTCTGTCACTATTTTTGGCGACTCCTCTTTCAATTACACATTCGTTGTTGTTTCCGACGGGCAGGCCGGGGCCCGGGCCGGGCCGGGTGGGCTGGGGCTCCGCCTACTGTACGGCTGCACGGCGCCCCGGGGCGGGGCAGGGAGGCGCTGCCCCGGCCCACGGAGTGTGGTGCGCCGCGGCGCGGACACTCCCAGCGGCCACCGGCGATAACCGCGCAGAGCAGACAGCGCAAACTCGCTCACAAAAACCTCCATGTTTCGCGGTCCCTCTCTTCCTTTATCTTCGATATAGGCTTGTTTGGATCACTTCGCACTTCCGGCTTTAGAGATCAGGGTACTTGTGGGCGCAGGTGGGCAAGCGGGGAGGGGGGCTGCTTGAGGGCTTACTGTCTCATAAGCGCATCCTCTTACACAATCGATTACGTATAGTATTGGTCGCTGCCCTTGTCCGGTCCGGCTCGACGATTCCCCGAAGGCGCTGAATCAGCCGGTATAGGCCTCGTGGCCTAAGTGGGTGGGCTGCGGTGGAGGTGGGCTCGGGCTGCGAGCGAGGGGGAAGTCCTCAAGGTGTGGACGATAGCACCCCGCAGCACAGGCCATGGTACGGAGAGCTACCTCCACCCGCTCCGCCTCGACGCCGCCCGCACATCCTGATCTCCACACACGCGGGACTGTGTGGGACCGAGTCCCCCCCCTCCCCCTCCTCTTCGGGTGACATACGCCGCCGCATTTGTCCCACTGACGTCAGTTGTTCGACGTCGCGAGAATGATGGAATTGGCGGGTGACGGACGCCGACCTCCTCCCCTCCCAGACCCCAACCCTTTGGTGCAGTTTAGGCATTTGCGATGGAGGGATCAGGCCTCGGCTGGCCAAGGCGCCCAAGCGCGCCGTCGCCGTCGGGAACACAAACAGCTAACTGTAAAACAATTCCGTTCGTGTGCAGAGTTGGGGGAAGCAGAAACAGGAGCGCGCTGGGCCTGGGCCTCGCGGGCCCCGAGGCCCTCCACACACCCCTCCCCCACTACCCCGCCCCCCGCCCCCGCCGCGGGCCGCAGTGCAGTGGCAGTGGCAGTGGTCGGCCCACCCCGGCCCACCCGTTCGCGAACGCAGTGTACTGTGCTGCCAGCCTGACGCCGCCAACTGCCCCGCAGCCTGTGGGTCGGGGCGCGGGTGTCGTCATGGGATGCCGCCACTTCCTCCTCAAGATAGTCGTCCTCGATATCAACGTCGGTACTCGACGCGTGTGGGGTGCTGCTTGCTCCGCGAGCTGGACAAGCTCTGCGTGCTGTGCGACTTTTTTCACCGCACCGTTGTCTGCCCTCGGCTGGCGGGCCTGGCTGCCAGGCTCGGCTGCTCGGCTGCTCGGCTCGCGCAGGCGGAGTGTGGTGGAGCAGCGCGGAGCGGAGTGAGTGAGTGAGTGAATGAGTGAATGTTGTGGCGCGTCCAGCAGAAGATTCCGTCTGGCCAGAAATGAGTGCCTGAACCTGAACGCGACTGACAATGTGTCGGGCCCAAGTCAAGTCGCTTGGCACCATGTCGATCCCAAACTGACTCTCACGCAGCTTTAGGATATAGTGAATTTGGTGCATGTGCTCCCCAACTTCGTATTATTATTGTCAAGGAGTATTGCCTTGACCTCAGCCAACTTCTCATCTGTGACAAGACATGGAATTTCACGCCCGAGTTCACAGTTTTGGAGAGACAAGGTGAGTTTTGCAAGTGAAAAGGTGTGTTGTTAAACTCTCTGTGAGTCATAGGTATAAAATTTTCTGAAGATGATCTGCTTTTTGCTCTAACAATGAGAGGTTAGGTTAGCACGAAAGACGTTCTGCAAAGATGAAAATATTGCTAAATGGTTCACAGATTTTTAATTGTCATCCTTTGATTAAAATTTGATGGAATTTGTTTATTAACAATGTAATTTTTTTTGTGTCCTCTTATTTCCTCGAGAATGCCCTCTACTTGTCATGCAGTCTGCTGGCCTTAACTTTTGTGTAAACAGCAGTTGCTGAGCTAGATCTTGAAAAATCAACTGACTTAACCTATGGTTTTGTAACAGAAATATTATCCTAAAATTTTGTTTGAAAGTTAATGTGCTTCCAACTCTTATTATTTTATTTTATTTGATTTTCAGGCCCTATGTAAACTTTGCCATTCACTTCTAATGGAAGTGATAATTGAGTAAACTTTCTGAGTGGCAACGGGTCAGGCTGAAATTCCCCAGCTGGCTATCTCTCCGCAAAATGGCGTCAGGCCTGCGGCACATAGCAACAGAACCAGGCAACTTAAATCATCGGCTGGAAGTTCCCAACAGTGGAGCAGGTTCCAGTAGTACAACTATGTCTGGTCTCACCCCTGATGGTTCTATGCCCAATTCAAATAGTACTGTAGGAAACAGCCATGGGCACAGCTATTTAAAGAGAAGTCCTTTACTTCGCAACAAGAAGAAATCTGTTGCTGGCACTGCCTCTGATTCAGTGAGTATGGATTCAATGTGTAAATTCTTCTTGAAGGTGTCCAGAAGTTTAGAAATTTTACTTGTTATCAGGATGGCAGTGTTGATAGCAATAGTCTCTCAGCTGATTCCAATGCTGAGGTGGCCTATAAGCATTCACCAAAAGGTGTGCCTGTTGGTAAGATAGCTTTCTTTTCACACTCTGGTTTATGTGATTGCCAAGTCAAATTCTAATTTTTCATTGCTGTTTTTTATTTTTCAGCTCAAGGAAAAAAAGTGAGACAAAGGAGAGGATCGGAATGGGAAATTTTAGAGGGTCTGAAAGATGGTCAAAGATTTGATAAAAAGCCCCCTGTGTTTACTGGCTACCTTCACAAAAAGCGTAAATGGCCTTTAAAAGGATGGCACAAGGTGTGTTGTGTTGTACTGTAGTGATTTCATATGATAATTTTGATCTTTTGTGAGCGCTCACATTTGTGTCTGGGTTCACTGACGTTTCATGTTTAACTTCTAGAGGTATTTCCTGGTGGATAAAGGTATTTTAATTTATGCCAAGAGTCCTGTGGATGTTGCTCGAGGCAAGCTTCATGGGTCTGTTGACATTGGTCTGTCTGTGATCTCCACTAAGAGCAAACGAAGAAGATTGGACATTGACGCTGAGGAGTTTATTTATCACTTGAAGGTGGGCCAAAGAAATATCACTAAATAAATGACTGCTTTGGTTGAATTGTAATTTTAAATCAATAATTAATGAAATGTGTTTCAGGCTAAAACTCATGAGATATTTGTAAAATGGGTGGATCAGCTGAAGGTTCATCGCCTTTATCGTCAGCATGTTTTAACCTTTGGTTCTAGTTCTAGAGAAGGTACACTCACTTTCTCTCCAGGACACAGCAGTCCAGCTCAGCCAAGTAGGATCATTGTTGTTTGAATCTTTGGTCCTGTATTATTGAATAAATGTTTTGTCATTAAATTAATGTTAACTTACAGAAATACCACTGACTCCTCCAGAAAAAGAAGCAAGAGATGGCTCACTACCAAGGGGAGTCAAACTGTGTTCCTCTCCACCATCCAATGTTCTACTTCCAGGCTCTTCGGGGAGATTGTCAAACTGGGTTGTTGATGCACAATCAACATTGGAATCTCTTGGCCGTGAATTATCTCAAGCTGGCCAGACAATCACCCAGCTTAATAGGATCGTAGAACAAATTGAATCTGTATCTACCTTGGATATTGAGGTTAACTATTTATATTGCATCATACAAACATAGATCAAATTTAAAATGTTTTCTTAATTTATTCTTCTCTAAAAATTTGTCTTCAGCCAGTGCCTGTTGAAGGATCCTCACCAAATATAAAAAAAGACCGCAAGAAATTTGGACTACGCAAGAAGAAAAGTTCTAAGGGTAGCTCAATGGATCTCTCAGCTGTTGGCTTCAGTCCAAGCAAATGTAATGTTGAACCAGAGTCAGCATCCCCTCTATCTGTAAGTGTAAATTTTTTATCACTGGCAATAGTAATGAAACTTTGTTTAAATATCTTTTGAATTGGATTTAAATTTTATTAATTTAATTGTTTAATAATTTTATTACAGACCAGCTCATTCACTGGGCTGTCAACTTCGCCGGGAGGCCAAATGACTCAGAGCCGACTGAGTAGCAGCAACTCATCACTTACTATTGCAACACAGGGAATGGCAACTTCCTTGAGTGCAAGTGTAGCCACAAGACCGCAGAGTTTGCCAGGTGCTGAGCACCTTCTGCCCCTTGCCTCTCTGCCTGGAGACAATAATCGCATTTCCTCATTTACCCCAGACAATCACTTACGAGAAGATTTTGTAGTCCTTGCTAAAGACGGTGAGTAGATCATGTAAATCATAAATTCCACCCTCTTGATGAGTATGCGTATTTACTCATTTATATCATTTCAGTTCAAAACATCCTGTCCAATGTACTTTCTACTCTGAGCACCGAAAGGGACCGCTTAAAGGTAGCATTGGAATTTGATAATTCAACATTAAATGGAGTTGGTCTTAGCAACACGTCTGTTGGTGGTCTGTCTGCCTTACCTGGGCTCCGAGCTTCCCTTAATCAAGCCCTGCAACAAAATCAGGATTTACGTACTCGTTTAGCTCGCATTCAGGAAGCAGCAGACTTGAGTGATGTGTCTGCCGTAAGTAATTTGTTAAAAATCAATTTCTTATTTTAAGTTTTGTTGTTTAAAAAAAGTTTCTAAAAACTGGCTTGTAAGTTATCAATTTTTAATCATTTTGTTTTTTAACTTTTTCAGCCTCCTAAGCCTATTCATACATCACTATCATACAGTTCATCTTGTGTCAGTGCCTCAGAATTCTTTGATGCAGAGGAACATCATGACAATAGTGTTACCTCTCCAACAGAAGGAAAGGTTGGTGACTTAAGTGGCATAGTTCAAAGATCTGAAGGGGAGAATGAACTTGATGCAGAAGCAGGTGCTATTAGTGATACATCATCAGAAGCAGGAAGTTTAACTAGTGAAGAAGGTAGCGCGTCAAGTGAAAACAGTGAAATGGCAACAGAAGAATTTAATGCTGTTGAAAATGGTAAGACACATTGCTTAAGGCTATTATTGATGTCTTGATTCATTACACATCTTTATCAAGAAATGTTTTTATTCATCAGCTGGAGGGGGAGAGTCTTTGTGTTTAACTGGGCGCCGGACAAAACTGCCAGCTCCTCGTCCAGATTCTGAAGGCCTCTCTTTATGGAATTTACTGTGTAAAAACATTGGCAAAGATCTCTCTCAAATTTCTATGCCGGTAGCACTCAATGAACCATTGAATATGCTTCAGGTCAGTTTATTTAACTAAGAACAGTTGAATTCTGAAACTAATCATCTCAATTTTAAATTGAATCTACTTTTATCAATTTGTATGATTTTGTAGAGGCTGTGTGAAGAGTTGGAGTACAGTGAGCTGCTTGATAAAGCGGCAGAATTGGATGATCCCCTTGAACGAATGGTGTGTATAGCTGCATTTACAGTTTCAAGTTATGGCTCGTCATACTTTAGAGCTGGTTCCAAACCATTCAACCCATTGCTTGGAGAGACTTATGAATGTGTTCGTGAGGACAAGGGCTTCCGTTTCATTGCTGAACAAGTAAGGATTAACTTAATATAACTTAACTTATAAACACTGTTATTCAATATAACACTCTGTGTATTTCTTTCTGTTAGGTCAGTCATCACCCGCCTATTAGTGTGTGCTATGCGGAATCTCGCAACTTTATATTCTGGCAAGATGCTAGAATAAAAACAAAATTTTGGGGGAAATCTATGGAGTTTCAACCAACTGGTACTGTTATGGAGATTAAATGTAGATTTAATAAGATTGTAAACTTTTGTTTGTTTTGGGGTTGATTCACTCTTGAATGTATTTTTTTCTCACTTAAGGTGTTGTGAATCTTCAATTACCAAGAACTGGTGATGTCTACCAATGGAATAAAGTAACAACTTGTGTTCACAACTTATTCAGTGGTCAACGGTGGGTTGATCAGTACGGAGAGTTACGAATTACTTGTAACTCAGGCATCAGCTGTAAGCTTACTTTTGTTAAGGTACGTACCCGTAAACCCTCTTTCTAAAAATTCCCATTTTTACTTTCTTAATTATTTGCAGTATCCTGCATTCTCGGTTAAAGTAAACGCATGCTAAAAACCACAATGTTATGTTTATTTATTTTTGATCTTAATGTATTTTTAGGCAAGTTATTGGTCTGCAAAGCGGCATGAAGTATATGGACATGTCTATGATGAAAATGGGAAAGAAGTTCGTAAACTTTTTGGGAAGTGGAGTGAAGCTTTGTATTGTGGAGTAGCTCCTGCTGCTAAATGCATCTGGAGAAGAGGTAACTCAATATGTCTCATCCTACTTTCCTGTGAAAGAATTGCAGAATTGAATATGGCCAATATGGCTTTCTATAATTCTTTGTGTCTCTCAAACTAGGAACTATGCCAGAAGATTTTGAAAGATACTATGGTTTCACAAGATTTGCCATTGAACTCAATGAACTAGATGCGGAAATGTCTAAATACCTCCCATGCACAGACACTCGCTTCCGTAAAGACCAGAGGTGAAATAAAGTATTCAAGGCTACTTTGGCCCCTTATCTCACTTTCATTTGTGACTTAACTCACTTGTTTTTAAAACTGTTCTAGAATGCTGGAAGAAGGTAATCTAGATGCTGCCGAAGAAATTAAAATGGAGTTAGAACAGGCTCAGAGGGAGAGGCGTAAAATAATGGAGCTGGAGGGTGTTAAGCATGAGCCCCGCTGGTTCAAGTAAGTATAAAATGGAAAAGATATTCATTTTAAGCAGTTTGATGAGCCTTGTTAAAATTCTGTCCTTTCTTTTTCTATCAGGAGGAAAACTTTAAGCAATGGAGAAGAAATTTGGGAATATAATCACAAGTATTGGGACTGCCGAAAGTCTCCTGGGTTCATGAATATGGGAATTACTCCCTTGTGGTAGTTAAATAAAAACAAGTCAATTGCCTTGCTTACCATTTTGATTACCTACACATGAACACATCATGTTCTTTCAATGCTATTGCTTTCTATATACTATCATGCTGTAAGTATAGGGCAATTTTCAGTACCTGCTTTCATTTCCTACTTATGTAAAATTTAACCCATTATAACCATGAAACTCTGCATCTGATGGTGCAGAACAACTCCTAAACGTTGATTTTAAAACACTATCATTTCTATCTATCCATCTTGATTTATGGGTTGACTTTTTTCCTGAATGTCTCAGACTCACCTCTGCTTTGTATAGATAAGAAGGAAGAGATCTTGATGGTTTACTTTGACAACATTTATGTCTTCAGCTGTGTAGGTATAATATAAATACAGCTTGGTGTAATATGCTCCAGAATAACTCTCTTAGCAGTATTTTGTCATTTGCATCTCCTTCCTATTTGCTGAACTGGTTATTCATTTCTTCCTGTGACTTGTAACCCCTTTTGTTAATCACTTGCCCCTACACTTCATCACTATCCTCTGTAAGTTACTTATGTTAAAATATACCCTCCCGATTCAACATTCTATTGCAAATACGTAGTGGTTTTAAAGAAAGAATATCTGATATTTGAAATTATTATTTCTTCATCTTTTTTGTCCATTTTTTAATTTTTAATTTTTCTAAATCTCTGAGATTTAAGAATTTTGTTGTGTTTCAAATCAGTGATTATTTAGGACATATTATGATCTTGAATTCCATGGAAATTGTGTGGTATACATTTGATTCTCATGCTAGACGTAGAGAATGTAGGAGATGAAAAAGAAATTTTACATTTTACTAAATTTTTAAACTTTTAGAACTGTGATATTGGGAGCTAAGATGAACAACAAGATTTTCAAGATTTTCGAGGTTGAAATCGAAACAATGGCTCATTCAAAGAGTCATTCAATCAACTACTTAAACTTGTGGTCCTAACAACTCCCAGACCCTGGACTGTAACCTTTTTATAACACCCTCTCTAAATGTTTGATGCAGGGTGGCTGCAAGGCTAAAGTGCCTGTCCTAAAGTCAAGTAGAAGCTTAGCTGTTGTGTTATATGTGGAAATGTTTAGCTTTTTCATATTTTTCAGTTTTATGTGCAATCTTTTGTTTTATCTTGTTAGTTCTGCAACAATTGCAAGATTGGTGCTGTCTGTGGAAATTGTTTAATGAAGATACTCATATTTGAGGTCTGTTTTGTTTTTTTGTTTTTTAGTTATATCAAATATCTAAGAAATCTCAGGGTAGTAAGTTATCAGATATAAGGAAATTAAATCTGCTCAAATTTAAGTCATTGGTATGTAGAGAATATTGCAAAGACAACTCTTTTTTGTTTTGTTGTTGAAGTATGTATTGCCTTATATTATAAATTGTGCCTACTTACTGGTCTTCCTGATGAACTAGTACCATAGGGAATTGTAAATCTTAACTAAAGCATGTATTCCATTCATTTATTATCACTTTTTAATTGCTAATGCAGTACATAATTACTCGAGAAACATGAACTTCTTCATTTATTTCTGCAAGCAGGCTCTTGCAAGTTATTTCATTGTCTTTTTATAAATAAATATCAACACACCTTGCTTTTTAAAAATGGAAAATGATCAGGACATTATGTGATGTTTATGTCTAGTAGAGTTAACCGTGATGTGTGTGTACCTATGGTGTGTTTGCTTATTGTAAATTATTGGAATATTTGCTCACAAGTGATCAATCAGATAGGTTCATGTTTATGTTGTTTCTGGCTTTGTCTTCTTTTCTTTTTTGTGTGTTTGTTTTGTTTGTCCACAAATTGGCCTTGCCAGGAAATAGTGTGAGGCATGAAGAGTTTTGGCCACATCTTTTGCCATTATTTATTGCCATTTTATGTGTCATTGTTTTCCTTTTACCTAAAGGACTTGTACTGTATGTATCCTCTGGAGTTCAAGTACTATTCACCATTCATACCCTTACTTAAATTTTAATTTCTTATTGAAATTCTTAGTCATGTGAAATGTTATCTTTATTCTAAGCAACGAACTTGTCCCTGTAGCCTTTTAGGCAATGTTCCTCTTAAATATAAACTGACAGTTTTTTAAATTAGTTTTTGTCAGATAGATTCTGTTAACTTGCATGGCTTGAAATTAGAAACTGACAGTAGCTTTTAAGTGGCCCAACTCAGATGGCCATGGCAATTCTAATTAAATATGGAGTAGCCCATTTTTTTTTTTCCTAATGCCATTACCCTTGTTATGTTTGTTTATGCCACAAAAAATAATGTTGAGTATTCCATAGACAAGTTTAGTTGGTAATTCTGCATTTTGTAACTACGCATTTTTTCTTTTGAGCTCTAAGGTAGACAATAGTTGCTCTTTCTGTACCGATTTGTCCATAGTTACCTCAATATTGTTTCGCCTCTTTCAGAATATCCTAAAAGACAAAGAATTGAAGACATTACTGTTCTGTTAGTGAATACTTATTCATGTTATCATACTGCTCGGAATCACCTATCTCTCAGACTAATTTGCTAGTATTTAAAAGTCTTCAAAGTATTATTGTATTAAATTACAAATATAGAGAACTTGTCAAAAGTCCTGTATCAAATCATTGTGCTTGTGAATCATCTATGTTCTTCGTCTCATGGTACATCATGAAAGCATGTTGCGGTGATGCTGTTTCTTTTTCAAATTTGTCTTCCACATAAAATGCTATGCAATTTCTGGGGGGTCCACCCCTACTTGTGATTTTTACATGTTCAATGTTGCTGAATTTTTTTGATTAGAGGTATGCTCATGAAGGCTTACCAGTTTTTAGCCAAAAGAACTGGATTCCTTTCTTTTGGGTCATATTTTGCCAGAGAGCTATCTTATTTTGGTGTATGTTTAAGCTGTAACCAACCAGCTGTCCTTTTTCTTCAGATTCCTTTAATTATGTACACTGTGGACATAGTTTGTTCATTTTGTCTTCTTCTCTGCCCAGTGAAATTTGACAACAAAAGCTTACCACTTTACCACTGCTTACAGTTTCTTATTTATTCCACTAGTTACTTTGGTAATTCAGAGTATTAGTCCATCCTAGATGTAAAGATTTTTTCCATTTTGGCCTCATTGTATATTGTACAAACAGTGCTCTCCAAAATTGATCTTTCCAGCAAAAATTGTAACTCTTCATTAATTTTGTCCCTTTTGCTCAATCTCTTGACAAAAGTTTAGTTTGTGGTCAGATCAAGGTTGAAGTTCTTGTTTAGATCAAACTATTTGTTCTCTAAAAGTAATTTTTTAAAAAGATTTCTTTACATTGTGTATAATTTTGACTAGCATAGCTCATCCGCAGGACTGTGAATTAATCAGTTTCACCTCTTTCTTTACCGAGCTTGTGTCCATTTGCTTTGACCTTAAGAGGCTGGTCCTATTATTTCACGAACTGTGAATCAGCTTATAAAGTTGTGTACTGTACTTCTAAGCAAGTGTGGTTTGTGTCATAGATGCAGATTATGAATTCTATTTAAACTTTTGTTTTGACAATTTATTTGAACTTAGTTGATTTTTTTAATATTTTGCCAATCTATTTGATGAATATAAATGTTATAGCTTAACATTTCAAAATATTAATGTTTCTTTGGTGGATACTAGGACATTCAACTGTGCAATTTTGTATTTAAACTGTGAGATGTTTTAAATCAGCTGGAAGAAATTCCTGGTAAAATCTTGAAGTTTAGTTGAATGTTCATCACATGTCAACATTGTGATGTTATTGTGATCGTAATTTAACTTATCTTTTAAATATGAATTTGACTTGGGTAATTTGTATCCACTGTGTTAAGATTGTCAATTCTTTGATAAATTGTAGAGTATACTATTCACCTATTTTAAATAATTTCACCCAATGTAACATTCAAATTTATTGTATGTATTACAAAAACAACAATAATAAATACCTGCATGACAGAGAAAAGAAATGTTATTCTTAAGATCTGCGTGTGATTTTTATGTACATGCAGTAGATTTTTGTGGAGGTTTCAGAAGGTGTCATGACATCACATTGGTAGTACAAATGTTATGCATTGTAAGTTGGTTGCCAGGAATTATTTTCTTGTTTGGTGAAATGCTGTTGGATGTTGGCGCCCTGCATGCATAAGATAATTTTCAGGATCCCTTTTGGTGTGTAGTTCATTGAAGTCTGTTGACTATTGTGTTAAAAATTCATATAGGAAGAAATGTAGAAGTCCAACAAGCAAGAGTAATTTGTGAATTTGAGTCTGATTTCATGACATTTCTGTTCACTTTGTTGTACTCATGGAATAAATAACTACTTGCAACACACAACATTATGTCTCTGAAAAAAAATAATTTGAATGCAGTGGAGAGCAACCTCAGAAATACTGTTGTCCATTAATCATCAGTGTTTGCTCATATTGTATACTTAATAATGCTTGCCTTACTCTCTCCATTTTGCATATCTCTCAAATTAATAGCTAATCTCAGTTCTGAGAATGCTTCATTGGCATTCAGTGAATCCTAATCAATTTGAGGGCTTAAAGGTGGAAAACACGTTAGAAAAGCGATGCTGCTTCTCAAATAGAAGATCAGACTTCAGTCAGAAAAAATTAAGTTATCAAAGGCAACAGACAGTACTATGTTCGTACAGCTAACTTCTATCGCCACAATGATAGTGTCAGAAAACGGCTCACCCTCTCAATTCTTAAGGGAAAGATTCTTTGGATGTTGGCGTTGTCTCTTTAAGATCAATCAAGAATCCAAAAAAATTAAGTATAAAAAGAAGACTTAAAGAAGGTCGATGAAAATTAGAGACCAGAGAGAAGAAAGATGATGTTAGATCTCTTGCCCCAACGTGAGATTTTGGTTCGAGACATCAAAGCATACACAGTACTTCTCTAGGTGATAGCGATCGTGCGTAAAAGCTCCAAGGCGAGAGCGGGACTCGAACCTGCGGCGCAGAGGAGTGGTGAGGCGCGGGGCGGCGCGGGGCGGGGCCCCACGGGGCTGGGGGCGGGGCGGAGCGGGGCGGGGCGGGCTCATCGGCTGGGTCCCCGGAGGACCTTCTCGGCGCGAATGTTGGCGGGAAGGCGGACGCCGGCCTGCTTGAGCTGCTGGATGGTGCAGCAGACAACGAGTCCCTTGCGGACGTCCTTGAGGAGGTCCTTGGGCCAGCCGTGCTCCGCGCACTTGTCCTCGCAGAGGTGCGACGCTCCCCGGTCGCGTCCGCTCAGCGTCGGGTTGTTGGCCACCGCCAGGGCGATGCCGCTCTTGTTGGCGGGGTGGTAGATGACCTTCCAGATGTGCTCCGGGACCGGGATCTTGCGCTTGTTGGGCTCCAGGTAGATGGCCACCTTCTTGCCGTCTCCGTTAGTGAGTGTGAGGACGCCATGGGTGCCCGTGTAGACCATCAGCTCGGCTTGCATCTGAAATTCGACACGGATTGAAGATTGGGTTTTATGAGTAGTGCACAGCACAGTATGCACCAGCATGACGGACGGGACGGACACGACACAAGACTTGATTGCAGACCACACGGTCCGGCCCGACCCCCCGGCCCCCACCACTCACCTGTGACGCAAGCTTCCTCGCGAGGTTCTCGACCACCTTCCAGTGGCCCCCGTTGATTGAAGAGAACTGGGGGGCAACGTTGGCGTAGAAGTAGGTGGCCCACTGGTGAGGCGCCCACAAGAAGTCCCCGTCCGGGCTGAGGTGGCCGCGCACCAGGGAGGACACGTCCAGGACCTCCTTGGCGCGCTTGACGCCGAGCAGCTGCATCAGCGTGGCCTGCTGCCGGCTCTGAAAGGCAAACACTTGTCACAGAAGTCGCATCTCGCGGGCACACCGAGACAACCGCGGCTTTGATCACACGTAACGCAAATTTCGTACTAAAAACCAAAGTCATATCTTTCGTTCAATATATATTTTTTTGGAACGAGACAGTTTTTATATAAAAATAATATTGTCGGTTGAAAGATGTGTTTTATTTGATACAACAATTTTTTTTCATAGTCCCAGAGTGATTGCACCGGTTTTGGATCAACTCCTAATTCGGATCAGTTTGAGCTGCTCCCGACCCAAAAAAAAATAAAAAAAAAATCTGCCGGTTTCAATTTTTTTCCCGGAAGGGCATGTCATTCCCTCCCCGTCATTCCCTATTGAAAATAGCTGTCACCTTGTTTCTACGCGTTCGGAGCGCCTCTAGCGGTCGAGTTGAACATCAGCAGCTATCAGCTGAGCGGATGGATAATGTTGTAGTTGGGAATTATTGAGATTACACGGTAAGTACACACCAATCGGTTATACCACGGGTCTGTACTTTAGGTTTAAAGTCCTGAGAACCTTTTTAAATAGTATTTGCGCTCTGAACGTGTTTCAAATTGAAACGCGGGTATGGGTGGAAAACGACGACTACATAACCCCTGAAAGCACGCGTTTTTAGCCAGGGGCTAACTTTCAAGGTTCGACAAATGTCCTTTCCTCTCGTATATCAACCTTCCTCGCTTTAAAACATTAAATTGGCTTTCTTATTACTATTTTTGAGTCATTCTAGGCCCTATACTTTAAAGTTTTAGTGAATTTTTTGTCTTTAGAGTCATACCCTTTCAAAACCTATAGTAAACTCTGTTTTGTGTTTATTTTTTCTTCAGTACTTACTTCTATGAAGAATATGAAGAACAACAAAAATGTATTGTTTTTCAGATTTCTGATTTTTTTCTTCCGGTCCGAATCAGGTGCATGTACCTATATCGGACCAGGCCATTTGTCCCAAGACCCTAAGACCTCATGGACTTAGCAACGAAATCTTTCTTGCTTTTAAGCACCACTAAGTGCTAGTCTTCTAGACGGCATAGTCACGGTCTTGATCCAAAGCTAGTCCGAAATAGGCTCACATGTCCTTCTTTCGGATCGAAATCACTTCTTTACTCAAACTGCCGTATCTCCGAAACAAGTGCAGATACGGACGTCCAAAAATTTGCGTTTTGTTAAGGAAGAAATATGCTATAATTGCCCCTAGGCGTCATTGTCGTAAGACCTGTGTGCTAGGGTACAGAGAAGGAGAACGAATAACTGGTACGAAACCGGTGCAGTCACTATGAGTCAAATATTTCACAGCTACGGTTTTTTGAGTGGCGGGCTGCGCGACGGACACTTGTACTTTGCGCACCTTCTTGTATGCGTCATCGGGGCTGTAGCCGACGAACAAGTCGCTGAGCCCCTGCGTGAAAGCCGGCCTCTTGGACTCGTCCTGGGCGGCGTCGATGGAGGCGCCGTGGAGCCGGTGGGCGGCGTACAGCGTGGAGCCGAGGTCCACGTTGTGGCACACGCCGAACAGCGGTACGAAGCCCAAGCCGGACACGTTGAAGCCCACGTTGAACCAGCGGCCGCCCTCGCTGCACTTGCTGCCCTGCGGACATTCGAGGCACACCGGTGAGTCACTCCCGCCCACACCCCCCAGTTGCCCCAGTGAAGAGTGTCGGAGAGCGACGCTCACTCGGACAGAGGCGTGGTTGTTCCCAAGCCAATGATCTGACGAGCCCGGCGAGGATCCTTACCGGTCTGAGCTCGGCGTGCGCGGGCTTCTTGCACGTGAGGTCGCGGCTGTTGATGGCCTTGGGGATGCTGGAGGCCACGGCGCGCAGCGCGCCGCCGTCGCACTCGAGCTCGCCGTGCTGGTGCTGCAGCCCGATGACCTGGTTGCGGGAGCCCGGGCAGGACGCGACGAAGGTCTGGCCGCGGTCCAGGCGCAGCACCTTGCTCCGGTTAGTGCGCGTCGGCAGCAGCCAGGTCGGCGGCCGGCTCCGGGTGTCCACCAGCAGCGCAGTGCTGCGCCCGGTGAAGCCGCCCTCCACCGACAGCGAGCATCCTGCGACAGGTGAGGGGAGGGGTTGGAGCGCCTGCGAGCAGCGTGCGGGGTAGGCAGACGGCAGACCCTCCGCGCTCCGGAGGCTGGCGGGTCGGCCTGCCCCAGCGCCCGCGCCCGGGAGAAACGCGAGATGCGCCATGCGAGTACAGAAGGTCACTTTATGCGATCGCATTATTCGCATAATGTTTCAAAATCGTCCAAAATGAAAAATATGATAACTCTCCGATGTTGAGGGACCATGGTACCACTGTAACTGAAAAGGCGACAAATTTGTGTTCTTTTGTGGCGACACATCGAAACAGGAAACATCCCCTTTTTGTTTCCTTTTTTTTCGGCGACACATAAATGTGTGACCTTTTTCGACGACAATTTTGTCGCCAAAAGCTCCGTGTGTCACCGAAATGGAGACGCATGTGACCTTTTTCGGCGACTCGCGGAGGTTTTGGCGACAAAATTGTCGCCGATAAAGGGCACACATTCATGTGTCGCCGATTAAAGGCAACATGTGTTTCCTTTAAATTTATACAGTGACAGTGCATTTCCAAGTCGTATAATTTCGGCACATTTTGCTTTTGCTTCAGAAGACCGTTTTGTAGTGCCCTCTCACTTATTCCTAGTGGCCGCGACCCATGCGTGTGACAAGGACGGCGATACGAAAGCACTCTTCTAATTCTGACGACTGTCGGGCCAGCCTACCTGAGCGCCATGCCCGGGAGGAGCGCGAGTTGCGCTATGCGACGGAAGGCAGGGCCTGCTCTTTCACTCTCCGGGGATCGGGGCTGTGGTGGGGTTAATGCTCTTGTCTCTCTCACACCATCTCCCTTGTAATGGGTAAAGAGAGACAGATATAGCTTTAAAGCGGACAACCCTGATCTCGGGGCGAAAGGGCCGTGAGGTCAGGCGCGGAGTAAAGAGGAGTGCAATTGCTTCCCCCCCCCCCCCTTTCCCCTGTCGGCACTAGATGACCGACTGGAGAGAAGGCAAATAGCTCCACAAAACCTCTTTATGTAGGCAACCTGGAGTACGCCCCCCCCCCCTTTCCAGTCGGACCTTAATCCGCGCCTGCCTGAGGTAGGGTAAAAGTACCAAACATGGATCATTTTTCGGAAAACCACAGTTTTGGGATCGATAAAGGTGTGATGAGCATAATTTTTTTTCATCGGTGTGTAGTATGAACCCCCACGGAAGATATCCTGAGGGAATAAAGTTCCTAGCTCCAATACTTTCGGAGTTATAGGGAATTTCCATGACATCCAATTTTGATCCATGTTTGGGTGGGGGTACCCAAACATGGATCACCAAGCTAGACTGTTGTCCTTCACATATGTGATACACAACAGTGTTAGGGGAGGGCAACTTTTTTTGTTTTATCCCAAAACGACCCCTTCCCCCTTTTAGGGGTTGTGATCCATGTTTGGACGCTGACCCAAACATGGATCAAAACTTAGGCTTGTTTGGATACGTTTTGCAGGCTCCTCTGTCTACGAAATAAATAGTTTCTCATACCAACGTGTTCCTCTCACTATTCTACTCACAAAATTACAACTTGCTTCCGCCCATTTGCATCTTCGGGGCTGATATAGGGCCTGGGAAAGTGGCGTTTCTCTAACGAGAAGTTCGATTCTTTTTTATATATCCTAACTAACCACGTGACATAGACCCTCCGATTCGTGGTAGAAATGTTGCCTGAAACCTGTTCTATAAACTTAAAACATACGCTTTTGAAATTATTGTATTTTCTTGCTTAGTCACGTGATCCTTAAGGCGCTAAGAGTGGAAAGAGATCTGATGTGTGCGCCAGGTTGCCTACCCGGACCTCTCGTAAGGCGCAATGGAAGATGTAAACGCTTGTAAAAAGTTTCCTATTGGAAATTTGTGCTGTTTGTTTGCATCAATCCCTTTATTTTGGTCATATTTTGCCGTGTGCAAAGCGGCATCACGCATGAACGATTTCTAATGACTGATATTGAGGCGCAAACTAAAGAAGTTCCTTGAGGACGGTTCGAATTCTATGTTTTTACCCCTACCCGCATTTTCAAAATACTTAAGGTAAAGGATCAAAACCTTCAGAGTCTTAAAAGGCATATCTTAAAGTGTCTTCTCATCGAGTACCAAGTATTTCCTCCGGTTAGTTTTCTTACAAATAGGAAATAAGTGGAGCCATGTATCTTGCCTTGTCTTTTTGCGCGCTTTGAGGAGGTCTGTTGTGCAGACTGTTTTTCGGAGAGCTCCAGCGGGCAAAAGAGCGAGCAGACAATAAAAGGTCACATACACATATTGTTGCATATGTAGTCGTCTACCGGAGGAACTTTGAAATTTTTAATTCAGTCGACCCAATCAGCCGTTAGAGCCCGCCAAACAGAAATGATCCAAGTTTGGTACCTGATCCATGTTTGGTACTTTTACCCTAAGGGGCTGGAGCGCCTGGGAGCGTGCGGGGTAGGCAGACCCGCCCAGCACCGGAGGCTGGCGGGCCGGCCTACCCGAGCGCCCGCGCCCGGGCGGGCGGCGGGCGGGATGAGACGGGTGGCTGGTGGGCTGCGCTGGGCTGGGCTGGGCCAGCGGGTCGCGTCGGGCGTGTGTTTGCGATGGAGATGCGGGGCAGGGGTGGGGGAGGGAGTGGGGACTGTTTCTGAAGGCCTGGGCTGGGTTGGGCTGGGCACTAGATCCGCCGAAAGGATCCGGCAAGGACCTCGCGAATAACAAAGCCAACCGGCCGCACTGTGTGCTCTCGCGAGACGAAGGTTCTGGAAAAAACGTTGAGTGTTGATGGATTGATCACATGGCAAACAATAATGCCTATAAGGAGTGCCGTGGGTTGACTTTTACAGCTGACTTCATCCAAGTTGGGGAGTTTAAGCTCGCAAATCTCAAACTGCGGACGCAGCGGTACTGCAACCCTGACTGCCCGTATTATTTGCTCACTGCTCATGTTGAGGTCTAGGTCCATGTCCCGGTCCCGATCCCAGTCCTGGTCCTGGTCTCGGTCCCGGTCCCGCGCAGCCCGTCCAGGGCCTCTGTGTGGCGGCGGCCCGGCTCGGCCAGCCCAGAGAGAGGAGCGGAGACGGTCCAGTCCAAGTTAACTCATCGAGGCCCCGCCCGGCCGGGCCCCACCGCGCCATGGGCAGGGGTCCATGCGACTGTACGCGCTTGAGCGGGGCGGGGTGGGGTGGGGTGGGGCGGGGCGGGGCGGGGCGGGGCGGGGCGGGGCCGGCGGCCGGTGGCCGGCCTGGGCGTGACGTATTCCCAGCCCGGCCGGCACCTCCAGGGAGAGTGACAGGACAGACATGACAGCGACGTAGCGACGTCCACGTCCCGTCCCGTCCGCCGCCCTACCGTCTCGCAGTCGTCTGATTCAGGAGTGCGTTCGAGAGGGGCTCTCCTAAACCTACCGTATAGCTCCGTCTCCTTGTTGCACTCATTGGACAGGTAGAGGAGAGCCCCTCTTGAAGGATCTCCCGAATCAGACGGCAGGGCGGAGGCGCGCGCCCGGGAGCCTTGTGGCCAGGCCGGCGCGCTGTGGCGCGGCGCGGGGCTGAGCACGGGCGGGACCCTTAGGGCCTTACCGCCCTTGACCTTGGCCCGCTGGTTCAAACCGTGGGTCACATGGAGCCGGCCGGGTCGGGCCGGGCCGGGCCACAACAAGAAGCGCTCCACGAGGCTGTCAGCTGTCACCCTGCCCCATTGAGGGGAGGGGGCCTTATTGACTGATTCCCTTTTCGCTCGCGGCGCGTCCGCTCACTGCGGCTTCCGCGGGGCGGGGCAGTCTCCAAGAGAAGGAGGAGAGGTGGGGGAGGGGGAGGTGGGCCCCAGCACCCTCGCGGCTCCGGCCCGTCGCTCGCCGCTCGCCGACGCGGTGCGCCTCGCAGGGAATTCCTGAGCGGATTTTCGGCTGTCGATCCGGGACTCTTCCCCGGGGGAACCCGGCCGACTGAACCGGCTGTCGCAGCAGTGATCTGGTCCTGCGGCTGGCGGGGCGGGGCGGGGCGGGGCGGGGCGGGGCGGGGCGGGGCGGCCGACACTCTCGTAGCTGCGGCTGCCTACGCCGGGTCACTGCCCTACCCTTCCCTACCCTACCCTACCCCACCGGGGCTGTGGCGGGCGGGGTGGGGCGGGGTCGAGAGCCTATCATCGTGGGGCTTTCCTGCACCAGGCCGATGCAGCCGCGCGGTAGATGTCGTTGATGTGGCAGCGCAGGAGCCGCAGTGTATCATCAGGCCTTTCGCGAACACTTATGGAGAGCGAGTGAGAGAGAGAGAGAGAGAGAGAGAGAGAGAGAGAGAGAGAGAGAGGCAGAGTGAGTCGGCGGAAGGTGTGTGGGGAGGGGAGAGGCCTTGGCAATGGCACGAGGCGAGAGATGACGTTTAATCGATCGATCGCCCCCGCCCCGGGGCCGGGCCCGGGCCGCTAGAGTCCGCAGGGAGCTGGGGGAGCTGCCCGTGCGCAGCTGCTGGTATTGTTGTTGTTGTTGTTGGCGGCGCGGCAGCTGCACGGCCAAAGGTCCAATGCTACGTGCGCTGAGCCGATATGGGCAGAATCGCGGAAGCGAGGCAGTTGCTTGAGGGTGGGGCGGGGCGGGGCGGGGCGGGGCGGGGCGGGAGGGGGTCGGGCAGGCGTTTACCTCCGGCGGTGCTGGCGTCGAGGGAGCGTGCGAGCGTGCTCCGCGGCCAGGGCGAGCACAGCACGAGCACGAGGGCTGCTACCGCCGCCGCCGGGCTGCTGGGGAGCGCTAGCATGTCACTGCTGCCTCGGGCTGCGCAGGCTGCGCGGGCTGCGCTCGTCGCTCTGGGGCGGCTTGGGGTCGCGGCCGCAGCGCCGTGCTGCTGAGCGCCGTGCTGCCGGGGGTCGCCGTCGTGCAGAGGGTAGCGGTGCGGAGGCGGTGCGGGGCGAGGAGGGCGACGGCTCTCGGCTCCTACGTCGCGGCGAGACTACGAGGCTGTGGCGGAGGCTGGACGGGCTGGACCCAGCCAGGCGGCCACCGCCACCGCGCCCCTCCCCTCCCCCCTCCACTGCCGCCGCCTGCCTGCGCCGGCCCGGCCCGGCCCGCGGCCCGGCTAGGCTCCACCAGGGCGAAGAGGGGGTGGTGACGCGACGGGGATGGACCTGCGGGGTTGTTACAAGCCCCAGAAATTAGGGAGAAAAGCGAGGGGTCTATCACTCGGTTTAGGAGCGTACACACGATTACCGATTATTACCAATGATTACTTTACAGATCTCGGTAAAAATTTTTAAGAAACATTGACAGTTAGGTCAATTTTTGCAAATTTCCACGAGGGAGACCCCAAAACAGCACAAAAACGACGAAAAGTCTAGTTTCGGGAACAAGATTACCATTAGTTATCGGACAAAGTGTACACAGGATTACCAGAGTGGTTGACCCCTCGGAGAAAAGTCTTGTACGGAAGATCAGGCTGTCGTCTCCCGACTCCCGTGTCAGGGAAAAATTGGCTGAACTATCAACTAGATATGTCTGAAAATTGAACAGGGAAAAATTTTCTGAGAATTTCAAAATCCTGACCTGGCCCTCTGGACTGGACCTACGGTACGAATGTCTCGCGTAGGGATGGAAAAATACCGGTATTTTTAAATCAACGGAAAAAAACTGTTTTTTCCCCGTTTTTTTTCCGAAAAAAAAAATGAGGAAAAAACGATTTTTCGACTAAATTGTAGTATTTTATTAATTTTGAGTACCTCTAGCCTTTATTTATGCAAAACATAGGTATTTTAAGGATAAGTCCGAGCTTGGGTGCCAATGTCTTATTGATTGTTCTAGGGAGAGAAGGGGCCTTCTAGATAAGAAAATAGTCCACTCTAGATGTGTTTAGTAGTTCTCAAAAAAGTATTTTCTATATACTCAGAGGATGGCCTTGCCTGGGAAAGGGCGGAGGGTAGAATGGTATAAGGGTGAGGGAGAGAGAAGACGCTACGACGAGGCGATTGGCGATGGTGCAGCCTGTCGGTCATGTCATGCAGCCAGGGGTAGGCTAGGCTAGCCCGCCACGCACTCGTGCCAGCGGGCTGCCTACCACCTCGCGCTCTGCTTCGGCGGCTCAGCCTAGTTTAACATGATTTAACAACCCTAAAAAATTGCCAACGCCAGCAAATGTGCACCTAGAGTGCCAAACACGCATTTTAATGATAATATTGAACAATAAGTCATAAAAAGGCAAAACATGTTTTCTCCCCCGTATTTTTTTTCCCATTTTTGGCCTTTTAAAATACGAAAAATACCGTTTTTCCCCCGGTATTTTCCCGGTTTTTTTCCGGGCTTGCCATCCCTAGTCTCGCGTGCGTGGCCCCCTACCCTCCCCCCGCCCCGCCCCTAGCGGTAAGCGCTTATCCTGTGTGACGCCTCTCTCCTGCTCGGATCCAATCGGGAACGCCTTCCTTTAATCTCACCGTCTCCTTTCGATGAACCCTTAACTGAAGTTCGCGCTAGGGCCGTCCGTCAGTGACTCACAGCGACAGCTCCAGGGAACGGAGCGTGGCGCAGCGGGGGCAGTGGTGTGACTAGGTATATAACGGGGCGGGGCGGGGCAGGGCGGGGCCCATCGTGTCCAGCTGCCATCGTCCCCGCCCCGCCCGCACCCTCCCTGGGCCCGCTGCACCGCCCCCGCAGCGCCCGCCTCACCTTGTTACGGCCGACACGTTCGCCGCCCGAGCCGGTTGGACTGCCTACCTCCGAGGCGCTCGTAGCACAGCCGTCTCATTCCGGAGACTGCTCACGCGCCTCCATCCTTGTCGCACTCATGGCCCTGCCATCCCCAACATAGGGCACCGACCTAGGTGTGACAGGGAAGGAGGGCACGAGAGCGATCTTCAGAATCAGAATGCTACCTCAACTCCTGGGCCACCCACCTCGCCCTCTCTCTGTACCTTTCTCTCTCTTGCAAATTTGTGGCAGGGTTGTTACAGGTCATGGAAAACCTGGAAGTCATGGAAAAGTCATGGAAAAAAATTCGAGTCATGGAAGTCATGAAAAAGTCAGGGAAATCAAGCGCCGAGTCATGGAAGTTTGTTAAATTGCAGTATCTCCCGTGTTCTCTGCCTGCCGCGCCGTAACAAAGGTTTTGCTCGAGGGGGTGCTGTCTTCTAAAATCATTGAACAAGGCCAAAAAAAATCACGAAAAAAATAAAAAAAAATCAAAATCACAATCAAAAAAGATAAAAAATAAAAAAAATCACAGGTTTTCTCAGAAATCCTCCTGGCTGGAGGCTGGGGGATAGGGCAAATACGACGCGAACCCGTCGCACTAGGCAGTCATCGAAACGTCGTGGCTCAGTTGGTAGAGCGCGCAACACTGAACCGAGAGGTCCCAAGTTCGACTCCCACTCGGGAAAGTGTTTTTCGCGCTTGGCATTTCATTTGGCAGCTGCTCCAGGGCAGGTCAAGTAGAAATTAAACACGTCTCACCTCCGTTGGCTCGGTGGCTCTGGGCGTTGGGTCGCTTCCTGTTCTGGCTACGTGTCGGCACTCGGGGTTGTGGGTTCGAATCCCGCGTACCCCTCTGAGGTAAGGCCTCTGAAACTGGGATCAGGAAGTCTAACGCCCTTGACACCGCTCGTACCTCTAGGGGTAGGCCAATGGTGGTACGGGGATCAAATCTGTCGAATTGCGCGATAGGATCGCAGTCAGCAAAGCGCCGGTTCCCATGGAACACCGAAGCAGTTGGCTGCCACAGGGGGTAAAAGCCCTGTGCCTGGCGGGAACCGCAACCTCCTTCGGGAGGTTTACTGCCGCAAAAATTTTCCATGTTTTCACGCCACCCTTTCAATTGCAGAGCAAAATTTGTTTATGAAAAGTTTTAAAAATTATTTGAAATAATTGTGATTATTTTGCATGATTGCAAGTTAATTTCCAATAATTTGGAATAAATCGAAATAATTCACCGTAATTTACTAAAAATCCTATTGAATCATGTAATTGAGAGAATAATTTGGATCAGATGTGCGTGTATTTTCTGAGGTCATCCCGAACAATCAAGAAAAATATCGAAAGATCGAAAGATCAGAAAAAAGATCAAAAATCAACAGAAAAATTAAAAAGTCATTTTGAAATCAAAAAAATCAATCCAAAATAAAATAAAAACCGTTTGATTTTTTTTTTTTAAGTAAATCATTGGACAACTGCTACTTGAGACAGCACCCCCTCGGTTTTGCTCTTTTATTTTATGTCGAATGAGTGCCTCAGAGGGCTTTAAAATGGATAAATAAATTGTGCAAGTGCAAGTATTGCTTTACATCGTTTTCTTTTTAAAAACCTAGTCCTATATATGTCTGGGGGAAGGTCATGGAAAACCTCGAATTCAGTCATGGAAAAGTCAGGGAAATAAAAATTCCCGACTCTGTAACAACCCTGTGTGGTTTTGATTTTGGCTTCACCGGCATGTATCACTGTTAAAAGCTTACGGTGCTGCACCACTGTAAGTTACGGTGCATATTCACCGTAACTTACAGTGAATATAAACCGTAACTTACAGTGGTGCAGGCTATTCGCCGTAGCTTACGGTGAAAATGCACCGTAACTTACAGTGGTGCAGGCTGCTCACCGTAGCTTACGGTGCATATTCACTGTAAGTTACGGCGAATATGCACCGTAACTTACAGTGGCGCAGGTTTCACTGTAACTTACAGTGAAATTCACCGTAAGCTTTTAACAGTGTATCGAAGAAGTAAAGTCGGTCCAGCTTTTGGTGCCACCGAAATGTGCGGCTAGGCCCTTCACCGTCACCGCCGGCCGACGGGCACTATAAGCCCCACACCTGTGGTCAACACAACACAACACCGGCCCGGGCGCTGCGCGTAGATCGTATCCAGCTGCTTCTCTCTTTTTGTCCTCCTTGTTCGTGTGTGAGTTGTTCGCTCAGTTTTTGAGCACGCTGGCGCCTGGTCGGCTAGCCTATTTTCGACCCTTGCTTTTCTTTGGCGACCGCGACGGTGCGGTGCCGGTGAGGCACTGCCCACTGTGATAAGTATTCGAAAGAGTTACGGGAAAATTCTCCATGATAAATGTCGTAATCGTAAAGTTACAACTTCCAGTTGTATTGTTACGATGATATTTTTTACACCAGGTATCGACTTACTTTCTTTGACGAGTAAGAATTTTCTGTCGTAATTTTACGACTGCGGTCGTAAATTTACAACTCTGTGTTGTAATTACAAATAACGAAAAAAGTCGTAAATTTACTAGTATTTTTTTCCACAGTGTCTGTACTGCTGCTCGCGGTACACCCGGCTGGCTCCCGGCCCCTGCCTCCGTTGCCGCTCTTAGTGCAATTTAGCATTTCCTTGCATTGCAAATCAATGAAATCCCTCTCTGACTCTTTATAGTGAGTTGGGTTGCCGAAACACTATAGGCGGAGTGATGGGCCAAACGTCAAACCGCGGCGCACGGTCGGTAAGAGACTACACTGGTACATCAAAGGTAGAAAGGTTTTTTTATGTTTTTATTTATTTTTGTCAGCAATTGGTGTTTTAGTTCCAAATAAGCAAATAATAAACACTTCTTCCTGTCGAACTGAACTAAACATCAATTAGTGTGCTACTTTTCTACACTTAGCAAAGTTTAGAAATCTGCGCATCACTCGGTGTGCACGTGTGCAGTTACTCGACGTTTTCCATTGATTCCTTTGGGCTGGTGCTGTGTCCATGTGTGCAAAAATAATACACTTGTCAACTGTCTGCTGTCTATTAACTAAACATTATGTAACGTCAACTTAAACTCGGCACCATGTTATGTGCAAAATCATGGATGATATAAACAAGGATATAAACGCCTAAGTGTGAAATGATTGCACATTTGTTTTACCACTGTCAATCCACCGTAAGTTACTCGAACAATAATTCGTCACCTTTATTGCCGGGGTTTCGAGTGCAGTCTCCCATATCACGCTAATTGGGTCAATTTCCTACCTAGTGCGTCCAGGGCTGGGCGTCGGCGTCGGCGGTGCCGCGCCAGAGTTTTCATAATTCGGGCGGGTAAAAAGACCCGGACGCGTCCGAAAACCACAAGTGAGAGTGAGATGCCTGAGCCGGGCCATCTATCTTGCTGCTCACACCTGTCATTTTCGGAGGCGTCCGGGTCCAACTACCCGCCCTTAAATAAAAACTCAGGGCGGCGCGCCAGCTCGCCAGGCTCCCGGGAAGGGGTGGCGCTAGGCTGCGTGCTGTACAGTACACGGCGGCGCCGAGGACGCTGTTGACAATGAATGGGAGTCTTGATAAATAGGGCGGGAAGCAAGTGGAGGAGGGTTGCTGCGGGGACTGTACTCCACTGTACTGCGGTGCGGCAAGCCGCGTTCGCTGAGGGGGCCGGGGTGGAAGGGGTGGGGGGGGGGGAGGAGGGGGGGAGTGTCCATGGGGCTGGAGCGTGGCGAGGAAAGTCTCGACGGAGATGTCCGTCCACCACGCCCTGCGGAGTGCGGTGCGCTGTACGAGTACCCTCCCGAAGGGGCCACCCACCACCACCCACTTCGATTTAGGATGTACACAGGATTACGTGATTACTGGGGTTACACATGAATTTTGTGGGATTACACATGAATTTCTGGGGCTAAAACCATGAAATAGGGGCAATTAAGTGGACTTTAGTGATAATTCTTCAATTTTTTTTTAAGGATTACACGGATTACTAAGGGATTACATTTACAACTGTACACAAGATTACGAGAGTGGTAGGTGGTGGCCCCCTCATCACCCCCGTACCACGAGCCGTTGCCAGCCACCCCTACGTCACATAGGGCCAGCCAGGGGGTCCGGCGGACTTTTCATACAACGTACAGGAACTATGTACTTCAGTTGATACTCTAGAAATCAAAGTGTGAGGCAGTCTTACACCTTTTGGTGAGGGCAAACACCATTTAGCTTGAGTTTTGTGGTGACGTAAAACTGTTTGTATTTTTTCCCCATATTCTTACTGTTTGTCGAAAAAGCTTTCAAACGAGCTTCCATGTGATGGGTCCGAAAGCATTTTCTTTCTGGCCTCTGCACTGTGGGAAAAAATACGAACATTTTTAAGTCATCGTAAAAATCGAACTAAATGGTGTGAGATATTTTGGCCTGACGCCAAAAGGTGTGGGATTGTCTCACACTTTGATTTCTAGAGTAATCATCTAAAATAATGAACGTGGATAGCTAAAACTAGAGACTGGCTAACTGACTCACGGTCGTATTCCGGCTATTGTGGGGTGGGGTCACGCGCACAATTGTTTAATGTGAAAGGACATTTCCTGTGGAAGGTTATCGACAACTTTGTGCACGTGTGGAATTGGTAACAAATTAACTTCTCATTTGATATGTTTTGCCCCCTATTAAAGACAAAAATATTGCAAACAAATCGACGCATATTTGATTTTATTGCATGGTTTTGCATACTCTGCAAACCGAAGTGTGTACTTGATACACACATATTGGCGTGTACTTGCTAGCACACACGTATAGGTGAGTACTTGCCATAGTACACTCTTATTTGCCGTGTACTTGCCACAGCACACACTTCAAAATATGTGTGTACTATGGCAAGTAAACGGCAAATAAGTGTGTACTTTGGCAAGTACATGGCAAATAAGTGTGTACTATGGCAAGCACACGGCAAATAAGTGTGTACTTTGACAAGTACACACCTGTACGTGTGTGCTTGCAAGTACACGCCAATATGTGTGTATCAAGTACACACTTCGTTTTGCAGTGCATGTATGTACGAGTTGATACATTTTAGACAACCTCACTGGTGACATTGTTATTATCACTGAATGTAAAGAAAAAAGCCTACAATTACGATACGCAGACTTTTCGAGTTCTATCGCTGCGCGACAGTTCATTTCGGATAAAAGTTAGTTGTGTCTATGAAGACTATTTCGAGATAGTTCATTTACCGTTTAGCCACGATCGAGTTTGGTACTGAGTGCGTTTCTCAGTGAGTGAAGCTGCGCGGGCTTTCTTTAATCACAGAGGTAAGCTAAAGGACATTATTTTCCCTTTTTCTCTCTTTTTCAGCGGTAAAGGTTAAGCGGTTTGCGCGCAGGCAAGCCACGTTTGACAGTTCGTGACACGTTCGTTGTTTTGAGTTATGCACTGTAAAACTGACTGAAAACAGCATTGTTGAACCTGTCTTTGCACATCTAGGACCAAATACAGACTGTGCCCTACGATCACGGATCTTGTGGATCAGTGGCTGAAAACCTAAACAGCTGTTTTCTTGATAAGCACATCAGAGTTTAGACATCTGTTAAACTGAATATTTTTACAGTGCGATTCAGGTGGCGAGCACGCTTTTCGCTCGGGTGTTTGCTGCAGATCGAAATCAAGTCATGAGAGCAGTACAAAGTAATACAGAGAGCAAAAAGTATATAAAAAAAGGAGAGGAACAAATACTCTTCGAAAACTTTCCCGTTCAATGGACTCAGCAGCACGGGTCATCACAACATGTTCACACAGTGAGACGTGCCCAGTCAGTTGAGGACAGAGATGTGTGCCTCACTCCAACAGGCGATGTAAGTGTTCGCATGACATCAAATTTTCGTACAGTATCCAAATGGGTGTTATAAAAAGTATGCAGTGCCAATGAGTGTATTAAGTTAATTCGTGTGTATGCATGTATGCATGTAAATTTCGATGAAATTGAGTATTGTGGTGCTGGATAACGGATAAGTGTAATTTTCTCGAGCTATTTTTGTTGATCGGTCAAAAAATAAAAGTAACACATGTTACCACGAACGAGCGCTAGACATCTGGCACCAACCGTAAGCACAGGGCGCGGGAGCGAAGTGACCGGTGGGCGTTTGTACTGCCAACAGTATAAAACAAAGGCCAAACAGAACACAAAATGAATTTTATGATAAGTATGGATGGAACTCGTTCTTTCCATAATTATGTGCTGCAGAGGTAGAAGTGTAAAACATGATGTGAGTCGTGTGAGTCCAGTTTCATCCCAATTTAATTAGTGAGTTTTGCCCGGGACACTCCGGCCTCGAGTCCTGCTCGGGCCATGTTCGGCCCTTCGCTCGGCTTCGATTTTTGGGGCGCATAAAGGAGCGCGGCGCGAGCCGGAGCCGACTCGGGGACTTATAATGAAAACTAGCAAAAACTGTTCAGAGTTCTCATAATAATTCTATTAAACGTGAGAAAAGGTTCATTATTGAAATTCAGTCGAAGGTTTGTACTTCAGATCAGTTCAAGTTTCATGTCTGCTGTTATTGAGCTATCCGATATTGAAAACTCCACCAATAAGCTTGGTTATGGAAAATTTGTTAAGAGTTCTCAAAATAATTCTATTAAGCGCGAAAAAAGGTTCATTGTTGAAACTGAGACTAGCGTTTGCACTTTAGAATGGTATGAGTTTTAAATCTGTAGGTGAACTGTGTTCTGTGATGAAAGTGTGAACATCTTAAGCATGTCACCGCACTGAGAATAAGAATACTCGTTCTTTTCACCACCGAGTAGGAGAAGGTAGGTGGTAAAGAACGAGTAAAAATATAGTCATAGCAAATTTCGTCTCCGATAGAATTTTTGTAATGCTAGGAAATGGGAAAGTAATTACTGATCCGTCATCCAACTCCTCAATACTCAGTTTTATCGCGACTAACGCACCCCACAAAAATGCATGCATGCGCACGAATTACCTTGATACACCAAAAGTCTGCTTACCTTGGGATTTCCAGTGCAGGCTGTATGACGTTGCAAAATGTTTTGGCCGTCGCGTTTGTTAAATTAGCTGAAATGATGTCTCAGGACAGGCAAACAAATCTTTAGTCGCTGTACAACTCTTCATGATTACACTTTTTGTTCGTAGGTGTTCATCATTTATTTCACGATCATTGATAATTCTCACCCTGGCAGTATGCTATTTTCTGCTTTGCGAACCAGTCCAAGGAGCCCAGGTTAGTACCCTACGTGGGAAGCCGACTTAATAAGTCAGTGAGCTGATTTCAGACAGGGGCGTAGGAACGAATTTCAATCATGAGGGCCCTCTCTATTAGACTTTTGCCCCCCCCCCCCTCCCCATTTCCCACTTATTCAGAAAGAACATTGTTCCTCTTGTAATAATATAAGAACAAGTTAAAGAAGCATAACTAAAGTACTGCTAAAATGTATGCGTTGTTTACCTATTAGTTTCTTAATTGTTTGTTATCTTTTCTATCCCTGAAGTTAAGTCATTTGCAGTGATATGAAGTATATGTTTGTCAAGAAAATTAGTTTTTGAGAAAGTATTAAATTGTGTAGGAGAAATGTGTCGAACAAGTATTGTGTTTGGTCGAGACGCCATGATGATAGCATTTCAAGGGATTCCCAGTACAAATTTGTGATTTGAGTAGTTTCCTCACATCTTCATAGCATTTTTTTTTCAGTTGTGTGGGTGCAGTTTTGAGAACACTTAACACTTTCCGTGCGACGGGTCCACATTGTGGACCCGCAAAACTGGGCGCTTCCGTGCGACGTGGGTCCACCTCCCTTTCATGGAGCTCTGTGGCGTCGGCTCCGAACACTCAATCATACTCTCCAACGCCTGGATAGTGTTTACCGAGACCTGTTTCTAGCTACCGTCGCCAGTGGGTGGGGTGAAGGAGCGGGTCCACAAGGGTGGACCCCCCGCCGTTGGGTCTGTTTTAGCGGGTCAGCGGGTCCTCACCGTAGACATATCCAGAAAGACGTTTTGAGGCCTGCTGATCAATCCTAAGTATAGAAATTTTAACGTAATTTTTTTTGTCTCACCCCTTGTGCACCCCTGCGGGACTTAGCCGCTGGAGAGGTCGGTCGGATCGGACCAACATGCAAAATGAGACCTACCTAGAAATACGTTTTGAGACCTGCTGATCAATCGCAGGTATAGAAATTTTGACGCGAATTTTTTTCGTTATACCCCTTGTGCACCTCTACGGGACTTAGCCGCATAGAGGTGCATAAGGAGTGCACCTCGTGCACCTCTATGCGGCTAAGACCCGCAGGAGTGCAAAAGGGGTGAGACGAAAATATTTTCGATCGGCTTGGACCGACTATTCCGGTCCAAAAGGAGGCTCTAGCGACGGGTCCACGCGTGTGGACCCGCGAAAACAGACTGAGCGGCGACGCCAATAGGGTATTCCGCTGGAACGAAACCGGAACCTGAAGAAGAAAAGCACGACCGTCGGCTCTGTTTCCTCCTTCGCGCTTATTGGCTGATCGCTTCAGTGACGTCACCGTCGACCATTCAGGGCCGAGGAGGAAACAGATCTGTCGGTCGTGCTTTTCTTATTTGGATTCCGGTTTCGTTCCAGCGGAATACCCTATTGAACCACATTGTCTGCGCCTGTGAAGGGGGGCGCTGAAAAAAGGGACTCGCACGGAAAGTGTTAAGGTGCTCCCACAGAGGATCCCCTCAATCTTTATCACGACCCATCACAAGAGTCCCCTGAACTCCCTGCTGGGTCCGCGCCTGCCAAATGTGCCTCCATAACAACGCTAAAATGCGGCCAGGGCGCACTTTACCGACTCATTTGTGCAGGTTTCGGCGCCCTTGCGGGGCAAATTTGGCGTACATACAATTTTGGTAAAAAATACTACGTACTACAAAAAATCCGATTTTTTTTTCCATTCTTAATTGAAGATAATTAAGGTTACCCCATACTGACGGGCCTATTACAACCCATTTCTCTTTACAGAGACGCACTGGCGGAGGAAGGCGCACAGTACTCGCACCTCGAATACTTCGGCTGGAACCCTGCCCAACTCCTGGAAAAACCCATTGGGTGTACTTCCACAAGTTCACGTCGATGGTTGATGAGCGTGGTGTGGTCTTCCTTAATGCAGTTATGGAGTTCTTAAGGCCAGCTAAATCCCTATCAATGGTAAGTTTCGTTGGAATCATCACCATTCCAGCGAACACTTAAAAATGCTCTAACACCACAAGAACAATATTCAGAAGCAGGGAAATAATGGCGAGAAGGCTTCCATGACATAGAACCGCATAGAACCTTCCTTATTGTTGACTATTGCAAATGTTTTTGATAGTTGGTGAATATTGTGAATATTTTCAATTTTTGGTGACAATAGTGAATATTTTTTCTTGATTATTGGCGAATAGTACCATATGATTGCAGCTATCGTCCTGATTATCTATGACCCGTTTCAGATGAAGGTGATTCTTCACAGGTGCAGAGAAGCAGTGACATCTAACACCTGTGAATACTTCGCTACTTGGCCATTTTCAACGGCGATATGCAGTTTCATCACGATGAGGGGCTTGATGTGGAGTAATTTCATAACAAAGATTGAACCAGAGTTCAAGTGTCCTATCATGGCGGTAAGTATGCTCGATTGCTTCGTCTATTTACAGGATGGCTCACTAAGCAACCCATTCTACTTCAGCTGAGCTCGCTCGGTTGAAGTAGAATAGATTGCATACTTACGCAGAGAGCGGGGTAAGTGAGCCACCCTGTTACCGATAATGACTAATGGCCAACACTTATTTACAGAAAATGTCCGTCTCATTGCACATTATCCACCTTGTTTGGACATAGTCCAACCAGCCGTGGATGATGTCCAAAGTGTAAGATGTACTTTTACCATACTTTTCCTGTAATTTTGACATATTCTGTAAAATTACCAGACAGTTTCGGTACCAGGATACAGAAATTTTTTGTAAAATTACTATTTTTTTAGCAGTGTACCTTAACGTGCTTCTTTCTGACAGTGTAGTCTCGCCGTACATCTACGCAGTCATATCCAGCATTTTAAAACTGTTACAGGCAAACTATACCGTTTCCAACGGAACACTAGAATTGTCTTTGGGAGAGGCGATGGTTCATTTGAATATAGCAGGAAACGTCTGGGATACAGAGGTGAGCTTCTTTGACCAAGATAAAGAGCTTTTTACGTGTGTGAAAGCAGCTGTGCTTGTCAACAGAGTAAACATTAAAGACTAAGGTTGTTTGGACAGTTATCTTGCAATTTTGCCTGTGTATAGAGTTCTGCGTGGGTTTTGACGGGAGTTTAATACAGAATCAAGAACCATGTGGTTTTGAGTTATTGAAACAAAAATGGAATCGTTCAGCCACTGTGATAAATATCTTCTTAAAGTTTTAATATGCCTCGTAATTTGTGATTGGCTGGGTAAAAACGAAGCCTTTAACTCCACTGATCCGATTTGTGGGGATCTCACACACATTAAAGGCGGCGATGTCCTAGTGTGAAACGAGGTGTGAAAGGAGTTGCTATATGCCACCACCATCAGTAGATTCTGTCGGGCCAGCAAAGCGAAATTGAATTGCTCGAAACGTGTGCTTTATTTATTTTATACCTACACATATTCTGATGTGACAGTATGTGCATTAAATCACGTTGAGTGCCAAATAAAGCGACGAGTAGCTGTTCCTTTTTTTTTTAGCCCGCCTTCTGATGTCGCATCAGAGTGGGCTTACGTCAGCGACCTTGTGTTTCTCTGTGCCTCCGTCTGTCTGTCTGTGTGTCTGCCTATTCTACTCGGGGTTGATCTTGAGACTTGGAATTTTAGGGTATCTTTAGGGTCACTCCTCGACACCAAAGTCCTTTGTGCAAATCCTGCACCCCCATTAAGGCACTGAAAAAAGTTATGAATATTTTAGAAGAGATGGGAAAAAACAGGATCTCTGACTAGCGGCCCGCGGGCCACAAGCGGCCCCGAGGGAGAGAGATGAGGCTTTGGACGATGCGTGGGAGCAAGCGAGAGGTCCGACTCCGTCCGGCCCGCGCGTCGTCTGCTGTCTGAGACCCCTGGGCCCTGCTGGGCTCAAACAACACTGGTGAAACTAAGGCGTACCTATACGCTTGAAAGAGGCGTACAGTTACCAGTTACGCTTGAAAAGATTACGCTTGACATAAGGCGTAGGACAGAAATTCTCCCATACATTTAGATAGGGCAAATAGGTGCGGATGGACCTTTCACGCTTTATTTCAAGCGTAACCACAATACGCGTTAAAATGGGCGTAAGGTTACGTAAAGTTACCAGTGATACCAGCAATAATTTAAAATGTACCTGGAGAGTCGTACACAGGAACCAGGACTCTAGTACCGGATGTCCTGGCGAATACACGACAGTGTTGCGGTTCTGTCCGTCTACCCAAGGGACCATGGCAACTTACGGCCAAAGGCAGACCCGCAACACTGTCGTGTATTTGCAGGGACGCCCGGTAAATAAATATAATAACATCTCGGCAACTGGAGTATATTGTAAATTTACGACAGCCCACTCTTGCTCCGGATTGAATTTCAAGCCGATACGTAGTGCTTATAACTTTACAAATTATACTTGTGATTTTTCACTGTCTCCTCTTCGTGGAAAATTTTCCTGTAAATCTAAAACTATATTTATCAGTGTGTAGCTACGAGAGACGCATGAGGCGAGGGGGGCATCACTCAAACGAAATGTGTACAATGATTTTTTGATTTTTAATTATTTTGGATATTTATGATTTTGATTTTTCTTTTGATTTTTCAAGAGAGTAAAGAAATTGTCCGTAACTTTTACAAAAAAATTTGTTTTGTTTCTCGTTTTGTTTCCGTTTTTCTCAGTTTTGGGGTCATTTGTTATCGATTTTTCGGATTTTTTTGTAACTATCTACTCGATTTTATTTTGATTTTTTTTTTTTACTTTTAAATGATTTTTTTTTGTATCTGTACAATGATTTTTCGAAGTGATCCCGTCCTCGGCATGAGGTCACGCGTCCTCAGCGCGTCACCACCGCCCGCGGCTCCGCAAATAAGCGCCTGCTGCCTGCTGTTTGGCGTGAGGCGCCCTTTCACGGTAAGAACCACCCAAACCCTCTTTTCAATGCACAGCACTTGAAAGCAGGCGGGCGACAGGACAGGTGACAGCGCAGGTCTATGGAAAGACGAATATTGGACTGTCTTCTCCGGGCCGGCTACATCAGATAACGAGAAAGCGCCGCTGCTCACCCGGCAGAGACATATCGATCGCCTCGCCACACGGACGAGTTTTGTTGTGCCCAGTTCAAACGCCAATCAGTGCGCTCACAGTCGGAGAGATGACCACCGTCTTCCTGTTTGCCCTGCTCCTTGCCGGCACGCCTGGGGTGCTCGCCGCAGTGCCCGTCCCGGTCGCGCCCTTCGCCAACGAGGCCGCGAGCGCCCTGCAGCTGCTCTTACCGTCCATACTCACCCAGAACTCAACCTTGCTCATCTACGGCAGCGCCAACTGGACGGGCTCCTTCGTCCACGCCCTGCCGCCGACCGTCGCCAGGACGCTGCTGCCTGATGCGGCGCGCTTCTGGGAGCGGAGGTTCAATCACCGCACCATGACTGGGAACCGCGTGTTTCTCGTCGTGGCTGAAAGCCCAGCCGACCCGCACCGGCTCCTGAAGAAGTACCTGAATTACGAGCGGACTCTCTTCTGGTTCAGAGGGGGCGGGTTCGACGCGGTAACACTAGCCAATGTAACGCCGTACACCCTCTGCGGCCGTCCGACGGCGTTTGCCGTGACGGTTCCCAACGGCAGCTCGACTGTCTACGCAGTCACCGCTGAAGATTGCTACGGATTGTTGACGCCGCAGTTCCGTGCGGAGGACCACTGGTCGCCGGCTACTCGGCGCTGGCAGCACGGCGGCACCCTGTTAACTAATTTTCGACCTTTTTGCTCTAACTGGCGGCCCCCACCCGCCGGCGAGCCCCTTTGCGTTCTGGAGCAAACCAGTGGCATGCAATCGCCAGTTTCTAAGCTGGTGCAGGCTCTAAAACAGGGCTTGAGTGGTGTCCCCTGGAAAACAGAACTGTTTACATTATCCAGCTGGAATTCGATAGATCGACTTATACGCGAGTGCAGATTAGATGCATTTTTATCAGAGGGCGGCGTGCCCGACTTTTCCGGCTCCGGCAATGAATTCCAATTGCCAGATAGGTCACTGCACCATATTATGGCCATAGTCCCCGCCGGGCTCGGCCCCGTGGTCAACCCGCTGTCCGCCGTCGCCCTGGAGTTCTCGCCGGCGGTGTGGTGCGGCACGGCGCTGGCCGCGCTGGGCACGGCAGCCGCCCTGGCCTGCACGCTCCGCCGGGACCGCGGGGCCGCGCTGCTGCTGGCCCTCGCCCCTCTGCTGGCGCAGTCGCCCCCTCCGGCCCCGCCACCACCGGGCCTCACGCTGCGCCCGCTGCTCGGCGTCTGGCTGCTCGTCTGCGTCGTGCTGGCGGCCGCCTACCAGGGGCTGCTGCTGGGCATGCTATCCACCGCCCGGCCCCGCGGCGAGATCGACAGCCTGCAGGCCCTGAAAGACAGCGGCCTCTCCATCCACTTGACGTGGGGCATCCTGAGGTGCATGCAGGGCTCCAAATTGTTAGCCGAGCTTATGGAGAGAGGAAGCCTGCTTCTACCCTCCGACCTACCCGACTTCCTGCTGAACATGGCGCTTCACAAGAACTCCGCGGCCATACTCCTCCATGACCGCAACCTCCAGCGCCTCGTCAACACGATATCCATACCCGACGGAAAGCTTCACACGTTCCCGCTCGGCTTGCAGTACATCAAGAACATTGCATGGGCTACACACGGCTCCCCACTCGCTGGCCCCATCACCACCACCTTCCGGCGCCTGGAGGCAGGTGGGCTGCTGGAGCACTGGGAGAACGTCATGGACGAGCCCGGCCGCCGGGCGCGCGCCAGGCACCTGGTGTCCCTCCCGCTCGCCGCGCCACTCACCGTGGACAACATGAAGCCCGCGTTCGTGGTGCTCGCCGCCGGCCTCGCCCTGGCCGGCCTCGTGCTTGCCGCCGAACTGGTGGTCGCCTGGAGCGGGCGCGCCAAGCGCCGGGCCGGCCCGGGCCATCGACATCGACTGGCAAGGCGCCGAGGGGGTAACAACTCTGAGTTTTGGCGTGCAAGTACCGTAAATTTTTCTAAAATTTTCATGAATTTGTAAAGATTTTTTTGGCAGTGTTAGCTTTTAATTTTCGAGAATTTCTCTGATTTTTCTCTAAATGTTCTTGAGTTTTTAGGAATTTGTTTTCTAAAATGTTTGAATCTTGTGTGGCACCTTGTTGATTGTAGAGAAATAACCGGCCCGCAAAACAGAGTATCAGCGTTACCATGTTTTTCCTTCTTTTAAAATTGTAATGAGCTCTCTCATGGAAAAGTGAAAGTTTTACTGAATTTAATACAGCTAAAATGCGCCATAACAAAATCTGATTTTGACCGCTTCCCGAGTGCAAAATTCAGCAGTTTGCTCTTGTTACTTTAAGTGAAGTGTCTATTGTTGAAAATATTATATATGTGAATACATGCAAATATTTGAATGAAAATACCTAATGCTGTGCGAATGGTTCGAAATCGAATCTGCCTATAGATTCGATTCGATTCCGAAACGATATGATTCGATTCTAAATCGATATGATTCGGCATCGAAAAAGGCAGAAAAAGGTTCGAAATTTTGAATCAGTTAAGATTCGTCACCGAACCATAAAGCTTATAAGCATATATTTTTCAACTTAAAGAGGGCCCGAGCGCGCCTTTGCAAAGATGTGTGGGGCCCTGGGTCCTACTGTATTTTGAAGTATAATTTTAATTCTTTTAGTAAATCTTATATGTGGGGGGGGGGTCGAAATTGGGTTCGATTCGATTCGCGGGCGAATTTAGGAAGATTCGATTTGATTCGAGATAATTTGGTCGCATTCGAGTCAAAGGAGATTTGAAATAAATCTTTTCGAACCCAAAAACCTCGATTCGCACAGCACTAAAAATACCAATGTTCAGATAAAATTAGTTCAGGAGAGTACACCGCGCTCTATAGCCTGCTGTCAACGTCCCTGAGACCTTTTGAAGAATTGAGACTAAGAGAGCTACTTGACGCCGCAAGGTGGGCTTCCCACCACACGCGTGCGAGTCATGGGTAGCATGACACACAGGGGACCGCCTGCAGAGCGCGGCGCGCGCCGCTGCTTGGCCTCAGCTGGCCTGCGGTACGATGTGAGAAATGTGTGTAGGGTCTACCGGAAAATTTAACAATTGGGTAATTATAGCACAATATCGATAAAAAATTAAATATCATTATTTTAATAATTTCGGTAATATAAGACAAAATGTGGTATTGTAAACACTCACTACACCGAAATTGTATAGAATTTCGTCTAGTCTCCTAGAAATTAAATAAATACTTGTATTTCGATTTCATCGAAATCACCAAGAATTTCGACCAAGTCGCCGAAAACATAATTTTATTGATCGATTGTTTTACCGAAATAGGTTACTATTACTTTGGTTTAGCGACAGTAGTGCAGGGTCTGATTTATCTAAATTATTGTAGGGTTGCGCTTCAGAAAGAGGCACTCCCTTCTCTGAGGGCCGTACAATTCCATGCCGTGCCCTCGGTGTTTACCATTTATTAACTAAAATCTTCTTAGTCTATTTTACTTAGTAACTAAATGTTTGCAGAAAATAATTATCTACATTTCCAACAAAATAAAGTCCAGACTAATTTTGATTGTCGCTGGCTCAATGACTTACCATTTCACACAAATTTTCTAAATGTTGCCTATCGACACAAGATTTTCTTAACATATAATTTACAATTATCATAATCGTGAGGCAGGTACTAATGTCTATGCTGTCTCACTTGTTGGCACCTTCTTTGTTCAAATTGAAAAACATGTTTAAATTCTCGCGCTACATGTAACGCTGAAATATAAATAGGAATAAAAATCTCGGCTATGGCAGTAAGATTATTCATACCGGTTTTGGATGAATTGTACCTCTTGCTTTCTTCTTGAGACTCTTTTTTTTTTCGAAAGTGAAATAGCAAATTTTCAATTGTATACTTTCTCCGTCTTCTTTCTCTCTCTGCCCTTGATTTTACCCTACTTTAGATGAGGTTGCCGTCCTTGTCCTTGTAGAGGTCGTTGTTGATGGAGTAGAGCTCGGGGCTGTGCGGACAGTCCACGTTGAACCACCAGTCGCACACGCGTACCGCTTGGCTGAACACCGTGCCGTTGGGGCACAGGAAGCTGAACTGCTGGCCGGAGGGCAAGCACCAGTGCCAAACCTGTACAAGCAAATCGAGCCCAATTGAAATCAATAGTTTCGCTCATACGCTTTCGACTATTGGGGTACTGCGGTGCCGGTGTACCTGGCACTGGGTCTCGGGGTCCGCGTAGTAGCCCGGGCCGCGGTCGCGGCACTTGAAGCTCAGGCCGCGCGGCACCTCGTGGTAGGTGGGGTACTCCACCGGGCCGCTAGTCATCATGTCGTCCTCCATTTGCTGAAACGTACCGATTGTGCGAAAACAACGAAAGGAATTAGACATTTCAATCTGGAGTGGGATCGAGAGGAAGGAGATGCAGGGCAGGTATGTGATTTTTTTTTTAAATTTAAAAAAATGTATTTGCGCCGAGCCGCGCGCTCCACTCGGTATATCGTGTCCAGCGGGACATATGGAACGCGGCAGGGCGGGGTTGGGTGGGGTGGGGCGGGGCGGGGCGCCGGTGCAGGGTCAGTGTGAGGCAAGTAATTCACACAGCAGCAGCAGTTGGTAATGAATGCCTCCGGGTGGGAATCCGCAGGGCGGCCACGGCGGAGCCGGCGGGGCCCACGTGGGGCGTGGCGTGGCGGGCGGGGACTGTGTTTGTGTTGCAGAGCGTGTTGTCATAACCATGCCGCGCCACGCCGCACTGAGAAACATGCACACCGAGTTGCACCGCTGCGCTTGACTTCTAATTGTTTCACGAAAAGAAAACATCGAATCAAAGGGGATTTCGCGAGGGGGGCTTAAGGTACTTACTAGGCTGTACCATTGAGGTACATCGGCTTCGCCGATCTTATTTACTATTTTCATTAATGAAATAATATATTAACCTAACAATCTTCGAAAAGCCCACTCATTTTTTCGAAAGGTGGCAGCAGTGGTAAGCTGCACTCGTCTCGGCTGCGAAGTCTGATCCATGGCGAATCCTGTTAAATTTTAATTTTATATTGTTTAATTTTAATGAGGCTTCGCCAAAGAGCGGCGGATATGAAACCATTAAAATAGGGGTTCCTCAAAAAAAAAGGGCGCGGTTTAGTAGTTAAACGCCGCACATCCGACCCCCTTTAGAGTGGCAGTCGCACCTGCAGCCTCCTGCGGCGGGAGGCGGCGCGCGGGGCGGGGCGGGGCACCCGCTGCTGTCGACAGCAGGACAGAGATCCTGCCGACTGCAGGCCGCGGCCAGCCAAGCTCGAACGGCCACTCACAATGGCGAGGCGCCCCCGCTAGAGGGGAGGGCCCGGAGGGCCGCCAGCCGGGCAGATCCGATCGGAACGTCATGTCCCTGTGCGCCGCGGGCGCCGCGCATCCTGCCCGGCCCGCCCGTGCCACCGCAGCAGGAGCAGGCCAAGTAGAGCCTTGTCAATCATACACGCCGTGTCCGTACCGTAACAGTCCATCAGCCCCGCAGCCGAGGGGGTCTTTCGCTGTACCGGGTGTTTCTTTGAATGCGTAACAATGTTGCGGTCTGCCTACCCCATTCGCCCGTAAAGCGCCATGGCCCCTGCAGCGCTTGTGAGTATTCAATCCCGCAATACTGTTACGTATTCAAAGAAACACCGGGTACATTCAAGCGTACACCAATTATTTTTTTTTGCCGCGATTTTTCTTAATTTGGGCAACATATTTTATTGCCTCTGATATTTTCTTGACTTTTAAAAGTTTTTAAAATTTTATTAATATTTTTTTTAAGGGTGTGCTCTGATTATTTTTAATTTTTGTTTTGAGTGAGTTACCTCTTACCCGCCGCGTACTCCAAATGACTATGGACGTCGTTAGTTACTCTTTGTATGAAGGTCGTTACTTTTTGTAACAAACATAGCGCCAAAATATTGTATCCAGCTGAGACATGCACACTTAAGCCTACACGTTTAGTAAGCAATAAAGTACATGGCCATTTTAGCTCGGTGGGACGGTGAGTGCAGACCCACCCAAACAGCGACGCCGTCCTTTCGACACTGCGCGAGAGTGGCTCTACTGTTTTCATACGTTTTTCAGGTCGAAAATGATTGCGATAATGTCGGTGCGAGCACATTGCGACCGCCACCTCCCTCACCCTCTCGATACTGCGGCGCGTGCGCTCGCAGAGAAAACAATGGCGCACAGTCATAATGCCATTGCCACCTGTGTCTGGGGCTGAGGCTGCCCCCCCCCCCCCCCCGGCGTGATTGAGAGTCTGCCGTCGTGATGGCCGCTCGGTCGCAATCCGGCGGGGCCCTCTCCTCTCCTCTCATCCAGATCTCCCGGCCCTATTGTACACACGGCGCAGCGCGTGTACGCGGATGTAGTTTGGCAAGAAGAGAGACCCTATTGCCTTCCCTTCGGCCGCGGCCCTCCCCGAGTGGGAGTCCCTCGTCAGATAGGAGGTGGACGGGGCGGGGCGAGGAAGGGAGGTTGTACTTACCGCCAGGACGACGGCGGCCACGGCGACCAGGGCGACCACGGCGGACAGCCACGGCCTCCACTGCGGCTCCATGGCGCTGCTGTGTGGAGTGGGCTGGGCTGGGCTGGGCGCACCCGCCTGCTGGCACGACAACTGGCTCTGAAACATAGGAAATAAATCTAGTGCGGTCAAGTCGGGCTTTCCGAAATCGCGATGCGACGTTTCCGTCTCGGTCGTGAAGAATGGTCGTCGTGTTCGGATGGTGGCGGGCCGCGCCTCGGGCCGCGCGGGGTCACGATGGCGCTGTCCTGCTGTTCCCGAGGGGCGAGTCTCCCTTTCTCTCCCCCTCCCCCGACCCCCTTCTCTCCGGACCTCTCCTCTTATTTTCCTAATGAAACCATCATTACACCGGGTCGTTTGCGTCACGCGGCCCTATTTATCGGGACGCGCTGCGGGCTGCCTACCCGTCCGGCGCCGTATCATTATTGCGTCACGTGACCCAGCCGTAGCGTGGCGCCGCGTGGCTCAGTTACCCCCCCCCCCCCCCCCACGCCCCGCTCCGCGTGATCTATTGTATCCTAATGTGCAGACGCACCGACCCGGCTCTCTCGCATGTGTTTCTCTCTTTCTTCGTCCCTCCGTGTCCCATCGAGTCGTTGCACCTCCATCTCCAGCTCCAGTGTGACACGCCCACCTTCTCTACGGCCCCTCCTCTCCTTGGGCTGCTCCTATATACCCCCTTCGCCCCCTTCCGCCACACCCTAGGTCAATATAGACCCTTTCAGATGAGCGAAGTGAAGAACAAGGCGAATAACAACAGACCGGAAACAGTGGCTTTTCATAAACCAAACGTTCATGAAAACTTGAATAAGATGTAAACAATATTAAAACGATATGACCTTCGTTTTATTCAAGTGTTTAGGGCAGGTTTGGGTGATAAAAAGCAACTGTTTCCGGTCTGTTGTTCTTCACCTTGTTCTTCGTTCATGCTGAAAAAGTCTATCGATCGCATGTCGACGCAGCAGGGCGTTTTGAAAAGGGAAAGAAGTTTTCTCTCAGCCTTCCCTTTCCTATGACCCGCCTGCCTTGCTAGGCGTTACTTTACTTACTCCCTCATTTAACGGCGTGTACCCCTTCGAGTTTAATGAGCTGCTCGAGTTCGCGGCCGCCTCGTTCCGGGGCGGGGGCGCGGCGGTGGGTTCCGGACTGCACCAGCCAGACCCTCTCAAGTTGCTACCCATCGGTCAATTTCCCGACTGACGCACTCGCCCAGAGCGTCCCGGGCCCTGGCTGGGCGCAGCGCAGCACGTCCTGGACCAGACCAGACGGCGTCGGCTCCCGGGCGGGGCGCCGGGGCGGGGGTGGCGCTAGCAGGCTGCGTGCTGTACAGTACACGGGGGCGCCGCGCCGCCGCGCCGAGGACGCTGTTGCGGGGATGAGAATGAATGGGCGTCTTGATAAATGGGGTGGGAAGCAAGCGGAGGAGGGAGGGTTGCTGCGGGGCCGCCCGGCGCCCGGCCCGGCCCGGCAAAACCGCTCAGATGCGGCAGGACGCGGGGCGCGGGGCGCGTCGAGGAAGTCGCGACGGGGATGTCGGCCCACCATGCCCTGGGCCTGGGAAGTGCGGCGCGCTGCTTCACGGGTCAAAGAGCCCCGCGCCGCGCCGCGGTGGTCTTGTCCGGTCTGTTCTGATAGAGTTATTGCGGGGAAGTGCCGCGCCGTGTCCGCGTCCAGGCGGCTAGCTGATAACCCGCCGCATCCGCCCCGCCCCGCCCCGCCACCATCGACGAGATGCTCGCCTCTTTCTGACCTACGGCACGGCTCCAATTGGAGCGTGCGCCGCGATGTCTTTAGCGGACAATGAGGACCTCGGTGAGGCCCGGCGGGGCGGGGCGGGCCGGGGGCGCCTCGGGCTCCGGAGCACTTTGCAGCCCCGCGGGGCCCAGAGTGCTGCATGGGCGCCCGGTCCGCCCGGTTGACCAACACACGGAACTAGCGGAGGAACCGAAGGAAACAATAAATGGTCGTGACAGAGGCTACCTCGGCCTGGACGGGCTGGTCATTGTAGAATACGCGGCGAAAGAATTCCAGCAAAGAAGCCGTTGCGGCAGCGCGTCCTTTTCGCTATGATGGATTGATCGTGAGTCTGACGGTGGCGGCGGGCGGCGGCCCAGGGCGTCCAGCCTCCCCTCCGCCGGTCCAGCGGCCAAATTAGACCGGCGCGGCTGAGTGACGTGTCCAAGACGTGTCACT
This sequence comes from Frankliniella fusca, assembly GCA_029379305.1. Lineage (NCBI taxonomy): Eukaryota > Metazoa > Arthropoda > Insecta > Thysanoptera > Thripidae > Frankliniella > Frankliniella fusca. Next base: position 164,940 of record JAHWGI010000971.1, read on the forward strand.
GGAGCGCGCCGCGCCACGCCGCCGGAGTCAGTGCTGACGTGACTTTACGAAACCCAAGCCGTAAATCGCACCCGCAATGAAATGATGTGCACCGAATGATAGTGTGACGTATTGTACCGCCCCGCCGTGTGTAGGTCCACAGGCCGTCCCGTCCGCGCCCCGAAGCGCAAGCGGTGCAACGCCAGTCTATGCCTAGTTGTTTGGTTCTAACAGCGATCGTTCGAGCTGCACGTGTTTTTTCTCTCCTTTTTTTTATGCCCGTTGTTCTCGTCTTGCTGCGCTGACGGGACGCAACAGCCGCCGGGCGGGGCGGGGCGGGGTGGGGTAGGTGCGTGGCGGGGCGTGGCGGGGTGGTGCGGGGTGGGCCCAACTGGGCGCCTCTGCTTTTTGCCACCGGCCTCACCGCGGCCTTGTTCGAATTGTGAAGCGGCGCGGGCGCGGCCCGGACCCGGGAGCAGGGTGTGCAGGGCATGGCAGGGCAGGGCACGGCTCGCAGAAGGGCACGTGCCGCCCGAGGGCCGAAGTGCCGCGGGCCGCGGGGCCAAAGAACCGCGCGCCCGAACTACTCTGCCCCGTCCCGCCGCCCCACGCACCTCGCCCTGCGCCTGCGATGCGATTCATGACATCACGCTGAAGATATAGCAGTCCTCCGCCGTGTGGTGCTCCCCGCCCCGCCCGTTACGTCGCCGCGCCGCCGCGCCCCACGTGACCCGGCCCGGTCCGGTCCCGAGCCGAGCCCCGCAATTGGCGGCCCATCACCTAGGGCCCCATTGTTTGTTTTCTCGTAACGATTTCCCGTGCTGTGTTAACTAGTCCGCCCTACGCCAGGGCCGGGCGCGGGCCACGGCCCACCTGGAGGGACCCGACTCGACCCGTCTGTCACGCCGCAGGACCAGCCGTCCTGCAGGACCTCCCACAGGACTGTCCTGTGCCGGGCCGGATCAGATCGACCACAAGCAGTCCCAGAGTAGGGACTGAATGCGACCTTAACGCGACAGTTTTCTGCGCTTTTTGCATTTTATTAATATGCTCTATTAGCGGCAGTTCGCCACCGTCCTCGTCCTCATATATATTCATTGAAGCTGACTTTCAAAAATGCGACGTCGATGAAAATTTCGTCACATGTGTTTCGCAACTTCTTCAAATTTGCCTGAATTTTTGTCGGAACAAAAATAAAAATTTAAAAATTGCTTTGCTGTTCAGTTAATGCTGTCTTTCTTTTGAAAAAAAAAATCTGAGATATTAATGGTTGGAATGAAGTAATTGCATACTGCTGCGAGTGCGCTGGGGGTCTCATTGTATGCAGTAGCGACTCCCGCGGGCGCGGGTGGCGGCTGTACCGCGCCATGTGAGGCTTCTGCCTGCCCCGCCGAAACCTTGTCCGCCCCGGCCCGCAAACACCACCGTAACTCTCATCATCTTCCTGCTCAGTTGCTGCGGTACTTCCCTGACCTTTAACTATTTCTCGTTTCCCATTCGCCGAGGAATCAACATAGAATGCGTGCACAATCTATGAATTTATCAAGACACGCTTCCCTCGGGGCCCGGTCCGAGGGGGGGATACCTTCGAAAAATCATTGCACGGCCCCGTAAAAATCATTTTAAAAATTAAAAATAAAATTAAGCAGCAAGTTTCAGAGAAATCCGAAAACTCGAGTACAAATTAACATAAAACACTGAAAAGTAAAAAAAACGTATGCAAAGAATAACATTTCTCAAAAATTGACAGAAATTTTTATTATTTTATTGAGAAATGGGAAGAAAAATCCATACTAAAAATCAAAACATGCGATAAAAAAATCACAAAAATCAAACATTAAAAAAATTATCATACAATTTTGAATGAATTATCCCCGCCTCGGTCAGGTCAGCCAACCCGCCAGCGCCCGGGACTTGCGAGGGGCGCGTGCTGCGCGCAGGCGTGTCCGGCGGTCCGCATGTTACACACGTCGCGCTCTCACCTGTTCAGAGAGCTCCTCTGCTGCGGGCTGGCGGCGGGAGGGTAAACTGCACGTATCCCAAACTCGAGCAGTGATTCGCGTCGAAACTCTTGGAGATCCACGAGCTGAGCACACGAGGGGTGGTATCCAAAGTCCGTGTCACTTGAACTCTCACTGACGAACTTACACTCGCACTCGCACACACACACACGAACACACAGACACCCACAAGTAACACGTACGCGACGACCAGCGGGCAGAGTGAGCGCCGGCAAAGTGTTTGTCCGGTATTGTTGCGAGCTGCTTTATACCCGCCCGGGCCGGGGGGGCGGCCGGCGCGGCCCTGCGCTGCGTGGACCTGGTGGGGTCCTGGAGGGGCCCGGCCCGGCCCGGCCCAGCCGCGGGGGGGGCACCCTGGGCCTGGGCGCCCTGCCCTGCCCTGCACCTGGAGGGGCCGCTAGGCGTGAGAGGGAGACTGGGAGGCGCCGCCGTCGCTCGATGATTAGCAGATGATATACCGTAATACAAAGCCAAATTTTATTTGTAATACAAAGAAAAATCTTTGTAAAATGAAGAAAATTCCTTCTATTACAAAGAGAGACTTTTTGTAATACAAGAAAATTTCTTGTATTTTACGGTTGCACAGAATTCTTTGTATTCTACGAAAAATTTCTTTGTAGAAAGCACTGTATAAAATTTCTATGGTAGATTTCCTATAAATGTATCTGACGCTTTTCACATATACATGTATAGGAATTTTCCTATACACGCGTGTCGTAATTTTACCATACACTACATACATACACTAAACTAGTTTAGAGTGTACAATGTGAAAAAAAAATTCTTTACATTTTCATTATGTTGTAATGCAGCAATTTTCCTTACAATGTAATTAAATTTTCTCAACCTTTTTAGTCATGAAACTAAATAAACGTGTCATTAAATCGACATCTCAAAATTTTAAAGAAATTTATTCTGGTTTGAACTCACTTCAGCTTTATCTTGCACTAAAAGATTTACAATTCTTAGATACTTACTACTTCTTACCTTACTGGTATTTGAACCCCCGATGTCGGTGTTAAGAATCCTTGCCTTTGACAACGCGGCCACGAGGTCTACCTGAAGAAAGCTGGTCTGATACCAGCAGTCATGCGGCCTTGTGGCCCAGGGCATTTGCCAATTTTTTAGGAAACGCGTAATGAAAATTACATATCATTTTATGAAATTTTGTTATAGTCCAGCCAGCCAAAGGTGACGATTCTTGTGACGGTTCGAGAACGCCCCCACCACCCGCCCCGCTTCCCCGCTGGCCCTGCCGCGCATGCGTTGTAACGGTCGGAAGAATCGTCACCTTTGGCTGGCTGGACTATACCGTGTAGTTAATTTTGAGAGTGATGTGACATTCCCCTACAGTGCAACGACATTATCATGGAAATTAATAACATCGTCATGAATTGAAGAGTTTCATGAAATTTACCAACATTTTCATTAAAAATCATTTGCGTAACGTCATGAAATTTTAAACATTACTTACTGTGTACCTGTGACATAATCTTAAAATATCAGCTAGCTTTAACCGGCTTTAACGCTTTGTAGGGAAAAAGAGAAGCAGACAGATCGTTGTTAATTTTATTATTATTTATTTATTGACGTGTGGAAATGTAAACTGGCGAGTGTTTTTAGTACGGTAGTGAAAATTAGACTCGCCCTTTTTCCCCATCCGCCTCTTCCAATATGGACGTTGACTTTGATTCCGCCGCGCCCAGCGCTGAGCCAACCTTAAGTGTCGTTAAGCGCCGCGGTGCAGGCGTGTCATCGTCGCCTTCCTCGTCCCGCGGCGTCCATGTCCTCGCCGCGTCGACACTGCCATCTCGTCTCTTCCTGCCGCTTCTTCTGGTATAGGCGCGGCCGTTTGAATTTGGCCGCCGAAGGACGCGGGATGCGGAACGCGTCGGTACTCTAATGTATCGTGATGACCTGAGATTTACGGCCACTATACTCTCCGTGCTCCTGGGCTGAGGCGCTTGATGGACTCGTCTGCCCCACTTACAGCGCCCCTTATCGCCGCAGCATCATGCCGTCATTGGCACTACGCCCCCCTCCCCCCCCCCCCCCCCGGCGGCTCCACCTCGCCGCACCACGCGTGTAGCTCTGGCCCGTGGGACTGGCCAGCAGTGCACTACCTCCCTACCCCCCCCCCCCCCCCCTTCCCTGGCCCACCCCGACCAAACCCACCTGTCCAGCAACTGCCCTGGGATCCTTTGGGGGTTTGATGTACGCCACCACAGAATGAATGAAATAGATTAGCAAGTTTGAGGAAACGGTATGGTGTTCCCACCGCTGAGCTCCACCGCACTTCGGCGCCCGTACCCGCGCACACCTGCCCCGCGGCGTTGCTCCACTGCTCCCGAGCTCGCGGGTCGGCCGCCGGGTCTCCGTCAAGGACCCTCCCCTGAGCGGAGCCGAGCTAAGCGCCGACACCTCTCTGGGGCAGAGCTGGAGAGCTGGCGCTTGGCACCGGCACCTTGCTCGCGAGGCGTGCCCCCCCCCCCCCCTCCCCCGCCCTCTCACGCCCAATAGGCTCCCCCACTGCACCGAACAGACCTGAACTCTGCTCTTGTGAATCCCGATGGGTATCGGACGCGAACCTGGCCATGAGCTGAGCGAGCTCTCTTTTTATTTTATTTTATGGCGCTCTAATGCCACCGGCTGGACACCATGTAGTGCGCCTCGTTCCCACGCCCCCCCATGGCGGCGCGCCGCGGCCCGTCATATCACCCGCCCCTCGGGCCCCGCCCCACAGTGGGGCCAAACGGGAAAAAAACGATTATAATTAATAATATGTCAGTTATGCAAGTGAGCAATGTGAAAATTTGTGTCGGGGGGTTTTTGGGGTCGGAGATCACGAAAATGAAGGCTTCAACTTCAACTTCAACTTGGGTTATAACGGCGACAGTTCATTGTGAACTTTGGACACCTATTACTTAGGCAAAGTCGCCAGTCCGTGAACGGACCATCCCCCACGACCAGCTATTGCTGTATCGCCGTGAGTTCGCAGTCGGCACCGCGCACCGTATCTCTGTTCGCCCTCTGCACTCTGGTTTAGCTCGGGCTGGTGGTGCGCGGGTACCCCACTAGTCACCATCGCCTAGCGGCGGTATCCGCGAGGGTTCCTGCTGGTCGGGCTGGAATGCCGAGCCCTCCCTGCCGATCACCTGCACGGTGCGGGCGGTGAGGCCACCCGCGTGGCCGACATCCTAGACGGCGCGCACTGAGCCGTCTAGGTGTGAGCACACTACGAAAGTTTTGGTGGGTGCAACACTCGAAGGTCCATGGCCGCACACCGTAGTGATATGGCCTTTCCTTACACCCTCATTAGAGCGATACACCATGGAAGGGGGGAGCCATTCCCGTATTCAAGAGTGCCGTCCGCCAGCCGCAGCTGACAGTCAGATTTTCCAGAATCCCGGAATGGTATCGTACGGGGATCTGGAAGAGAGGGGGGTCAGTACACATGTGTTACGGGCACAGATTATGGTGTTGTCTGCTCCTTAGCGGCCTCCCTTCATGCCTGTTGAGAGAAAGAAAGTTGGATAAGGGGGTGGGGCTGGAAAGCTAGTGTGCCTCGTCGGCGCAGCTCATAGTGACGTCGTTCTCGATCCAGCGTAGGGGCTGATGTGTCATACCTGAAAGGGTTGAAGATGACTACGCTTGGTTGATTATCTCTGCACGCACGTGTCAGCAGCACTAGGATCCGCCCTGCGTCCAGCGGCCTGCCTCCCCACCATGACGAACGCTGGAGCCCCACCGGGCCCCGCCGGGCCACACCCTGCTCCACAAGAGGCGACTGCAGATCTGCGTAAGGGGCGGCGGGGGAGGAGAGGGAGGGGGGGGGCAGCGTCTGTGAATGCGTAGAAAAATAAAACAAACAGGCGGCCTGTATCCAGCCGGGCGGTGGATGGGGGAGGGTGGGGGGGGGGGTGGCTGCATGCATGGTGCGGGGGGAGGAGGCTGCGTCTGGCGTGGCTTGGGCTTGGGGACGCCGCGTCGTCTCGGGCGTGGCTAGGAGGGAATGCCAAAACGTTAAAACTCGGTACTCACGGGAAGTAGGCTGCTCGTACAAGGTACACTGGTATACTACACTACACACGGCTTGACTGCCTGTTGCTCTTCCTCTGCACACATCGCTAGCACTGAATATTGCGCGTAAATTGCACTAACACTGCATAAATTACTTGCACTCATCCCTGCCTGGACACTGCACTGACACTGCACTCTGACTCTGAAATTGCACTAAGGTGACACATGGCTGCAAGCCGCTCCGCTCTGACGCCGTAGACCCTCGCCGCCCGGCACCGTAAAATCTCCGGCCCGGCCTGGCGGGCGACGAGGCCCCAAACACCGCCCGGCCCCACAGCTGCGCACTCTGCAGCACTTGAGAAGGGACGCCACGCCGCTCCAGCGAGGAAATCACACAAAATCACTGATATCTTCTGCACCGCTATATCGATCGCACTGAAACTTCACACACGCACTCGCGTTCACAATGCGCACCCGTGGGTACCACACACTATCGGGAAAACTGCGTTTGAACCACCAAAACCTGAGGAGCAACACAGAGCGACACAAAACACGTCCGCACCCTCCGCCTCCCCCACCACCAGTCCCGAAAATGAAGGCGCCCAGCGCGTATCGAAAGCGGCAGGGGCGGATCCAGGACATTCGAGGGGCCTAAGTGCACAAAATAACTCCGGCACACACAAAACCTTGTCCCCAGGGGTTTTCGGGGTCGGAGATCACGAAAATGAAGGCGTCCAGCGCGTATCGAAAGCGGCAGGGGCGGATCCAGGACATTTGAGGGGCCTAAGTGCACGAAATAACTCAGGCGCGTATCCGTACCCGCAGATATGAACTTTTAGTATGATTGGAAGGTGGGGACGGGGACCTCATCCTGGCTGTGGACACCCTCCGGTGGACACCCGACATGACGCACAGCTCAAGCACCACTAGGCGAGTCGAGCGGTAGAATTTGGTAACGATCCGTGTGCGACAAGTACCCCATGTCCTCATTCCCATCGACGGGGACCCTATCCTGGCCGTGGACGTCCTCCGGAGGACGCCCGACATGACGCGCAGCTCGAGCACCAACAGGCGAGTCGAGCTGTTGAATTTAGTAACGGTCCGTGCGCGACAAGTACCCCATGTCGCCTCATTCCCATCGACGGGGACCCTATCCTGGCCGTGGACATCCTCCGGAGGATGCCCGACATGACGCACAGCTCGAGCACCACTAGGCTTGTCGAGCGGTAAAACTTGGTAACGATCCGTGCACACTCTTCACTTGCTTGTTACGATTCGAATAAAACTTAGGTACTCACCAATGTTGATTTTCTTACAAACTTCTTCACCTGTTCCGACCTGTCGTCTTGCGGGGGATGCAACGCGCGCGAGCACTCCTGCGCGGGCGGCTGCGGGTGGCACCAGGGGGCGCAGGACCGTTTCGCTGCTGGGCCGTGCGCATAAGCCAGCTGGGCGGGCGCGGGCCGGCCGGCTGCCTTAGCGTTTATTCGCATTTTTGGCGACGATTTACTCGGAAACGGCATCGAACGGCACTTTTTGCCTTAAACCATCATGAATTCTAGTCAAAATACTACATATTCCCCCTGTCCGCACTATTCGCAACCGTTCGCAAAAAAGTTTAGGCCACTTTTTAAATGGCCTTACCGATGATATTTAGAGAAGTTTAAAGGCTATTTGCTCTTTTCCGCTTATAGATATCGAGAAAGGCCCGACGCAGATCGATGCGTCTTTCTTTTCTCGTTTTATTGATATATATAACTTTGATGTTATTCCAAAAACTGTTCTGCGAGCAGCAATTTTACTGCACCTCTGCAATACTGTGCACAATTTCGTTCGAAAACCCACTCTTTGGATGAAAATTTCAGTATCAAACCAATTTTATCTTGCTTTGTGCTCTATGCCATCATGTTCTCTATACCTTTCTGAGCAAGAATGCATAATAAAACTTCCTGAAATATGAATTTTCAAAAATCGCGTAATAATCGTTTTTTGGCCGTTTTGCCCCACTGTGCGACGCGACGCGACGGCCGTGCAAGGCGGAGCGCCGGGGCGGCGCCGGGCCGCGGTGCATTAGGGCATGCACTCATTGTCGCGATGTTGGCACCTCCACGGCGGCGGCCCAGCTGCTGCAATTATCCTAACGGCACGGTGTGGCCAACTGACCCGTCCTGGCGACGAGCAGGGGCAGCAGCAGCAGCAGCAGGTTGGCCAACGCGACAGCCGTGCCCGCCCTCCTCGCCTGACTCCCGCGTCATGTGTGCGCTGCTCTTCTTCATTCTGGCGGTCAAGGTTGACATCCCCATCCCACCCCACCCCGCCCCACCTAGTTGCTAGCGAGTTTTTACTCGTTCTTTACCACCACCTCTCTCCTGAGTGGTGAAAAGAACGAGTATTGTTCTCAGTCGAGTGTAACCCTTAACTGTCCACACTTTCATCTCAGATCTCACAATACCTACAGGCATAATAGTTATACCATTCGAAACTGGAAATGCTGGTCTTTATTCCAACAATGAACTATTTTTCAAGTTTAATAGTATTATTTTGAGAACACTTAACAAATTTTGGATGTTTTCATTCTAAGTCCATAACCCAACTTAAAAGTGGATTTTTCAATCTCAGCAAGCACAATACCCACAGACATGAAACTTGCGCTGATCTCAGCTAGAAGCCTTCCTCTGCATTGCAGCAATGAACCTTTTTTAACGTTTAATAGTATTATTTTGAGAACTCTTAACAGATTTTGTGCGAGTTTTCATTCTAAGTCCCCGAGTCTAGTAGTAGACCGAGTCGGCTCGCGCCAGCTCGCGCTCCTTTATGCGCCCCAACAATCGGACCCGAGCGGGAGGACCGAAGAAGGCCCGAGCACCCGAGACGAGCAAGGGCGAGTGTCCCGGGAATAACTTCCCCTACACACACGAACTGTGATGAAATCTGAGATGAAAATGTCTTCACTCGACTCACATAACGTTTTAAACTCCTACCTCTGTAGCACATAATTATGTAAAGAACGAGTTCCATACTTATCACAAAATTCATTTTGTGTTCTATTTGGCCCTTGTTTCTGCTTGAGTTTGGCGCGGTGATGAATAGGGGGGCTGATTAAAGGGTCGGCACGTCGTGTGGACCGCTGCCTCTCCCCAGCCCGCTACCCGCCCCGCCTCGTTCAGCGACACCCCGCGCCTCTGCTGCTCCCGTTGCGCCCCTTGCCGGGCGGCATATGCCGTGACGAGCCCTTGTGGCCGCGGTATGGTTCTGGTGGGCCCGAATCCTGACCTTTGGTAGCGAACGCCCGCCCCGCCCCGCCCCGCCCTGCCCCGCCCCGAGGCGCAGGCCACGTCGATTAGCAGGCGCATAGTCCTGGACCGGCCCAGGGTTATTTGAATGCCATGACCGAAAATGGCGCGACGAGCCGTACGACGTGGAGCGGAGCGGAGCGTGGGCACTCCACTCCACACCATGGAGCTTCTTCAGCTGGCCGATGAGCAGCGCATGTGTGACGACGACCTGTCCTGTCACCCGGGCCGCGCCGCGCCGGCAGCGGGGCTCAGCTCCGGCCCGCCCCGCCCCTCCAAGGCCGTCACGATAGAGGACGCACGCAGTCGGGCCGGCCCGCCCCGCCAAACACCTGCCATAGAGCATTAGCTCGACGGTGACTCCCTTTCGACGGTTCGTTGCCTCACCGCCGCCTCTCAGTATGCTCCGGACGCTCAGCCCCGCTCTGATATCGGCCCCCGCCCCGCCCCGCCCCTCGCTCTCAGCCCCAGCATTCCTACATACCTCCTCTAAATGCGCGCGTTGCTAAAGGGTCATTCCACGAGAGATTTACAGGTTTTCAGGTGACCCTTTCCGCATTCCTTGCTTTTTACTCGTTCTTTACCACCACCTCTCTCCTGAGTGGTGAAAAGAACGAGTATTGTTCTCAGTCGAGTGTAACCCTTAACTGTCCACACTTTCATCTCAGATCTCACAATACCTACAGGCATAATAGTTATACCATTCTAAACTGGAAACGCTAATCATTATTCCAACAATGAACTATTTTTCAAGTTTAATAGTATTATTTTGAGAACACTTAACAAATTTTCGTGTGTTTTCATTCTAAGTCCATAACCCAACTTTATGAGTGGAGTTTTCAATCTCAGCAAGCACAATACCCACAGACATGAAACTTGCGCTGATCTCAGCTTGAAGCCTTCCTCTACATTGCAGCAATGAACCTTTTTTAACGTTTAATAGTATTATTTTGAGAACACTAAACAAATTTTGCTGCTAGAATTCTTTCTAAGTCCAGAACTCACTTTTTCAATAAACTTTTCACAGATCTCACAATATCCACAAGCTTGATACCTACACTATTCTAAACTAGAATTGTTGTTCTTTATTTCAACTATGTCTTTTCATCAAGCTTAAAAGTATTATTTTGAGAACACTAAACACATTTTGCATGTTTTCATTCTGAGTCCATAACCCAACTTACTATAGTGGAGTTTCCAATCTCAGCAAGCACAATACCCACAGACATGAAACTTGCACTGATCTCAGCTTGAAGCCTTCCTCTGCATTGCAGCAATGAACCTTTTTTAACGTTTAATAGTATTATTTTGAGAACACTTAACAAATTTTGCTGCTAGAATTCTTTCTAAGTCCAGAACCCACTTTTCAATAAACTTTTCACAGATCTCACAATATCCACAGGCTTGATACTTATACCATTCTAATTTTGAAATGCTGGCCTTTATTGCAACAATGAACTTTTTTCAAGTTTAATTGTATTATTTTGAGAACACTTAACACATTTTGCATGTTTTCATTCCAAGTCCAGATCCCACGATTTCAATAAACTTCTTGACAGATTTTACGATATCCACAGACTTTATACTTATACCATTCTAAACTTGAGATGCTGGCCTTTGTTGCCACAATGAACTGTTTTCAAGTTTAATAGTATTATTTAGAGAACACTTAACACATTTTGCATGTTTTCATTCCAAGTCCATAACCCAACTTATAAGTGAGGATTGTAATCACAGAAAAACAATACCTACAGTCATGAAAGCGATACTGACCTCAACTAGAAGCCTCCGTTTGAATTTTGGCAAAGAACCTTTTGATACTTTTAGAAGAAATATTTTGAGAACACTGAACATATTTTGATAGTATTCATTCCAAGTCCAGAACCCAGGATTTCAATAAACTTTATGACAGATTTTACGATATCCATAGACTTCATACTTATACCATTCTAATTTTGAATTGCTGGCCTTTACTGCAAAAATAAACTTCTTTCAAGCTTAATAGAATTATTTTGAGAACACTAAACAAAATTTTGATAGTAGTATTTATTCCAAGTCCAGAACCCACAATTTCAATTAACTTTTGACAGATTTCACGTTATCCACAGACTTCACACTTATACAATTTTAAACTTGAAATGCTTGCCTTTGTTGCCACAATGAACTTTTTTTCACGTTTAATATTATTATTTTGAGAACACTTAACAAATTTTGCATGTTTTCATTCTGAGTCCCTAACCCAACTTCTGAAGGAGTTTCCAATCTCAGCAAGCACTTCACCCACAGACATGAAACTTGTACTGATCTCAACTAGAAGTCTTCCTCTGAATTGCAGCAATGAACCTTTTTTCACATTTAATAGTCATATTTTGAGAACTCTTAACAAATTTTGCTAGTATTCATTCCAAGTCCAGAACTCACTTTTCCCATAAACTTTTCCTACAATATCAAAATATCCACTGGCTTCGTACTTAAACTATTCAAAACTGGAAATGATGCTTTTAATTCCAGCAATGAACCTTTTTTAACGTTCAACAGTATTATTTTGAGGACTCTTAACAAATCAGAGGAAGTTTTCTTTTAAGTGTCAAACTCGCACCCCGCCCGCGCCCGTACAAACGCGTCGTCTGTTTGTGGACGGCCGGCCGAGCCCCGCGCCGACCCGCCCGACGCAGCGCCCCCTGGTGGCGGTGAAATCACCCATGGCAGCGCTAGTAAAGGTGACGCGGTGAATTTAAACGCCATTGCCGTTTGGGCCAGAGTCTGCGTCTGGTTGGACCCAAATGGTTTTTGCGCTTGAGCCGTGCTGACCCGCTCGATCTGCATTTCCTAGACCTACGGAGCCCGCTGCGGGCGCTGCGGACCAGCCCGGCCCGTGCCAACCTGTGCAGGACCGGCGAGTCCCGTCCCGCGGCCAGACATGCCCAACTATTTTCTTAATGTTCATGTCTTCCCCTCACCCTGCGTCTCCCTCCCCCTCACCTACAATTTTGAAGTCTGAACGCGCGGGCCGGATGGGTCTACTGATCCGCCCGGCCCAACCTGGCGACCTGGCCCATGCTGCTGATGCTGCTGGTCACACATCGTGCTGCTCATGGTCCAGGCAGGCTCGTCAGAACCAACATCGCTCAGTGCGGGCCAGCTCGACCCGCACTAGGCCGACCCGGCCTGCGTGTCAGCAGATTGAAAATGTAACACGAGATGATACGCAGCTACGACGGTATAGGCCGTTTGGGGCGCCTAAACAGCGGTTCTATTGCCTACCTTACAGGCGCTTTACAATAGCACAACGCCAGGACGCAAACGGACCTCACCCCGTCCTTCAGCACTTATAACGAAACTTACAGATTATTACACCCATTACATATTATCATACATACATCATACATCATTTATATACCATGCAAAACACATTACCTGCCATAAACACTCATACAATATGAGATGAAAGTGGACTCCAAAGTGACATCCAAATTACTATGTTTTTGTTTTATTTTTTTATTTTTTGTAAAGAACGAGTTGCATACTTATCACAAAATTCATTTTGTGTTTGGTTTGTCCCTTGTTTTATATGTTGTAGCCCTCCTTCAGACGAGCATTTTGCGCTATTGCGGAACTCTGTAGCTCAACTGGTTCCGGAGATATGGCCGATTGAAGATTTTCGAGGACTTTTTTAGAGGTTTTGTGCAAATTTTCGGATTTGATTTTTTTTTAGCGTTCCCAGGCCTGAAGCGAACCCAACCACGTTGCTGGCAGGGGTAGTTTGATCCGGGGAACTGAAATCTGAACTCGGATTTTACCTAGGTCCCCTCCTTCTGTCCTTTTTGTGGAGAAAACCGCAGTTTTTGAACTTCATTTCCCGCGTTTTCAGCAGCTTTGACGACGATGTTCCTACAATTTTTCTGCACTTTTCGGAGCGTCAGGGGATAGTTCTCGACTAGTACTTTCGATTTTTCAAAGTGTAGGTGCTACTTATCCTTCTAGTTTAGGAGCTAGAGCAGGACGAAAACGAGAAAATTCAAAAAAACACTAAAATGACCGATTTGGTGGATTTTTTTTCGAGGTGATGCCCGGCCGATACCGGGGTAGGTAGTATGCTGTCCGGACCAAAATTTCATGCTCTATCCGAATCTGAAATTTAAAAAATGGGCATTTGCTTTGTTTCTCTGCTAGGGGCGCATCTTCACAGACACCCTTTTGAGAAAGTGCCCCAAAACTACTATTCTCGCCAAACTGGTCCCTTAGTGGCCGAGCCGACCCAAATTGGGTACCACCAGATTTTCGGGTGCGCTGAGCACGAATTAGTTGGTGCCGAGGCCGCCCGGACATTCTGGGGGTACGTATCGGGGACCTCATGAGCACCGCGATGACAACGTTAACAGTGTCGATTTGGTTCAAATTACGTAACCGGGGGCAGTTTCGCACGTCGAGCTCAAATGTAGGGCTTGAGGCTACTTTACTCAGGTGTACACTCTAAAAAAACACCAGGAAAAGTAAAATAAATAAATAAATAAAATTTTAAAAAGATTAAAAAAAATTAACAAAAAACACCGCAAGAGACGCTGGTGCGAGCAGGCCTAGCGCAGCCACAGAATCAGGTTAATAAATACCGACTTGAGCTCAAACCGAACCGGGTTAGTGATGAGTGCATTTGATCACGAAGCAGATGTGAAGTCACCTACACTTAAAGAAAATGAAAGATTTTTTTCATTAAATGTACTTTTTTATTTTTAATTTAGGCTTTTCAGACCTGTTAGACTAGAATTAAGTCAAGCTTTCACTAACACATTTACTGTGTTAATATGCTGGGGGTGAATTTCATAACAGTTATTTGAAATTTCAAGTAACTCTACTTTTAGCAAAACATGAGGAAGAGGAACTGACAGGCATAGCATTTCTTCTGGCTAGGTGAAGATTTTACTGGGTACAGAAGGACGTAATCTGAACCAAATCGACGCTGTTAACGTTGTCATCGCGGTGCTCATGAGGTCCCCGATAACGTACCCCCAGAATGTCCGGGCGGCCTCTGCACCAACTGATTCGTGCTCAGCGCACCCGAAAACCTGGTGGGTGGTACCAAATTTGGGTCGGCTCGGCCACCAAGGGACCAGTTTGGCGAGAATAGTAGTTTTGGGGCACTTTCTCAAAAAGGTGTCTGTGAAGATGCGCCCCTAGCAGAGAAACAAAGCAAATGCCCATTTTTTTAATTTCAGATTCGGATAGAGCATGAAATTTTGGTCCGGAAAGCATACTACCTACCCCGGTATCGGCCGGGCATCACCTCGAAAAAAAATCCACCAAATCGGTCATTTTAGTGTTTTTTTGAATTTTCTCGTTTTCGTCCTGCTCTAGCTCCTAAACTAGAAGGATAAGTAGCACCTACACTTTGAAAAATCGAAAGTACTAGTCGAGAACTATCCCCTGACGCTCCGAAAAGTGCAGAAAAATTGTAGGAACATCGTCGTCAAAGCTGCTGAAAACGCGGGAAATGAAGTTCAAAAACTGCGGTTTTCTCCACAAAAAGGACAGAAGGAGGGGACCTAGGTAAAATCCGAGTTCAGATTTCAGTTCCCCGGATCAAACTACCCCTGCCAGCAACGTGGTCGGGTTCGCTTCAGGCCTGGGAACGCTAAAAAAAAATCAAATCCGAAAATTTGCACAAAACCTCTAAAAGAGTCCTCGAAAATCTTCAATCGGCCATATCTCCGGAACCAGTTGAGCTACAGAGTTCCGCAATAGCGCAAAATGCTCGTCTGAAGGAGGGCTACAACATATAAAAAAAGCAAGGAATGCGGAAAGGGTCACCTGAAAACCTGTAAATCTCTCGTGGAATGACCCTAAAGGGCCCGGCCCGGCCCGGCCCGTCACCGCCCCCGCACCGCCCCTCCCCCCGGCAGGCGCCGGCCCGCTCGGGCGCCACCCTCACCCCGTGCGGCGCCGCGACGCCACCGCGACGCCACGCGACGCGCATAACGCGACTGTAGGCTGGTTCAAAAGAGAGCTCTTTTCCCCCGCGTTTCTCTCGCACTCATGGTTCGCGCCATGTAGGTGCGAGAGAGATGGAGCAAGGAGAGCACAGAGCACTCTTCTAACTCTGCTGACTCGTGCGCGAGAGACAGAGAGAGGAGCGGGACTGGGCGTCGCTGTCGCTCCCTCAACGCCACACGTCTCGTCTCTCGCTCTCGACCTCGTCCAGCTCTCGCGAAACGCCTTTCACGCGCGCGCAGCCGCTTGCTCCTCCGGCCGCCGAATAGTTGCAAAATGTGATGATAATTATGATGGCTATTGAAGTTGCACTGTATGTAGCGGCTGGGCTGGGCACGGCCGGGACCCACCGGGCCTTCTGTGGGTGCGGCGCCGTGCCGTGTCGCGTCGCGCAGCGCAGGGCAGGGCGACATTAGTGGGCGGAGGAGAGGGTCAGTGGGGTTGATGAGGAGTGTGAGGTGAGGAGCGGGGCGGGGTGGGGTGGGCTCCAGATGAGCCAAGGACTAATTACAGCTGTGAAAATAATGCATCCTGCCCCAGTTCGATCAAAAGCCCTCCCCACCCCACCCCACTAGGCTCCGCCAGCTCTGCCCGCCGCTCTGCCCCGCTCCGCCCAGGTCGTGCTCTTCTTACAACACGCACTCACTACAAAAACGACAGCAGGAGGTCCAGGCGCCCCGCCCCTCCCCGCCACGCCATACCACGAAGCACTCGCGGAGGACAGCACACCGGCCAGCTTCTTTTAACTACATAATGCCGGCCACCATTATGGTTTGAGATCGCGCACTGTCCGGGCCGGGCCTAGAGTGAGTGAGTAATCGAGATGGGGCCGGGCGGGGCGGGGCAGAGCAGTCACTCGCACTCTCGATTGCGTAAGAGCCGGCGCACGGCACGGCTAACCGATCTGGATAATCGATGCATCGGAGCGTTCGAGCAGTAAGAAAGAAAGAAAGAGGAGCAGATAGGGAGACAGAGTGACGTGTTTATTCTGGCCGACCTTGCCTTGGCCGCGGGGCGCTGAGATGCACTGGTGCAGGGCTGGGAGGATTACGTGTGTTCGCGGTAATTTGCCGGCGTTGACAGCGGCACCGCGATTGCGCGGTGGCAGTAAAATGGGAGAAGGGGGTTCGTCTGCCCTTGTTTCCAAAATTTCGTTATTTCGCTGATTGCCGAACCTTAAATAAGTTGTCGAGCAATAGTTATGATAATAGTCCAGGAGTACCGAACTTGAGCACTACTCGGTGGCTGCGGCGCACTAGCGCCTGCGGCCGCCGTGCGGCGGAATCTAAATCGTGATTGGTGTTGCATCCTCTGTACCACGTGACCGCCTGAGTTATGAAGGGGCGGTTGCAGCTGCAGCTCGCCGGCCCGACATAGTCTTTTGTGACGCGGACACGCCGCCCTGTCACGACACCACCGCCGTGAGGGTGCTGCTGACGGCGGTGCTGATGGTGTTTCGGCCATAAAAAAATAAAAGTAAATGGTACGAAACGGGCCTGTTCAGCGCTGCGCTGCCCTGCGGCGTGATGCGGTCCAGCCCAAAGCTGTCCGGCACAGAAGTGAATCTCGCCTGTTCATGTTCAGTCCGCCCGGCCCGGGCCGCCGGACAGATAGAGAGAACAGGCCGCGTCGATCGCCGATACGGCAGGGCGGGGCGGGGCGCGTCGCCCGCCCGGGAGTTAGGCAACCCATTGGGCTCCTGCGCACGGCGCATCGCGCTCCTCTGCCCGGCGGCGCGGCCCGCTGTCCCTTGTCCCTCGCGTGTCGTTTCTCGTCTACCTCAATTCCGACTACATGTTGTACTCTGAGCGCAGGTTGGCCCCCGGGCCCGCCGCCCGGGCCGGCCGCGGCCGCTCTCTCCCCCACGGTGATGATCCTGATTGCGGCCGATAACGCGTTACACCGTTATCGAGGGGTCCCTAACTCGGAAATTTCGTGTACAATGAATATTGAATACGAGTGAATAGGTTGAATATCATTGAATATAGTGAATATCGTTGAATATGAGTGAATATGATTGAATATGATGAATATCATTGAATATGGGTGAATATCGTTGAATACCATTGAATATGGGTGAATATTATTGAATACCATTGAATATTTGTGAATATTATTGAATACCATTGAATATTTGTGAATATCATTGAATATTCATGGATTGAAACTGAAATTTGAAGTAAATGAAATCGTGATCGTTGATAAATAATCTCTTAGGTTTACTTCGAATCACCAAAAGACATAGACAAGTCTATAGAGTATTCCGGCGGCAGAGTCTTCTCCAGATGTGCCGCTGGAATACTCTAATCTCTAAGGAAAGTTTATTATTTTTTCAATCAGGAAAGCAGGGAGAAACTTTTCACATCCATAATTAACTCTCCGTCTTCGTAACGCGGTGCTGATACTGTGGCCACGTAGCATTTGTCAAGAGGCGTTTCTTTATCAAAATGTACTTTAGCGAGCTCTCCGTGCTCCAGCACCTTGTACATGTCACATGTAACCCCAACTCCTCTGGCCTGCTTTTTGACACCTTTGGGGGCAGTGGTAGGTGCCAAATTACCACTAAACTGCCGCTGCTTTCCTTTCCCTGACAGGTAGGAGAACAAGAGAATGCGCCCCACAAACAGTTTCTGCTGGATTTTAAAGGCACACCAATCGCCAATTGCTACTGTCGGCTGTCGCTGAGGCGCCATCCAGTCACCCGCTGTCAAGCTTGTGCTTGTTCTTGAAGTGCCCTCTGAAACAATGAATGACAATCACCTTAAAGTAGCCGAAATTAGGCAATTTACAGCGCAAATCTCATTAAATAGGCGGTAATGTTAAGTATGAGCTTAGACACAAGTACCAGGTGGCTAACGGACCCCGGGCCCCGGGCACTTTTTGTACTCTGCAACCCACCCGCACCGCTCCATCCGGGACTGCATACCCATCAGGCGCCGGGGACCGGCTCCAAGCGCGGACGCTCCGCTCCGCCACTGTTGTTGCAGCCAACGCCCCGAAAGGGCTTTCTCGCGGTTCGCGCGCGGTGTACGGCGGGGCGTTACAGGGGGGAGGTTCGCGGTTTCGCGGGGGTAACCCGCAAGTCCACGGGGAAAGCTCTCCGTCCACGGGTCCTGCCGCGGGGTTATCTCGCGAACCGCGGATCCTCCGCGGGGGAAGGTCGCGGTCCACGGATCCTTCTCGCGGGTAGCTCGCAGTCCGCGAAGGACCCGCAAAGGATCCGCGGTACGCGAGGTTCCCGCGGGGCAGGACGCGTGGACCGCGAGCTTTCCCCGCGGACTCGCGGCTTACCCCCGCAAAACCGCGAACCTCCTCCCTGTAACGCCCCGCCGTACACCGCGCGAACCGCGAGAGGGCCCTTTCGGGGCGTTGGCTGCAACAACAGTGGCGGAGCGGAGCGTCCCCGCTTGGAGCCGGTCCCCGGCGCCTGATGCTTACACTGAAAACCCAACAGTGAGCATTGCACACTGTATATAAAGCGTGCATGGCATGCACGCTGTATAAACAGTGTGCACGGTATGCTCACTGTTTATAACGTGTGCATGGACATGCTCACTGTATATAATGTGTGCATGGAGATGCTCACTAAATCTTCAACAGTAAGCATTGCTCACATTTTGTACAGTGAGCATGGTCATGCACACATTACAAACAGTGAGCATGTCCATGCACACGTTATAAACAGTGAGCATACCGTGCACACTGTTTATACAGCGTGCATGCCATGCACGCTTTATATACAGTGTGCAATGCTCACTGTTGGGTTTTCAGTGTATGCAGTCCCGGATGGAGCGGTGCTGGCGGGTTGCATAGTACAAAAAGTGCCCGGGGTCCGTCAGCCACCCGGTACAGGTTAACGTAATTTTCCAATTACCTTCAGATTTCTGATATCGGACGAGACGGTCGTTACTACCTTTGGTCCGCTTATTAAGCATCCACGTCAAACCAGATTTCTTGACGGTTGCTCGCTCTCCATATCTATCACGGACTTTTACAAAGGGGCCGTTGGGGGTGACAACGGCGTCAGGGTATGTTCGTAACTGAACCTTTCCAGAGAAGAGAGACGTCGATGTTTCCGTCAAATTCTCTCCAGTGCCCGGCTCATCTGGCTCACTTGAGGGCTCACCGCAGGGCTCATTATTTGTGTCTGCACGGAGGTTTCTATCTGGGTGTCTGTCCCTATCTTCATCCTGACAAAAAAGATAAGTCTATGTTTCAGGACGAATTATTGTTTTTCTTAGTAAGTGAAAGGTCTTAGTTGCTTACCTCGTCTTCTGAACTTTCGGGTTCAACCTCTGGCAGACTTGAGAAAACATTGGGAATGTCCGAGTCCACTCCCAAACGATTTAGAGAAACTTGCGCGACGTTCCTGGTCGCCTCTATGACTTTTAAAATCTCTTGATCCGAAGGGAAGTGCCAGGTAGATGATACGCCATCCCGGGTTTTTCCCTCACGCCTGCTTTTAGAGAAAAAAAACTTTGATCCCAGTCTATTCTTGATATCTTCCTCCAGTGTTGCTCTCGAGACTTTCTGGAGAAATTCACGAACAGTAAAATTCATCACTGTGCAAAAGGTAGTAGTCATGGAGCGTACAGCCCGAAACAGGCTTTCGCATCCCTGGCTACTCCATAGCCAAGGACAAAATTCTCCTGTAAATAAAATAAAAAAGAATTAGCAACTAGATTTTAGAGTTTTTCAGACGGTTAATATTTAAGAAATGGTAGATCAGCGCATTAACTAAAAAAATGAACTTACCTACGTCCGGCTCACCAGAATGGTCTCTGTAGTATCTCACTAAGATGAGGAGCGCATGGGCATTTATTTCTATGCACAAATATGTGTTGCTGGTCAGGAAGTTGTCTTTTAGGGTATAGAACGGGTGTGAGGAGACCCACTGCCTCCACCCTCTGTAGAAAAATGTAGCTTTCCAAAGCATTTCAATTCGGTCGAGAGGTTCTAACTTTCGATCAAGAAACGCTTCAGTCACCGCATTAGCCATGTCTAAGAAAACGCAAGTTCCTTTACTTTCACTTTTAGAAAGTTGCATTAGTGTGGTGACTGTCTTTGAGAAAAGTTTTTCAGCTGATTTAAAATTCATTCGGTCCTTAGGATTAATATCTTCGTCTGCTAACTTGTGCTGGTCCTTTGAAGTATTTTCCATCATGAATCGGATGTGGTTTACAGATATATAGTAATCCCCAACACAAAGTATCTTGCTTCTGAGAAGGAGATTCCTTAGCTTTGTTGCGACATGAGTCGGGTCCTGCACACACACCACTTTTAAATCCAGTGTTGCTCTGAACCAAAAATGCCAGGAAAGTGGATTTCCACAAGCTTGGAACATAAGTTCTCTCATTGTAGAGAGACACCTGGTATCACCGTCGGAGGAAAATACTTTAATCTGGATATTGTGCGCAGCTGCGGCCTGCAGCTCATAAGGCCACCTTGCTTTGACGTGATCTGCTTTGAACTTGTTATTCGTCCCAAAACAGCTGACCACAAACGACGACGCAAAGTCCTTTAGTGGTCTTGCCAAAATGCAGTAGACATATTGTGAAGTCTCTTTAGACTCAAAATAACCTCGCATTACATCCTCGGATGTCGCTGGAAACTTAAGAATTTCAGGGAGTCCCCGGTTGTCCAGATCCGGTACAAAGCCAATCATTTGGTTGGAGGACGGATCGTATTGAACGCAACCAATGCATTTAGTAGCATCTTCCTGCATGACAACCTTAACAGAGAGCGAGAAAAAGAAATAATTAAAATCAGAAGTAAATCGTCATTTCCTTTGGACCCTAGCGCCCGACTCGTAGGCAACCCATTCAGCGAGAAGCGCCCGGTCCATAGGCAACCGATCTAACGGGGCATTCACAAGCCCGCGCCCTTCGGCTTGCCGGCCAGGACAGTAGTCTCGGCTCAGCTCTTCTCCATGTCCCTATCCGTTATGCAGAATATTTTTAATGAAAATAAAACCAATCTACTTACTTCACGAGGATATCCACGTTCTTCCAAAAATTCTGATAATGCTTTCCACCGAAATTCGCCTTCCACCAAAATCGACTTATTTCTCTTCATAACATTCTCGACTGTGGAGGGGCACGGAATTACTTTTGGCAAATTGCCATACAAGTCACTATATGCTTTGGGCCCAGCCAACATAAAGAAATGCGTTGCAATAAGACTTAATTCGTCCGTATACCTTTCACCTCCCTTTTTCTTGTTTGCATTTTTTGCAGCAGAATCATTAAGGCACATAAGAAAATTGCTAATAGTGGGAGGAGATTCAGGAACTTCTGACAATTTTGCAAGTAGAAGTCTCACTGTAGTGTGAAGAGATTCATTCTCTTTTATTGCTGCCTCAATTTTGTTCAGAACTGGCCAATATTCTGTAATTGTGTGGCTACTTTGTGCTGCTGTTTCCAAGCCGCGTTTATTTCTCTCACTCCTTTGGTATTTGGGAAGTTGCCATATACTTGCTACAAGAAATAATGTTAAAACAAGTTAGAGCCATGTAAAGAGCTTTAATATGGATAATAAACAGTATACATTCATATCATGCAGATCAGCTTAATCAACACAAATATTTATCAGGCTTTAGTCAAGGAAAGCAATCTGAACTTCAAAGAAAGATAGTTTGCCAAAATTAAAAAAAATAAATCTTGTTAAGTTTTTACAAAAGTAATTGTAAAAAAATAAAATATTGCATTTACTAGCTAAATATCAAATTTTTAGGGGGGGAGGCTTACATTTTTGTGAAGACTTTTGTTCTGATTCAGATGGTATATAAAGTTGTTACAAATCATTTTAATTTTAAATTCTTCTTGTATTATCAATTGAATCAAAACAAAGTTATATAGCCAACATACCCCCTTTGTAAAAAATAAAAATAATTAAAAAACAGTCCAGTATCAAAACTTGTGCTTACTGCATTAAGTCAAAAAAAAAGAAACCACATACCCAAAGTGACTACCAAAACAAAAAGAGGTGGTGCATATCACACAATGTCACTTAAAATTTAAAAAACCGGAATAATTAAAATATACTAACTGCTGTCATTTTCTTCTTGATTTCCAGAGTCTTCATTGTGGTCATCAATGAGACTAGGAGGGCTGTCAGGGTTATCACTAAGGAATTCCTGTGAACTCTCTATTGACTCTTTTGATTTCTCTATGTTGCTGAAATCAAGTTTTCTTTGTCTCTTGGTTCTCTTTTGACTCTTTTCAGCCTCTTCAGACAAGTGACTGGATCTGATGTGGCGGTAAAAATTGTAAACACTCCAAGCTCTTGTTTTGGACCTACTGATAGCAATAGTATGGGTCCTCTTCTTGCATTCCCCAATTTTGCACAAAATTGTGCCTTCCATTGGGGTGTTAACGGTGAGAACAAAGAAATTTTCACCGGGATCATCATTTTTCTTGAGAAGAAAATCTCTTGCAAGAGCATTGTCAATGATTTTGCATATTATCATATGCTGCTCTGTAATTTTTTCTTGCTCACTCAATTGTACCACTGTAAAGAATAGAAACGGAATTAATTGGCACAATTTTAAATAATTGAACTACATTTATTTTGACTTAGACTTTGAGTTAGACTTTTTAAGATTTTTGTTTATTTGATTTGGGAGTTAAAGTGTAACAAAGTTTGGGGCTTGACCAATACAACGTTATGAGTGCTCTAGAAACCCAAGTGTGTGCATGGCACGCTCCATTTGGAGTTCCACAAAGCATGCTTCATAATAGAGAATGATTTCCAGGCACGCTTCAGAATAGAATGTGCTTGCCAGGCAAGCTCTAAATTAAAGCGTGCCAGGCCAGGCATGCTCTAAGTTTATGTGTGCAAGTCAGGCACGCTCCAAGATACTGCATGCTTGCCAGGCACCAAAAATTGTGAAGGATTTAAAATAATAAATCAGATCAGTCTTTTAAATAAATCATTCAAATTATTTGTTTATTTAACTGAGAGCTGGCAAAGATACTTGGTCTGCGTTACTGTGCCAAGGGGGCCACTGCTACAAAATAACTCCACAGTGAATTGTTACGATACCTGGTATGAACCGTTACTGTTCAGACAATCCTTGGGTTGGACCGTACATCTATGGTAACGCAAGGACCATAAGCCAGGGTGATGGTGATCCAATATTACAGAATACAGTCTAGATCTTACAGTAAGGCTATGGTCCTTCATTACTATAGATGTACGGTCCAACCCAAGGATTGTTTGGACTGTAACAGTTCATACCAGGTATCGGCAAGCATGCTCTATTTTGAAGCGTGCTTTGTAGTTGACTCCAAATGGAGCGTGCCATGCACACACTTGGGTTTCTAGAGTGACATGTAAAATTCTTTATGATAGTCAGTACTGACCCTGGTCAAGGTGTTTCAAATTCAGGTTTTTTTTTTTTTTTTTTTTTTTTTTAAATGCTGATGTAAATGACCTATGGCTGGATGGGATCGTGAAAACATTAATGTTCATAGATCTGTTTAGTCAAGTAACATTAAAATGAAGTCAAATTTCACTTTCTCAACACCAGCAGAAATATGTCACCGGGCCCCGGCCCCGGGATGAGACATGCTGGGTGAGGTGCGCGCGGACGCGCCGTGCAATGGCCTCAGGCGGGAGGCCGTCGCGCCCGTCAACGGGGATGTGCACCGCAAGCCGGCGCCCGTCAACGGCGAGGCCCGCAAGCTCTCGGCCGCGGAGCGCCTCGGCGTCGCGCCGCGCAGGCCCGAGCACCAGGCCGCGGCCACGGCCTCTCCGTCAGCCTCGGGGCCGGCCGCCGACGCGGCGGCGAGCTGCAGTAGCTCGTCGAGCACGGCCTCGAACTCGTCAACGCCGAGCCCGGTCCCGGCTGCGAAAAGCAGCAACAACAATAAGACGACGTCCTCCGGCTCCCCTACACCAACGCCGTCACCCTGCCCCGCCCGCCGGCCCAACAGCATCACCGGCTCCTTGCGGCGCGCCGGCCGGCCGATATCCGCCGCGGAGCTCGTCGCCCTGGGGGACGCCGCGGTCCAGCAGCTGGTGCACCACGGCGGCACCCGCGGCGTGGTGGAGGCCCTCATGGCCTCGGGCCGCGGCCGCGCCGAGACCCAGCGTCCCACCGTCACCATCAAGCCGCAGCCCTTGCGGAGGTCCTCGCTCATCGAGGACGCCCAGCGCTGCGCCGCGGCGGCCGCTGCAGCTGCCTCCGCGGCCGCCACCGCTGCCGCCGGCACCGACTACTTGTGGATGGACGACCCGCTGAACGTGGCCAGGACGACGACGGCGGACCACGTGGAGCACGGGGCCCGGCGGCGAGGCAGCAGCCTGTGGGGTGATTCCGCGCACTGGTTTCGTCGCTCCTTCCTTGTTGCACTAATTGGGCTCGGCCATAAGGAGCAAGAGAGAGGAAACTACAAAACGGTGTTCGGAATCGCCTTGCTGGAGCACGTGCGCCGGCGCGCGCGCCCCGAGGCCGCCTCCTCGCCCAGCCGGCCCGCCAGCGTCGCGTCCATCTTCCCCGACGGCTGGACCTCCACGTCGCCCTCGCCGTCCCCGCACTCGTTCGCGCTGTACACCCCGCCGGCCGCGCCGCTCGCCGCGCCGTCCGCCGGCTACGCCCGCTACTCGTCCCCGGGCGGACTGCCCCCCAACCGGCGCTCCCTCGCCCCCGGCCCCGTCCCCAGGACGCTGACCAGCTCGACGTCCGTCCCCGCCCAGCTGTCGTCGTCCGCCGCGGTCCCTCCCTCGCAGGCCGCGCCCAGAAGGCCGCCCACCTTCCAGGCGCCGCCCCCGCCTGCACCTCCGTCCCCGCGGCGGCCGGCCTCCTCCGACACGGGCCTCACGTCCTCCGTCTCCTCTCCGTCCCTGCTCCGCGCCGCGCCCGCCCCCCGCCGCGCCCGCACAGCTTCCCCTCCGCCCCCGAGGGCGCCGTCGACCTGCTCCTGGAGCACGGGCCCGGGGGCGCGCGCCTCGGCCTCGGCAGGGAGCTGGGCGCGCCTCCAGACTCGGGCTACCGATCCTTGCGGTCCGACCACCTCAACTCCAGCAGAAATATGTCACCTTAGGAAAATTCCAAACCATGGTGATTTTTGAGGCTTTGATGGGTTGAACACCCACACCAAGTTACATGTTCTGTCAGGAGGATTTAGTCCCTTCGCCTTAGACTTTAAGTTTTGGAATAACTATGAAAAGACTGTAAGGAGTGACAATCAACTTCACTTAATATCTTCTCAATTTTAAATATTATTTTTAAACACATGAGACATTATGTGTTATTATTATGAATTAAAACAATTTCATTTAATACCAGCCAAAATTAATTGTGTTTCCACAAACTTCCAAAGCAAGTGTCTAAGCAGTATACTATTTCAATAGTCTGCTGGTATTAACCTCCAGATGAAACAACAGGTTGACGGAATTTCCTCTATCTTAAAAGTCATCAGTACCTCTCAACACCGCTTTGGGAAGCTTTGTTTAATGATATGGTGTGTTGCTTCGACACTTGCTTTGGGAGTTTGTGGAACATACTATTAATTTTGGTAGGTATAAAATGTATTTAATTTAATTCATACTAACACTTAATGTCTGATGTGTTTAAAAATAATTTATAATTGAGAAGATAAGTCAGTTTAATGATTTTAGTAACATACTCACTAAGTGAAGTTGATTGTCACTGTTCATAGTTATTCCGATACTTTAAGTAAAAGGCGAAGGGACTAAATCCTCCTGACCGAACATGTTACTTGGTGTGGCTGTTTGACCCCTCACAGCTTCAAAAAACCTCCATGGTATGGAACGGTTTGGAATTTTTCTAAGGTAGCGTTGAATAAGTGAAATTGGACTTCATTTTAACGGTACTTCACTAAATAAATCCATGAAAAATTTTTCACGATCCCATGCAGCCTTAGGTCATTTGCATCAGCATTTTAAAAAAATGAATTTGAAACACCTTGACCAGGGACAGTATTGAGTATCATACAAAAATTTACATATCACTCAACATTGTATTGGTCAAGCCCCAAACTTTGTTATACTTTAACTCCTAAACCAAATGAAAAAAAAATTCTTTTGAAAAAGTCTAATTTGTTAACAGTTGAATGTTTCATTACCTTTTTGTTTTCCACTGCTTTGGGGCGTACTAACTCCCATTGGGGATGCAATCGCAACTTTGCCATCAAGGTCCTTTAGTTTGGTTCCAAGTTGTAATAGAATTTGTCGATGTCCAGGCAGAAATTCATACATTTCTGGCTCATCAGCAAATATGCCAAAAGCAAGTTCCTTTTGAGGGCCTGTCTTCATTTTCTAAGATAAAAATAATAATAATTATAATTATAATAAATATAAAAATACAATATTTAAAAAATTAGCCATTAATAAATAATTTACCACAGTTTAGAACTTACTTTGGACAAAATTCTTCGTGCGAAGTCTTGCATTTTATCAATGATGGGATCAGTGATGTCCCGCAGGGATAGTTCACTATTGTATCCCATAGCACTGAGCATTAACTGAAGGTCGGGAGGAACAGAGACCTTACACTTGTGTACCACTCCCTGCCAAAACGCAGTGTCATGGTTCCTCAGCTGCAAAATGTAAAAATTGTTAACTTAAAGTGCACAATACTAATATAGAATTTCACCCTCCTCACCTCAATCAATTCCCTTTTTAACCAAACCAACAGAGTACATGCGAAGTCATATAACCGTTGCCATTAGTCAAGATGTTCCACACCCACACCAATGATAACTGTTCACTAATCTTTCTCGTTAATGGTGGCTTAGTTTTCTCAGGCTATTATTTAGTAAGCTGATTCTCGTCCAGACATGATGACCTAACCTCTCAACCTATGTAGACAGGGGTTACTGCGGTGATTTCGAGAAACTTGGAACAATCTTATTGAGTGATTTTAGACTTCGGTGAACAAAAAATTATATTTTATCCATTTGAATGTTGTTTGCAGACAAGATTCGAGACTTCCGTTCAGTAACTTGTCAAGCGTCTCACATCGTTGACAGCTTTATGCAGCAACCATGATTACTCACCACGTCAGGAGGGGCAGGATTCTCCGGGAGATCCCCGCTCTGACTTTGCCCAGCTGGGGTTTCACTCATGTTGCATGGAGTGTTTACACTTTAATCAAAAAAAACTAAGGATTTCGTTTTCGTGAAAAAGAGCCCGCGTTTTGTCTTCTATATGAACAAAAACAACACATTTTTGTTATTGCAAACAACGCTCACAGTGGTGAAGCAGTTTTGCCAACCTTCTTCATTTTGTTTACGTACTCAGAGAAACCTCAACCATAGTAATACCTTTGGTTTCTTACACTAGAATAATAAAAAATGCGTGTATGATTGATTTGCAACAAATATCAATGTGTTTACGACTCTGATCATGCCTTTCGTTAACAAAAATGACGAGGGAATGGTTGGTAGTGCCGCGTATTATTTTCATGGCGTGGAATGACCGGCATGGCTATGGCTACTGCTCTTTTACGTTTGTGCCGTTTGTGCTCTGGTTACTTGGTGCTCTGGCCGCCGGTGGTAGTTGGTAAAAATTATTGCGCCAACCAGTGTTGCTAGAAAACTCGTCAAAACACAGTGGAGTCAGGTGGGCTGCTGCAACGGCGTCTGTCTACTAGGCAACATGTACGCACCTGTGCTAGTGCTGCCTATAGGCAGGGGCAGATGCAGCCCGCTTTACTCTTCTGTGTTCGGGCGACTTATTGCCTACTTTTCTGGCAGCACTGGCGCCAACAACTCCATCTTCGCATTCTGTAGGCAAGGGCTGATTAATGTCCATATTAATATTGACGAATATCAATGAATATTCATGAATATGGATGAATACTATTGAATAGTAATTTTTATAGCTGAATATTGATGAATATGGGCGAATACATGTGAATATTTTGAATTCAATTGAAGATGGCTGAGTATTGTGAGTACAATTGAAGATGTGTGAATATTGTTGAATATTGTGAATACCATTGAAGATGCTTGAATATTGTGAATATTAGCTGAATAACAAAATTTTGTACAATGAATATTCGAAGTTATGGACCCCTCGACCGTTATCCTTATCGGTGACGCTATCAAGCGCCGCTCAGCGCCTGCAGTCGCCCTGCCGGCAGCGCCGTGGAGCCGCCGCCGCCGCCGCTCTCCTCCGCCTGCCGTCCTGGTCCTGCCTCGAGTCGGGACTTCAACACCTTCGGGCTGCGGACGGGGGCCGGGCGTGGCGCTCTGCCGTTGGTAGGTACCGGGCGGGTTGGGGTTATTCGCAGCGCTTTCAGGCGCGTCTCATGCGATACAGTAACTTTCATTTCGGCCACCAAGCGATATAAATCTCGAGTGAGCTCGCGGCCCATCACTCCGAACCTCAGAGGCAGTGATTCTGCTGGCAGGAGAGCTCAGAATCTATAGGTGAATTCGACTGACTGAAAGTGACTGTTGGTTCAGTCGCAGACTGACTGCGGAATGTGCGAGAGCGAGACCAAGGGGCGGCCCGGGGCGGCCAACTCATGTATTTCTGTGTATACTTGCCTTGTATTTCTTGTATCTCCCATATATTTTTCGGTATTTTTCTCGTATTTTTGTTGAGTATTTGTATGTATTTCTGTGTATTGTAGAGTATTTCCTTGTATTTTTAGTGCATTTCTAGAAATACACAGGTATTTCTGTGTACACGTTTTTTTCGAGTTGGCCGCCCCTCGAGTGAGACACTGAGCTCTGAAGAGCAGGTGGGAGTGAGAGGCCACTACAGCAGTCGGTCTGCGACTAACCAGCAGTCGCTTTCAGTCTGTCGGATTCGCCAAAAGTCCGAGCTCTGGACTCTGGCTGGCATTGCTGCGTCTGAGCTTACTATATGTTGGCAACCCACTGACACGGATGTGCAGCTGTTGCCTAGTAGGCAGGCGCGCGTGCGGACCACTCCCGTAGCACTCTACTTTCCCCCACATCGCGACCCACGCCATCGCTCACTTATCGCTCGCGGTACCCTCTGCGCACCTGCCTAAATGTAATGACCTCCCCCTCCCCGCTCCTCCAGCGCTGCGCTTTTCATGTATTTTGGCGCGTGTCGTGCGTGTCCCGCCCCGCTGCCCCGCCTCGCCCGCCCGAGAGTGAACACCTGGAGTCATTTTCAGACTGCACTCTAAAGTTTTTACAACCACATTTGCTTGGTAACTACTAAGCTTTTGTGCTGCTATAAGTTATAAAGAAATTCTTTTAGTATTACTAACCTTTTTCCTAGTAATACTAAACGTGTTCGTAGTACTTATAATTTCACCGTAATTACAATACTAGAAAAACGTTTTGTAATACTAGGAAAACGTTTAGTAATTCTAAAAGAATTTCTTTATAACTTATGACAGCACAAACGCTTAGTATAGTTACTAAGCAAATTTGGTGGGAGAAACTTTAGAGTATGCACTAATTTTTTTTTTAAGACATTGTTTTCTTATCAACATTTATTTGTCGCCCACTTTCAAAGTAGTGTTAGTGTTGTAAAGTTTTTACAGCCAAAAGCATAATGGCAAGTAAAGACGTGTGAAGGTTTCAGAGCAGCGATTTGCGTGTAGAGGCGACCGTTACTATGTGCGCGCGCCGAAAAACTGCAGGTGCTCGAGCGTGAGCTTTAGTGGAGGGATAAATACAAATGACCTTAAACGTTATCGAGAGTGAAGCAGACGACAGAGGCGAGGTGGTGCGGGTGCTGTGTGGAGGGGGATCCTCACAAGTGCGTCGTCAATTCCTCGCATGGCGGCGTCTAATAATTTCCCTCAAGCGAAAGATCAGCTGCGCTGCTCCGCTCCGCTCGCTCGGGTATGTCCGCGTCCATATGTCACCGCCTCGCCGCGCCGCCCGAGACGCTCCTCGTCTCCCTAATGAAGGGTCTCGTGTCGCCGCGCGCCGTCTTACGCACGGCCAGGTACGCGCGTGTCGCGCACATCTGTCGTCTTTGTCATCAAGGATGACTTCGTTAATATCACGTTATTTTCGGCCCTGGCGAGCGTGTGTGTGTGTGTGTGTGTGTGTGTGTGTGTAAGAGGAAGTGTGTGTGTGTTTGTGTGTGTGTGTTTGTGTGTGTGTGTGTGTGTGTGTGTGCGCGCTGCAGTGTGCTGCACCACGCTGCAGCGCCCCGCCCCGCCCCGCCCCGCGGTCAGACTGAAGATGGCCAACTGTCAAACGCAAACCGCACGCCGCGCCGGTCAGCACGCGGGTCTTAGTGACACTTGTGCGGAACGACGTTATACAAATATACACAGAACGGGAAAAAAATGCATGAAAACAACTGTGACATGACGAGCTTAATTTTTAACAGTGTGCATGTGCATGGGTCGCTGCGCCGTTTGCTTGGTGCATCAGCAGGGTTGCGCGGGGGTGCGTGGGCCGCAGGTGCACGCCGCGCCCCTCCCCCTCCCCTACCTCTGAGGGCCGTGATGGAGCGTGAAGTGGAGCGATTCGCCCCGTCGCCTCCCGACCCCAACGACCCATCGCGTCAACGCCGTTAAGTTTTGCCTATTAGTCCATCTTTCTTTCTCTCTCTTTCTCCCCACCCCCCTCCCGCTCTCTCTCCCTCTCTCTCTCTGTCCCAGAGACCGATGCAGCTGCAGGAGGCGGTCCGTCACCGCCTCCCTCAACTCTCCTGTCAAGTCGC
The DNA here is from genome assembly GCA_029379305.1 of Frankliniella fusca. NCBI lineage: Eukaryota > Metazoa > Arthropoda > Insecta > Thysanoptera > Thripidae > Frankliniella > Frankliniella fusca. The sequence continues at coordinate 195,874 of JAHWGI010000971.1, forward strand.
CGCTTGTTTGACGTGAAATTTTAAATTCTTTCTCGCGCACACCCACGTCCGTGCAGCAACCAATTTTTTTGGTGAAAAGAACGAGTATTGTTCTCAGTCGGGTGTAACGCTTAACTGTCCACACTTTCATCTCAGATCTCACAATACCTACAGGAATAATAGTTATACCATTCTAAACTGGAAACGCTGGTCATTATTCCAACAATGAACTATTTTTCAAGTTTAATAGTATTATTTTGAGAACACTTAACAAATTTTGCGTGTTTTCATTCTAAGTCCCATAACCCAACTATGAGTGGAGTTTTCAATCTCATCAAGCACAATACCCACAGACATGAAACTTGCGCTGATCTCAGCTTGAAGCCTTCTTCTGCATTGCAGCAATGAACCTTTTTTAACGTTTAATAGTATTATTTTGAGAACTCTTAACAAATTTTGTGCGAGTTTTCATTCTAAGTCCCTGAGTCTAGTCCTAGCCCGAGTCGACTCGCGCCAGCTCGCGCGCTCCTCTATGCGCCCCAACAATCGGACCCGAGCGGGAGGGCCGAAGAAGGCCCGAGCACCCGAGCCGAGCAAGGCAAGGGCGAGTGTCCCGGGATAAACTTCCCCTGCACACACGAACTGTGATGAAATCTGAGATGAAAATGTCTTCACTCGACTCACATCATGTTTTACACTCCTACCTCTGTAGCACATAATTATGTAAAGAACGAGTTCCATACTTATCACAAAATTCATTTTGTGTTCTATTTGGCCCTTGTTTTTTTCTGACGTCATGTATCCGCCAACGGGCGTTATTCTTTGCCAGCTTTTCGCTCCCGTTTGACCCGCTTGCATTCGCACTCCCGCCCCACCCCGCCCCACCCCGCCGCACTGGCAATGGCCGCCCTGCCCTGGCCGCCTCGCCTCGCCCCGCCCCGCCCCGCCCCGCCCCGCCCCGCCCCGCCCCGCCCCGCCCGTCACGGCAACTCGCGTGATATCAAAGCGCCTTGCTACACGCGGGAATGGTATTTATCTGTGTGAACCGCTTCGTGAATGTGTGTGGGTGCGCGCACACACACACACACACACACACACATCATTGCTGGCGTTGACCTGGACCGCTGAGTGCAGGTGTGCGGTACTGTACGCCCGACCAGGACTAGGTGCGGCTGGGCGCAAAGGAAGGAGCTCCTGAGCAGTAAGGGTGGCGACCTGGAGAGAGAGTCAGCAAGGGAGGCTGTCACTGCCTCCGCTCTTATATTGAATTTATTTAGAATGGGACAATGCATTCGTATCCGAAAGCGTCATACAGTACGTGGTGTAATTAGTCTTGGTGGGGAGGGCGGCCCGGCCCGGCCGGGTATGGCACCCCCTGCCCTGCGCCGGCCGCCGAGCGGAGCCGACAAGTGGAACATTGCCGTGGGAAAAGCAGCCCGTATCAGCAGCTGTACCCTCTCAAAAGTTACCTACACTTTCTGCTCGCGATCTGTATGCCGCCCATAGAGAAACTATGATGCCGCCCGATTCCGCCCGCCCGAGGTGTTTCGCGCCCCGGCTGGACGCGGTTTGTGTTTGTGTGCCGTACACACACTCACACACGTCAAACACTCGCGGGAGGTACACCTGGTGAGAGCGCGGTGCCACGCTGCTGCTCTGTTTGCCGACGGCTGGCGAGCGGTGCCCGGCGTGGTGCCGCCCCCGCCCCCTCCCCTCGCGACCCGCGCAGCTGTGTGTCTGTCCATTGAACATACGTGGGTCGTGGGTCTGCGCTCGCAGGTCGAGGGCTGGCTGGAGAAGGTGGCAACGAACACATCAACTTCCGGTCCGAGTCCAGCTGGGCCGGCCAGCTAGGCAGCCTGCGCAGCTCGCGAGTTGATCAACCTTGTCCTGAAGTAGATCAGCGCAGCGACCTGACAAGCAGCCAGCACCGCCCCGCTGAGCCGCCCCCCTTCCCTCCCCCACCGCCCCCGCACCCTCCCGCTGATCACCTGTTCCTCCCTTGTTGTGCTGCTAGAGCATGAGGTTTTTAAAGAGACACCCCTCCCCCTTTCCCGCTACCGGCCCAACGGCTGCTCGTCGGGCGCGGCTGAGGCTTGGGGTGGGGGAGGTGTAGGAGGTGGGACCGGGGGGGGGGGGAGAGAGGGGTCCTGGGGGAAGAGGGGGGGGGGCAGCAGCACTGGTGGCGTGGCCCCGAACGTCCCGAAGGCCAAGCCAACCGTCATCGTCTCCAGAGCCCAGAGTTCGGAATCCGTTCGGGCGAACGCGACGCTCAGCTCCCGGAGGCGGAGGGGGTAGGAGGGGGGGGGGGGCGGGGGTGACCCGACCCGACCCGAGCGGACGGACGTGCTCCGGTGAGTGAGGGTCGGGACGGAGGGGCCAGAATGTCGTGAGAGTCTCAGGTGCGCGGGCGAGGCGAAGCGAGGCGTGGGAGGCAGAGAGCGATAGTGACAGCGAGAAGGAGATTGGCAAGTGTCGCCCCGCCCGCGCTAGGCTAGGTCAAGGTCTGCAGAGGAGTCGCGTCGCGGTCCTGCGAAATAATGTGAGTACCACCCGCATGCCAGTTCAGTGGCAAGAGTTCCTGGGCGGTCTGCCAAAAATTTGCAATCACAGGTGATTTTTTCCCCCAAAAAATTATCGGATAGGAGGTATTAACAAAAAAGAAATGAGGATGATATAAACATTGATTTAGATTCCTTAATTAAGTAAGCTCATGAGATTCATCTTTTCGTGCGTTTAAGTCACCGAGAGGTTCGTGTGTTGGCTACTACTTGGCTGGAAATGTAATAGTTGTATGTACATACATTTTATGTCACACGGACTTCAAATTTCTCTCGCTCACCATGGTACAAGATTTTCTATCCCTTACTGAAAGTCTCCACATTTTGCCGTTTCCTCCCCGCCCCGAGCACCGGCCGCCCCCGAGATGCTCATTGTGGTGTTTGTATGGGGGACGCACGTGCAGCAGGCAGGCAGGACGTCCGGCACGCAGGGCCTGGCCTGCAGGACGCGCCGCACCACGCCGCCCACCAGGTTTCGGGTTTCACTATCAAATTGTCCTTTTTATTACATTTTTTTTTCGTCTCCCTCTATCTTCCTCGGGCTCCGAGCTCAGGATCACGCTCAGGAAGTGCGTCCTCGTGAGGTGCGTTTTCTCCTCTCCTCACGGCCAGGAGGGTGCAGATGTACACGCGGCTGCACGAGCATTAGGCTCCAGGGGTGACTCACCGCGCGCCAAGAACGATATAACAATAAAAAGAGTATCGGGAGCCGAGCCGAGCCGAGCCACGGCGGAGCGGTTTGGGTTTGCATTTTTGGACCTGGACCACTGGCGTAGCGAGCGGTGACCATCACCATGTCCAATGTAAAGATTGCATGTAGGCCCAGCCCCGGTAATTGCCAGAACGCCCCGCCCCGCCCTGCCTCCCCTCAACCCGCCGCTCCCCGGCCCCGTCTGCAACGCAGCTTTACGCCTTTTTTGTGCAGATGAAATGACCGCAACGGCCGCCCGCCCCGTAATAACAATCATAACAACGGCAACACAATGTTGCTGCGGTTTACTTTTGCGCTACATATGTATTTACGGATGTCGCTCGACAACGCGTAAAAATTGAGTTCGTGTTCCATTTTTGTTTATTGTTATTCTTTTAAATTATTTTTATGAAAAATTAAGGTTCTGCCTGGCCCTTTTCTTATCGGAGCACTCTGCTCTGCCGCATTCCAGTGATTCACTCGGTGACTATGCCGTTTCGTTTGAGCGCGGCGGGGTGGAGGGTCCATGCCGCCGCCGCCGCACGGCCCCCGAAATGCAAAACAGGCTGACAAAGTGCAGCATCAGCATCAGTCTGTCGGCGCCCAGCTAAAGGGAATGCTGCAGTGGTAATGAGAATAAAGAGCCTGGCCGGGCCGGGCGCTCTCGCGGGGAGACAGGACGGGCCGCGGCGGAGGCTGCTGCTCAACTCAGCGGCTCGTAGGGAAAGAATGAGGAATAAATGCTGCATAAGCCGAGAGCAAAACGGCGCCATGCCATCACGCCTCCGGGGCGGGGCAGGGCGGGGCAGCGCCAGTTAGTGCTTCCAGGCGATTCTCACGGAGCGCGCGCAAGGCCGCGTGGCTCTAGTGCAGGGCGGTGCAGGGTGGTGGAGGTAAGCCGGCCCCGCCCCGCCCCCGCCCACCTCGTAGTATGTAATTGCGGGGAGGTAGAACGGACCCAAAAGTATGGCATTTCCAAACCCTAAGCAGTCAAAATGTATCCCAGTAAATCACCTCTGGCTCGGCTCCCGTCCCGTCGCCTGCCGGCCTGGCCCTGCCGCTGCCCGGCCCGGCCTTCCCTGAGCTATAGCGTGCAAGTTCTGCTCCGCCCCGCCCCGCCCCTCGGCAACGCTTTCGCAGTTTTGCTCGCGTGATCTGCAGCGGGGTGCGGCGCGGACGGCAGGGTAGCAGAGTAGGGGCGGGGGGAGCGTTCCTCGCCACCCTCGCCTCAAAGAGTACTGCACGGCCAGGTAGAGGCGGGGCGCGGGGCGTGTCGCAGCCCAGGTGGCGCGCCGCGCAGGTACATCAGGTCGAAGCGGATCGGATGATGGAGAGAGAGGCTATGGCCTTTTAAACGTTTAAATCACAGATAGTTCTGCTGCTGCAAGGTCGACATTCTTTTGTTTCCCATTTTTTTCTTCTAATTTTTTTTTCCCCTCTAGGATTATTTGATCGAAAGGTTCTCATAGAGTAATGGGTTATCGTTTTGACAAGGGTCCTAATGTTTTATGGACGACGGTTTCGTGTTTCGCATCCTTAAAGTGTTGTGTATACTTTTCGGTGGCGATGATTATTTCTTCCTATTTTTTGGGTCGGGATAGCCGTCGTCCCCGTGCTGCTCCCCCCCTCCCCCTCGGTCTCTAGCACGACCGCCACCTGCTGTGCCCGGCCGCTCGTGCTCTCCTACCCGCACCTGTCTGGACTCTTACTCTGCAAAAATAAAATAAAAATGATAGAACAAAAAAAAAAGTATTAAATCAAAAGAAGAAAAAGGCTCAACGTGGACCTTTAAACTCTTAGCCTGCGTCGTGCTTTTCGCTCCGCTCTGCCGCTTTGCACTTGTCGGCTGGCCTGCGAGCCGAGCCGAGACCCGCATGTTGGAAAATGTAAATATACTTACTCGCCTCAGCGTGGCGGGGCGCGGCGCACCCTCCTCGTATCGCCTTTGCTCGCCTTTGCTTTCGCACCACCTGTTTCGGAGCACCTGTTGTGGCAGCGGGTCCTGCAGGTCCTGCAGGTCGCCGTGTGCTCTGCTGTGCTGTGCGGCTCGATTGCGGGACCCACAAGGGGAGAGGTTGGGGTGAGGCAGGGCGCGGTGCAGCCGTAACGTTCTTTTCTCCCGTGGAGAACAGACGACGGTTGGTGCAGCTTCGCTCTCTCGCACCCTGCGCCACCGCGCCGGGCCGCGACTAACCCAACCAACCCTGGCGCAGCGCAGGGTGCCTATCACCTGTCTCCTCCAAAGAGTGCGTGACTTATCCCATTTTTCCGCTCGAAGGGACCGGCGCGGCCGCTCCTCCGCAGTTTTGCACGGGGGAAGAAGCCGTCGTCGCCGCCACGGCGGCGGCCCGGCCCCGGCCCCGGCCCCGGCCCCGGCCCCGGCCCCGGCCCCGGCCGGCGGCGTCCACGCGCGTCCGTCGGCGTCCCTCCCCCGGTATGGCGTCGCTAATGACCGGGACCGGAGCGGACCGGAGCCGCAGGGGCGGGCGGAGGCCGAGGTGCATGCCGGCCGACAGGGGGCGGGACCCCGCCCGGCCCCGCGCTGCCACCCAGGAGGAGGCGGTGTACGCCCTGCTCTGCCAGTCCGGCCCCGCCCTTCACACCGTGGGTGGTCCATCCTCCCGCCTGCGGTTCAGCCGAAGCGGTTACTCACTCCTTCAATTCACCATATATTTTCATATTATTATAATTATCTTTACCGGCCTTTTGCTCTTGTACCACTACCTCGCTTTTTCCACCGTGTATCGGTCTCGCATACGCCATTCAGTTGTCAACTCCATTCCCCATTCAAAGTTTGGAACGAAAACATTTTTGCCCCCCACTTTTGCCTGTGCACGGCGTGACGCTGCCGAAAGCGAGAGCGCTGAAAGCGAGCAACAACCTTGTGGGCCGAAGGACATCTCTGTGCGCAGGCCGCAGGACCACAGGCAGGGCGCGCGGCTCCATCACAGTGACCAGTACAGTTGGGGGGGGGGGGGGGGGGGGCTGGTGAACCTGTCCCGGTGTCCGTTGCCGCACGGCCCAGCCCGCACGGCCGCAGTCATACGCGGAGCGGGGCGGGGCGGGGCGGGGCGACGGAAGGACAGGAGCAGCAGAGTTCCGCTCTGGCGCCCAGTTTCCGGTTCCTCCCTTCTCCCTCTCTCTCGCTCTCGCTTTTGCCGGTACATCATCGACTCCGAAAACCTTTTTTTTTCTTCGTTCTTTATGGCCTTCGTAGTTAGGGATTGCGTGTGATCAGCAGGCACGCGTGCAGCGTGCAGGCTCGGCGCGGGCCGCGGGCAGGAGCGTCCCCGAACACCCGACGAGAGGGAAGTCATCCGTTCGGCCGCGGCCCTGCACCCCAGGCCGCCGCAGGCTCCGCGGCGAGGGGAGTGCAACCGCCGGGGCGGGGCGGGGCGGGGCGGGGCGGGGCTAGGTGGCGCGGGCGCGGGGACGAGTATGGAAGGCGCGCCTTATGCCCCACACTCACACGAATCGGGTGCGCGGCTTGGGTGAGGCGCGGGGCTGGGCTGCCCAGCGTGAGAAAAGCCGACTTATGGCTCAAGCGGGGCGGGGCGGGGCGGGGCGGGACAGGCGCCATGCGGCGGTTGCGGCGCGGCAGCGACTTGCATTTCATGTGAGGTTGAGGTGGGGCGGCGGCGGGTCGGCCGGTCCACCCGCCCCGCCCCGCGCCCCACCCAGCTCGGCCACTCCTCCGCCGCCCCCGCCCACCGCTGCTGGCTCCTTTTTCTCCCAAAATTATTGCGGTATTACACATTTTCCTAGCTCTTCGACATTCGCAAGACTGCTCGACATGTCAAAATACTGCTTTCAACCTGCCCGAACTTTTTCTTGTTTTACCCCTGCGAAACACTTCTTTACTGTTAAGCCCACATTTTAAACCAAAGCTTTAATTAAGAACAGAAAATACATACTGTATTAATTTTACGAAAGGATTTTGTATTTACATACCATAAATAATATAAATATCCTTCGGGCGGAATCCAGATAGTGTTCCATGTCACCATGACGTGAAATGGCAGACGCACTCTTCCTCCCGCTCGTGTTATTGTGTGCACCTCGGCCTTCCCTTCCGGTCATGTCCCATGCCCCATATCCAGCAATGCACTGTGTGCTAGTGTGATCTCCCATCGTGATGCCAAACTCGGAGCGTCCTACTGCACTAAAAAAGGAGATAATGATAGACCTGCTGCTGCAGCCCCGGCGGCGCGGCGCTGCGCGTCCCCTGCACTGCTGCCCAGCCCGGCCCGGCCCGGCCCGTTACGGGTCGCGCCGCGCAGCGAACAGTGCGCACACATCGGGAAAGTTTGGGAAGCGCGAGCACAAGCCGCGGTCCGCTTTTTTTCCAAGGCCTTCATCCGGTAGGAAAAAAAAGAAAAGAAATTAATTGCAGTGAAGCGGTAGGAAGAGGCAAAGTCCAATAAAAGCCGTACAAAAACTATTTGCGCACAACTGTTTTAAAAATTTCTGATGTGCTCAGTCTATGAATTTTCAAAAGCAAGTGTGTGTGCGTGAGCGCGCGCGCGGTCGTGGTGCCCTTTCACTTCCCCATGACGGTTTTGTTGGGGGCGCCGCCGCGGCCGCGCCGGACGCTGAGCGGAACGGGACAGGACACGATGATTGTTTGTCAGTGTGGCCAACAGCACGCGCCTCCGCACCTGGGGACACAGGACACAGCATCGTGTTGGGCCATCCGAAGTTTCGCTACATGCAGCTCTCAGTATTACGTTGCAGGTAATCTCGAAAAAAAGGATATATACATTTAACCCTTAACCGGTTTTGTAGCACCCGTGCTACATCTAGCTTGCAGGCCTGTTAAACCTACAAAATAAGATAGACGACTTAGGGCAAAATTTTAATGTGATCGAAACGCCTTCCTAAGTGTGAGAAAAAATACGGGCGCATTGACACTAACACCAACACCTCTCCAGCGAACTCACAAGATGGCGGACACTTACTAGCGTGGAAAGGCAAGTTTGACACGCCGCTGCGCCTAAAGTAATGCCCGGAGCTCCCCGCAAAAATTATTACTGTAAAGAACTCTAATAAGACATGACATGGCAGCGCGCAGAGCGGTCGCAACGAAAAGCTCTGAAAATGCGAAGCCATAAACGAGTTGTAGCACGGGTGCTACATAGACCGGTAAAGGTACCAGCAAGTACGAAAAAGTGTACCACTGCATTGTCAGGTCTGCAAACAGTCTGCAACTACGTAAATAACTTTATCTTTGCTTCTAGATGTCAAAATTTCTATCAAAAACCGAAAATATGCGGAAAATTGCCCGCCTGGACGTCGCAAAAGTGAGTTTTCAGATGTGTAGCACCGGTGCTACATCGCAGGGCGCAGGCTGTTGACCGGTCTACACCGCCAAAAATAATTTTATCTTTGCTTCTAGATGTCAAAAGTTCTATCAAAAACCGAAAATATGCGTAAAATTGACCACTTGAACATCGCAAAAGTGAGCTTTCAGCTGTGTAGCACCGGTGCTACATCGCAGGGCGCAGGCTGTAGACCGGTCTACACCGCCAAAAATAACTTTGTCTTTGCTTCTAGATGTCAAAATTTCTATCAAAAACCGAAAATATGCGGAAAATTGCCCGCCTGGACGTCGCAAAAGTGAGTTTTCAGATGTGTAGCACCGGTGCTACATCGCAGGGCGCAGGCTGTTGACCGGTCTACACCGCCGAAAATAACTTTGTCTTTGTTTCTAGATGTCAAAATTTCTATCAAAACCCGAAAATATGCGGAAAATTGCCCGCCTGGACGTCGCAAAAGTGAGTTTTCAGCTGTGTAGCACCGGTGCTACATCGCAGGGCGAAGGCTGAAGACCGGTCCATACTACCAAAAATCACCTTATTTTTGGTTGAAGATTACAGAAATACTACCAAAAACCGACATCTTCAACCAAAAATAAGGTGATTTTTGGTAGTGTGGACCGGTCTTCAGCCTGCGCCCTTCGATGTTTCACCGGTGCTACACATCTGAAAACTCACTTTTGCGACGTCCAGGCGGGCAATTTTCCGCATATTTTCGGGTTTTGATAGAAATTTTGACATCTAGAAGCAAAGACAAAGTTATTTTCGGCGGTGTAGACCGGTCTACAGCCTGCGCCCTGCGATGTAGCACCGGTGCTACACAGCTGAAAGCTCACTTTTGCGATGTGTAAGTGGTCAATTTTCCGCATATTTTCGGTTTTTGATAGAAATTTTGACATCTAGAAGCAAAGATAAAATTATTTTTGGCGGTGTAGACCGGTCAACAGCCTGCGCCCTGCGATGTAGCACCGGTGCTACACATCTGAAAACTCACTTTTGCGACGTCCAGGCGGGCAATTTTCCGCATATTTTCGGTTTTTGATAGAAATTTTGACATCTAGAAGCAAAGACAAAATTATTTTTGGCGGTGTAGACCGGTCTACAGCCTGCGCCCTGCGATGTAGCACCGGTGCTACACAGCTGAAAGCTCACTTTTGCGATTTTCAAGTGGTCAATTTTCCGCATATTTTCGATTTTTGATAGAAATTTTGACATCTAGAAGCAAAGATAAAGTTATTTTCGTAGTTGCAGACTGTTTGCAGACCTGACAATGCAGTGGTACCCTTTTTCGTACTTGCCGGTACCTTTACCGGTCTATGTAGCACCCGTGCTACAACTCGTTTATGGCTTCGCATTTTCAGAGCTTTTCGTTGCGGCCGCTCTGCGCGCTGCCATGTCATGTCATATCAGAGTTCTTTACAGTAATAATTTTTGCGGGGAGCTCCGGGCATTTCTTTAGGCTCAGCGGCGCGTCAAACTTGCCTTTCCACGCGAGTAAGTGTCCGCCATTTTTTGAGTCCGCTCGTGAGGTGTTGGTGTTAGTGTCAATGCGCCCGTCTATTTTCAGACTCTTTGGGTGATTTGGAAAGATACTTGCGTGTTTATGGCGACTTGGCTTCGTAACTGGACTAGAAAAGGTCATTTTGAACATTTTGGTACCTTTACCGTCCTTTGTAGCACATATGCTACATATCATATCTCGAGAACCGTAAGTCGCACAGCGTGGAGGTTGTTATATTTGGATTCAGAAACACAAAATTAGTCTAACTACGCAAAAAAATAATTTTTTTTTCGGCGCGATCAAAAAGGTACGGTAAAGGGTTAACAGATAATGAAAGTGACAAACGACCTTCAAATTTTTAGACAGGCAGGATAGTCTTGCTGATAGTAACGTAGTATCTGCTAAAATCAAAACGTGAGGTGTGGGACTCGCGGGTAGTGATTGAGACTTTCAGCGACGCGTCGCGTCACCGCGGTGGCACGGGCACGAGACGCGCGGTACCGCCGCGGTCTCCTCCATGCCCAGCATAACGGAGCTGGCACCTGTCACGTGTCACAGGCGGGACGGGGCGGCGGGGCGGGCCGGGCGGCCCTAAGGCTGCTCCGCTGCTGATTAGGTACCTGCTGTCGGGTCGGGTACCAGCGCGGCGCGGCGGGGGCCGGCGGGGACGGGTACCGCGCGCACGGAGGGGAGGGGGAGCGCGCCCGCCGCGGTGCATGCGTGTGTGCGAGCGGGTCATGCCGGGCCGGTTCGGGACCGACGCTCTCTGTCGCACATGCATCGCACCGCTGCGCCGGTACTCGCGGTGTCTGAGGGCGAGACAGAGATGGAGCTACATGGGATGTTTTATATTCGGAAGCCAGCAGCCAGGCCAGGCGAGCCCGCGGGGCTGACGCGACGCGCCGCGACGGACGTCCGGGCCGGGACGTGTGGACGGCACAGCCCCGCGGGGGGGGGGGGGGGGGGGGGCGGGGCGGGGCGGGGCGGGGCGGGGCTCGCGGTGTCCGGGTCGGCCGAACAGGGGCCTCGCCTCGCCTCGTCACATCGGTGCGGCGCGGTGTGGCGCTACCGCTGCCGCCATACCCATCGGTCGAATCAAGGTAGCGCCACGGTCACAGTTCCCGCACGGCCCCTCGGCGAGGCGAGGCGAGCACCGCGCCGGCGTCCTGCCTTGTCCTGTCCTGCAGCGGCCAGCCGCGGGTCCTTATTGCGCCGCCCTTTGACCGCTTAACCTCCGTGTTCGACTGTCCCGCGGTCCGGACTCTGGGGCAGCGTCATGCCGCCCTCCACCACGGCCGCGGCCGGCGCCGGCTGCTCCAGAGACCGTCCCGACAACCCCTGACCTCCTGATCCGGCGACTTGACTGCCGACCGGCATATTGTGTGGTCAACCCCGGCTGGCTACCTACGTCGCCGCGGCGCTGCTCGCATCTTCTTTCCTTCTTTCATGCCGCCTCCTGCCCGGCCCGGCCCGGTCCGTCCGTTGGAACAGCTCGGCCTGGCCTGTCCCCGTCCCTTCCCGTCCGACTGGACAGCCGCGTGCCGTTTAGCGGCGGGGCGGAGCGGGGCAGCAGGCTAGCGGCCCTAGCGGCGAGGAAGCCTGGCAGCCGGTCCGCTCCGCGCAGAGCGGTGATTGCACTGCATCATCTGCCCGACGTGAGTGTCCGTGTGTCCCGGCCTAGCCGGTATCTGTATGTCTGTGTATCCTATCCTCTCCGCGCTCGGCTCGGCTCTGCTCGGACCGGACCGCGGACCGGCTCGTGGACTCTGGTGCCGCCGGTGCCAATCGTGCTGCCCTCCGCATCGCACCGCACACCAGACCGCGTTGGCCGTCGCGCAGCTCGGGACGGACACACGCCAGCAGGTCCTGGCGACGACCTGGTCCTAGTGGTCCTAGTCCACCGCGAACACCCCGCGCGGCGCGGCGCCACGCCGGCGGCGCAGTCTCGCGCGTGAGTGCGAGTGAGGGGAGGTGTTTGTGTGTCTGAATGTGTCGAGGTGTGGGGGGTGTTGAGTGACCGCGAGGTGGCGTGGACTGTGAGATAAATCTCGCATCAACAAATATTTGAGTGAAGTGGTTGAGTGTCCAGCGAGGGCTGGGAACCCTTTCGAAGGTTGACCCTGGTAATGTGTGTACGTACTTGTGGTATTCGTCGAGGGGGAAACAACTCTGATTTTTGGTGTACGAATTTGGTAAATGTTTGTGATATTTTTCTGAATTTTGTTGAGCTTTTGGAATTTTTGCTTGAATTTTTATATGTTTTTCGTGAATTTTTGTGAATTTTCCTGATTTTTCTGTTGTTTTTTTTTCTTCTAATTTTTTTGACTTAATCTAGAATTTTTCTAAGTTTTGTTGATTTTTTTCTGAATTACGAGGTGTACACAAATTTCAGAGTTGTTCCCCCCTCGGTATTGGTGCACTGGACGTTTCGAAAAGCACATAGCAGTACGCGCGGGTTTGCCTACCCGCTCCAACCGTAAGCGGCTGTGCCCCTTGGATCCGTGGCTGCCCGCACGGAGTTTGATTCATTTGATGGCTGTTTGTAAATAGAGTAAACTGTGTATCTGAAGTCTCGTCAATAAGATGCCAACCCACGCCTCCCTCTGTCGTGTTGCAGGTTGTCCCCGCGGTGCGCTCGCCCCCGGCGCCCCCTGCGCCTGTTCGCGTCGCCGCGGTCCTCGGTGCACCGCTCCCCGCGGCCGCGCTCTTCCGCGCGGTCTCCGTCGTCGCCGGCGCGCTCGCCCAGCTGGGCGCGGCCTCCGCCGGCCTCCGCCTCGGCCTCGGCCGTCGTGCCCGCGGGCTTCGTCCCTTGCCGCCTGCCGTTCGGCTCGCCGGGCCGCACTCCGGGCCGCCCCGGCCGCGCCAAGGCCTCGCTGCGGGCGCGCGTGCAGGCGCGCGCCAAGGCCGCCCTCATGAAGAAGTTTTCTAGCAGCGCGTCGGCCTGGGTGACCAGCCGGCCGAACAGCACCTCCACGCCCATCGTGCCCAATAACTACACCAAGGACGCGGATGTAGGCGCCACGACGCCCAGCTCCCGGGCGGCGCCGCCGCCACAGCAGCAGCAGCAGCAGCAGAGCCTGCCGCAGACGTTCCCCGTCAAGTGCCTGGGCTGGCGCGAGTCGCGCGGGCTGTGGGGCGTCAAGCACACGCGCGCGCCCGTGGACGCCATGGTGGCGGCGGCGCGCGCGCTGCCCGCCGGCCAGGGCCTGGAGCGCGCCACCCTCGAGGTGTCGGCCGAGGGCGTGAGCGTGGACGGCAGGCTCCTACCCATCGACTGCATCTCGTACGGCGTCCAGGACCTGGTGTACACGCGCGTGTTCTGCTGCGTGCTCGTGTCTCGGCCCGACGCGCCCGGCCCGCCGTTCAAGTGTCACGCCTTCGTGTGCGAGTCCCGCGCCCAGGCGCGCGCGCTCACCTACGCGCTGGCCGCCGCCTTCCAGGAGTACAGCCGCGCCGTCAAGCAGCGGCACGCCGCCCCGGCCGCCGCCGCCCCCAGGGTCGTGGACCTGCGCACCCCCGAAGACATTGCGGCCGAGATGCTCTCGCACTGCCAGGACTCGGAGGCCTAGCTGTTGAAGAGGGTGGAATTTGTGGCCTCGCGCTAAGTTGCATTGAGCAGCTGTATAGACTGTGATTTAAATTTAATGGTAGACCCAACTGATGATTTTGACTCACCTAAAACTACAACTCCGTGCACTTCTCCTTAATGCTTTCAATTTCCGTTCCAATGCATGATTAAGAAAGAACGAGTAAAAAGAATCATTGGTCATAATGTGAGATTTCACCTTTTGAAATAAAATAGTTCACATTTTAAATGAAAAATGAGTTAAGGGTAAACCTTTTATAAAGGATAATTTTTGTCTTAAAATTTAATAATGTTTTTTTCCTTTTTGTAACATTTTGTCTTTGTTTGAAAAAAGTCATGAACTGCATTTCAAGTCTATCTTTGCCCAAAAATGCTCCAAGCATCATTAAAATTTTTCTGTTGTTTTGGTGATTACACAAAAACTGTCAGCCTGATTACAAAACAAATCCCAAGTTTTGTTTCAGATCGTGTTCTTTAAATATGACTTCAAAAATTGCATTTCTATCCCACATGGAACATTTACTAGTCGCTGAAAAACGTAATTCAAAACACTTTTTTCAGGAGTTACTGTGCAGAAACAAGTGCATTTTGTTTTTTATTCATCTGGTAGAAAGTTTGGTTGAAACACGTGATCGGAAATTGTAGCCAAAATATCGATATCTCAGTTGGGTCTCCCCTTAAGTGATTCTTTTGTGTTAAAAGTGTATAAATGCATGTGCCCTTATCAAATTATTTTGTTGTGTGAATTTGAGACGGCAGAGTCACTCTTGACGATCGCCCTCTTTACTGTTTCTCCTATTTCAAGAAAGTATTAGTTAAAAAAAAAAAATCATGGAAAGAGCCCTATCAATGCTGTATAGCAGTTTTTAAATGTGTGTGACTACAATAAAGAGTGCCGTGACGTACACTCAACAAATTTTCCCGATTTTCATTTTAAGTCCATAACCCAGCTAATTTGTGGAGTTTTCAATCTCAGATAGCACTATTCGTGCAAAAATGAAACTTGTACTAATCTGAACCAGAAACCCTCGTCTGAATTTCAACAATGAACCTTTTTTCACGTTTAATAGTGTGTTAGTAGTGTGTTAGTTTTCATTTTAAGTCCCCGCGTCTAGTTGTAGCCCGAGTCGGCTCGCGCTCCTCTTATCCACCGAGGCCCCAACAATCGAACCCGAGCGAACCAAGGTTGACCCGAACATGGCCCGTGCCAGGACTCGAGGCTCGAGTGTCCTGGGCAAAACTTCCCCTCCACACTAATGAGATGAAAATGGACTCACTCGACTCACATCACGTAGTACACTTCTGTTTCTGTAGCACATCATTATTATGTGAAGAACGAGTTCCATACTTATCATAAAATTCATTTTATGTTCTATTTACCCAAAGTTACCCCCGTTTAAGATGTATTTCTCTTAGTAGCTTTAAAAACAAGACAAGAATACTACACCCACTTCAATTTTTTACCCTGCTCCCCAACTTGAACACTTCGCACGTAATAATATTGAATATCCCTTGCGACAAAAACGTAAAACAAACAAGCAGCAAAAAGTATCATCTGCTTCCAATACCAATCTGGATTGAGAAGATTTTGTGAGGGGGAGCGGGGGGTAGGGCTCTTATTTGTACCCGGGTATCCGGGTAACCCGGGCGGGTACCCGCCCGGGTAGGAACCGGGTCGACGGGTTTACCCGGGTACCCGGGATACCCGGGTAAACCCGGCGGACCCGCGCCTGTAGATAGGCAAATTGACTTGCATGTGTGCCATTTTGCCTATACTTGCAGGCGCGGTTCCACCGGGTTGACCCGGGTACCCCGGGTACCCGGGTAAACCCGTCGACCCGGTTCCCACCCGGGTAACCCGGGTACCCGCGGGTCGGGTTTTCAAGAGCTCTAGCGGGGGGCGGGCAGGGCTTTTGAGGGTTTTTAAGGAAAGTTAAGACAGTAATGCACAAATCCAATGGTTCGACAGACGATGACGAGGAAGAAGAAGTGGGTATGTTGGTGTGTTTAAATATGTTTACTTTTCTATTCCCTGCCCTGCGTCTATTTACTTCGTATGGTTTTTGTACATTTTCTGCTCAAGTCTGAAATTTTCTTAAAAAATGAATAAAAGAATCCTTCAAATACTAACAAAGTCGCGGCTGCGAATGTGCGGGGAGGGAGGCTCACTCTTACTCACCATCCCTCTCACTCATGCCCCTGAAGTACAGAGCTTCCAAAACGGCTCAGGAGGTGGGTGGGTTGCCTGCCGCCACGGCGCGAACGCTCCACCGCAACGTAGCGGCGACTAGCCGGCTAGCACTCACTCGGCACTCGGCCCGCTTGGACCGCCCGGCTCGGCTCTCGGCTCCAAAATCCATAAAAATGCAAAGGCTTTAGCCTTTGGAAATTCGACCAAAATTCGAAAGTCTCAGATCACGCCCAAATTCACTGGGAATATTTTTTACGCGCTGGGAAACATACCTACAGCAGTCGCCAGAATCACGATACCGGTCTTGGTTTGGAAGAAATTCGCTTTTTACGCGATGACAAATGAATTGTTCAATGGGCGCCGGATGGATAGGCAACCCATTCGACGCCAGCCCCCAGCAACGCGTTTGAGCGAAAACCGTGAAAAAGCGGCTCGCCAAGCCTTATTCTACTCGGCGCTCAGCAGAGGTGAGGAGGTAACCTCCTCGAAATCGACTCCTGGTCCCAGAACCTCTTCGAAACCTATGTGGTGCTTGCAGATGTGCTGACAGAACAAGCTTGTGGTCTACTGGTTAGCGCTACGGACATGTGCTCTTGAGAGCCCGGGTTCAAGTCCCAGCCATGAAAGTACTTATTGTCATTATTATCATTTATTTTCGCGATGGTGTTGGCTGAGCAGAAGAATACCTTGTTTTTGTCGAGGTGTATAATGCTTAAAATAGCTTATAATCTTCATGCCTCTACACAAGAAGGGCTAAAAGAAAAGAAAGGGAGAGAGAAAGTTCCACCTGGATTTGAACCTGCAAAACGTCTCGCCAGCCGAGATGATTAAGGACAGGGGGAAGGTGCGTTGGCCATCTCGGCTGGCGGAACGCATATCCTTCCACCATGCGCATCGCTATCACCATCTACGCGCCTTTTTTTCGGGCAAGCGGCAAGAACGAAGTCGGAGCGAAAGCGAAACTCGTCTCCGCCGCGCTGCCGGGCCCGTCCAGGCCGGTAGATAGGAATTCCAATCCGCATCGCCGAGAGGTGTGCGAACCGACAGCCTAGTGGTTAGCACACCCGCCCCCCGTCCCAAACCAACTAGGCTGTCGGGACGCTTTTGTCGTGTTCGAATCTCGGTCGACCTAATAATTTTTTTTCGCCGGTTTTCGGATGATTTCACACTCCAGGGTTGGTCTCTTGGTGCACTGGAGCCCCTCTGCACAAACCCCGTCAATTTGGAGGATAAATGTTTTAGGACCAAAATCCTTTGGAAATTTGACCAAAAACCGAAAGTCTCAGATCACTCTGAAATTCACAGGGGATTCTCTGTAGGCACTGCGAAACATATATCAGTAGCCAGAAGCACGAACCCGTTCTTGCTTAGGGAGAAATTCGGAATCCTATTCGGAAAGGAAAACTCTTCTGCGCGCGCCGGGCCCGTCCAGGCCGGTAGATACGGAATCCTTTTCGCATCGGCAAGAAGTGTGCGAACCGACAGCGTAGTGGTTAGCATACCCGTCCCCCGTCCCAAACCAACTACGCTGTCGGGACGCTTTTGTCGTGTTCAAATCTCGGTCGATCAAGGGTTTTTTTTTCGACGATTTTCGGATGATTTCACCCTAGGGGGTTGGTGTGGGGGTGCACTAGAGTCGACCTGGACACGATACCGTTCTTGGTTTGGAAGAAATTCGCTTTTAACGCGAGGAATAGTGAATTGTTCAATCGGCACCTTATTGGTAGGCAACCCATTCGACGCCAGCCCGCGCCTGCATGTTTGGGAGAAAATCGTGCGAAACGAGCCGTATTCAACGCGGAGTTCAGAAGAGGCGAGGAGGTAACCTCCTCGAAATCGGCTCCTGGTAACAAGAGATTTTCGGAAGCTATGTGGTGCTTGCAGTGGTGCTGACAGCAGTGGTCTGTGGTCTAGTGATTAGAGCAACGGGCATCTGCTCAGAGGCTCTCGGGTTCGAACCCAAGCGCTGTACCCATTTTATTAGCAACGGTCATGGGAGAGAAGAAGAATACCTGGTTTCCTTCGAGTTGTATGATGCGTTAAATAGCTTACCCCCTCGATTGCATCTTTTGGGCCCTAAAAAAGTGACAGGGAAATGAAAATTCTTCTGCGCCGCGCGGAGCTCGTCCAGGCCGGTAGATAGGAATTCCAATCCGCATCGCCGAGAGGTGTGCGAACCGACAGCCTAGTGGTTAGCACACCCGCCCCCCGTCCCAAACCAACTAGGCTGTCGGGACGCTTTTGTCGTGTTCGAATCTCGGTCGACCTAATAATTTTTTTTCGCCGGTTTTCGGATGATTTCACACTCCAGGGTTGGTCTCTTGGTGCACTGGAGCCCCTCTGCACAAACCCCGTCAATTTGGAGGATAAATGTTTTAGGACCAAAATCCCTAAAAACGCAAAGGCTATAGCCTTTGGAAATTTGACCAAAAACCGAAAGTCTCAGATCACTCTGAAATTCACAGGGGATTCTCTGTAGGCACTGCGAAACATATATCAGTAGCCAGAAGCACGAACCCGTTCTTGCTTAGGGAGAAATTCGGAATCCTATTCGGAAAGGAAAACTCTTCTGCGCGCGCCGGGCCCGTCCAGGCCGGTAGATACGGAATCCTTTTCGCATCGGCAAGAAGTGTGCGAACCGACAGCGTAGTGGTTAGCATACCCGTCCCCCGTCCCAAACCAACTACGCTGTCGGGACGCTTTTGTCGTGTTCGAATCTCGGTCGATCATCGTTTTTTTTTTTCGATGATTTTAGGATGATTTCACCCTAGGGGGTTGGTGTGGGGGTGCACTAGAGTCGACCTGGACACGATACCGTTCTAGGTTTGGGAGAAATTCGCATTTTACGCAAGGAATAGTGAATTGTTCAATCGGCGCCTTATTGGTAGGCAACCCATTCGACGCCAGCCCGCGCCTGCATGTTTGGGAGAAAATCGTGCGAAACGAGCCGTATTCAACGCGGAGTTCAGAAGAGGCGAGGAGGTAACCTCCTCGAAATCGGCTCCTGGTAACAAGAGATTTTCGGAAGCTATGTGGTGCTTGCAGTGGTGCTGACAGCAGTGGTCTGTGGTCTAGTGATTAGAGCAACGGGCATCTGCTCAGAGGCTCTCGGGTTCGAACCCGAGCGCTGTACCCATTTTTTTTTTATTTTTTTTTTTATTTTTTTTAGCAACGGTCATGGGAGAGAAGAAGAATACCTGGTTTCCTTCGAGTTGTATGATGCGTTAAATAGCTTACCCCCTCGATTGCATCTTTGGGCCCTAAAAAAGTGACAGGGAAATGAAAATTCTTCTGCGCCGCGCGGATCTCGTCCAGGCCGGTAGATAGGGATTCCAATCCGCATCGCCGAGAGGTGTGCGAACCGACAGCCTAGTGGTTAGGGGCCGTACACAAAATACGTCACGCAATTTTTCGGGATTTTTGACTCCCCCCCTCCCCTAAATCACCCACTCATCACATCCGAGCAAACCCCCTCCCCCCCTCCCCCACCCGGTGACGTCACGTTTTTCGGAAAAAAAAAATGGGACACGGTTAGAAAAATATCTGTTAAACTAAAAAAGCAACACTTTGCTTGTAAAGAATAATTTTTATATGAGATTTATGTGTAGAAGACATAATTACATATATACTAAGACATTTTTACAAAGAATCTTCAAATGGCCGCCCAGGCCGCCACAACGCTGCCACAGCGCTGCCGCTGCGCTGTCGCTGCGCGCTATAGACCAGGTTTTCTGAGTTTGCGGAAAAGCGACGTCACGCTCCCACTGACACCCCCCTCCCCCAAATCACCCTCACATCACATCCGACCGACACCCCCCCCTCCTCCCCCCAAAGTGCGTGACGTATTTTGTGTACGGCCCCTTAGCACACCCGCCCCCCGTCCCAAATCAACTAGGCTGTCGGGACGCTTTTGTCGTGTTCGAATCTCGGTCGACCTAATAATTTTTTTTCGCCGGTTTTCGGATGATTTCACACTCCAGGGTTGGTCTCTTGGTGCACTGGAGCCCCTCTGCACAAACCCCGTCAATTTGGAGGATAAATGTTTTAGGACCAAAATCCCTAAAAACGCAAAGGCAATTGGAAATTTGACCAAAAACCGAAAGTCTCAGATCACTCTGAAATTCACCGGGGATTCTCTGTAGGCACTGCGAAACATATATCAGTAGCCAGAAGCACGAACCCGTTCTTGCTTAGGGAGAAATTCGGAATCCTATTCGGAAAGGAAAACTCTTCTGCGCGCGCCGGGCCCGTCCAGGCCGGTAGATATGGAATCCTTTTCGCATCGGCAAGAAGTGTGCGAACCGACAGCGTAGTGGTTAGCATACCCGTCCCCCGTCCCAAACCAACTACGCTGTCGGGACGCTTTTGTCGTGTTCGAATCTCGGTCGATCATCGTTTTTTTTTCGATGATTTTAGGATGATTTCACCCTCGGGGGTTGGTCTGGGGGTGCACTAGAGTCGACCTGGACACGATACCGTTTAGGTTTGGGAGAAATTCGCATTTTACGCAAGGAATAGTGAATTGTTCAATCGGCGCCTTATTGGTAGGCAACCCATTCGACGCCAGCCCGCGCCTGCATGTTTGGGAGAAAATCGTGCGAAACGAGCCGTATTCAACCGTTTTTTTCGACCAAAATCCAAAAAAATGCAAATTTGACCAAAATTTGAAAGTCTCGGATCACGCCAAAATTAACAGGGAATATTTTTTACGCGTTGGAAAACATGAAGCAGTCGCCAGAATCACGATACCGGTCTTGGTTTGGAAGAAATTCGCTTTTTACGCGATGATAAATTAATTATTCAATGGGCGCCGGATGGATAGGCAACCCATTCGACGCCAGCCCCCGGCAACTCGTTTGAGCGAAAACCGGCTCGCCAAGCCTTATTCTACTCGGCGCTCAGCAGAGGTGCGGAGGTGACCTCCTCGAAATCTACTCCTGGTCCCAGAACCTCGCCGAAACCTTGCTTGCAGATGTGCCGGCAGAACAAGCTTGTGGTCTACTGTTAAGCGCTACGGACATGTGCTCCTGAGAGCCCGGGTTCAAGTCCCGGGCTAAGCGTTACACTCGACTGAGAACAATGCTTGTCCTTTTCACCACTTAGGAGAGAGGTGGTGGTAAAGAACAAGTAAAAATGAGAATCTTCAAAACAAAGCGTACAAATATCCAGTAATAAAATCGTTTATTGCCTAAATCATGATAATGACACAACTGACACTACTTTCCTTTAATATCATCAGATCCAATTCAAAAGTAGATGCTGCAGAATGTTCAAAATAACCGATTTGAAGACCATAATCTTCAACAGCTTGAATGATGTTACAGAATAAAATGAAAACACAATGAGTGTCGTCATTGAAGAACAAAACATTTCATTTAACATTTTGTTGAAACATTTTATTTAACTTATTAAACAAAACTGATTGTTCCGGAAAGCAACCAATGCATTGGCTTGTAGTTCAAGGCCTTGCCTAATAAAAAGTTCAAAAAGAATAGTTTTGAAATTTTTGGTATAATTTGTGTAGTCAAAATTGTCGTACAAATTCATGACCAAAAAAAAAGAAAAGAAAAAAAAAGAATGTCATTTGATTATTGGCACACCTCAAATAAATCTTAATGACTTTTCCTAAGCCTGTAAGTTATGCTAACCACCTCAATATAATCTCAGGTAACATATACCATTTGCCCTGAATAGGCATGGCAATCTTTTGTAAAATAATATTTACATAAGAAAGGTTTATAAAATCAATTTCATCATATTACTATAAAATAGGGAATAGATAGAAACAGCACTTCAGTATTCCGTTGGATTTGATTAACAGTGCTTCATTTACAAGAGATCTGCTTGAAGGATTTTGATTTTCCAATGCCCTAATTAGAACACAACTTCAGGAACTACACTAAAAATACTGTAAGTACCTCAAAAACTTAATTTTTTTGTTTCAGAATGTATGTAGTTTAGAATAAGAGCCAATTTGCTAAAATGCTAATGAAAAAGTGATTTTAAGCATACATTACTGATACTACCAAGTTATTTGGAAATTCTGGCAGTGTTGATAGGAGCTTGTCAAAGTACTGTGATTGAGTTCAAAAAAGATATAATCCACAAAAGTGGATTTCAGGTAGGTTGTAAATAAAATATTTTTGTCCTTTGGTTAAACATGCTTATCACTCAAATCAAAAAGAAAGATTCATATTGCAAATCAAAACATTGCACACTTCCTTGTCATATTTACACACAGATCTGTCAAACATAAAACAATCTAATTTACATCTAAAACTCTAAAGAGAGATTATAAAAGAATAATAAATAAACCAACAATATAACTTCATACAAAGCTTTTCCACAGAGTTATGGCTAGGTGAGCACTGACATGAAATAAAAAGGCGTATGGGTGTGGCCAAAACTTGTCAAGATCACATTTTAAAAATTTCTACAAGAAATGAGACATTAGAAGAGGTTAAAAGCTAAGATACTCAATATTTACAAAGTCTAAAAGTTGTGACTAGCACAAATTTTGTCCACAACCATACATCCTTGTCTTGGATAAAAGAATTATCTGGTCCATCAACAACTTGTTTAAAAGAGGCCCTTCTTTTTGTTCTTCTTTTCCTTTCCATCGACCATTCTGAAACAAAAACAAGAACATTGTTGCATTACTTTTAAAGACTTCCTAGAGAGTACATACAAAACTGTAACCTGACACCAAAGCTAACTACAGACAACCTTTTCACTGGTAAAAGCAAAATTGAATTTTAGAAATAAAGAAATTGTGTACCTAGTTGACTGTACTTTGCAAGTCATGCTTCAAAATTACTTTCTTCAGATGTCAGTAGATTATTTACAGAGATAATTATAAGTCATAAAACCTTCAAACTTTTTGACGGGGTTTCATAAGATACCAGAAAAAGAAAACCATAATGCTATTTCAGTCTTCAGGCAACCTTCACCCCAAGCAAATATAGTTTTAGAATAATGACAAAACCATGGGCTTGCTTACACAATATCCAGTTTACAACATATTGGGTAGTCCAGTGACTTGGGTTTTCAAGTAGAAATGCAGTAAGCGTCTCGTGTGAAACCTTGCTTTAATTCTGATTTGTTGCTCATAAGGACTGAAAGGGACTAAATTAGAAACTACTATGGAATTAATTCTGTACAGGTGGAATGGAGAAGCAATAAGAGTTTTGAGACTAAAGAGGCTAAGACAGGAGAAAAGCAATTAAAAGCTGAATATCTAGTGGCTTCCATCCTGGGAGAAAGTTAACATCAAAGTGGAAAAAAAATATCAGTGCACTGAACAGTTTTTTTTCCAACTGAAACAAAACATGTAGCATCAAGCATCATGCATTGAAAAATCAAGATTATTCAAAAGTATTAAAAAAACAAAATTTATTGCATTTATAAAATTGATGTTTTAAGTGAAGATAAAAACTAGGTACATGTCAAAACATAGTTGCTAAATCTAAAAGTACTTTATGGCATGCAGAGCTTTTACAGTTCTTACTTGCACTTGCCTTTCACCTTAAAGCAATATTTAAAAATGAACTTCAGTCTTCTAGATACAGGCACAAAGGCTACATAATTACACAAATACGCTTTAGATAATTGAAATATTTCATAGTTAATACACCACTTTCAACTGTTGAAAAAATTGGTACTTAAGATTGCACAGTAAAATGTCAATTATTATTATCTTAAGGGCTTGCCAAAAGAAAAAGAAAAATCAAAACTACAGAAGTTGATAAGTGACAAATCAAAACAGACTAATTTGAAAGAAAAGCAGAGTTTGAACAGCACAATAACAATAATAGGAATGCTTAGAACTCCACACATCAGAACTGGACACAAAAGTAAAACATTTCTCACGAATTTCAGGCAGAATCATTTAGCAGGAACACACAGAAGTGAATCTTCTGTGGAGGAGCAATCAAATGCACAAATCGTTTACATAGCTTTACGAATAAACTGCAACATGGAGTTCGTCGACCTGTAAAAGCATACAAGCCAAATAAAGATAAGCCTCTTTATACAGAAGACTTGAAAAGAAAAGCATTGCAGTGCATATGAACCAAGCACATCAAAGTTCACAGATGCTAGCCACAACAAGATAACAAAAATGCCACAAAACAATATATTTTTACATCCAAATGTTAGCCAAAAGAAGTACTAAATGCAATAATCTAGCAAATGACTTGTTCTACACACCAGATTTAACAAATAATAAACCCAAAAGTGATCAGGATGGCACAAAAATGAAAGTAAACAGAAATCATAAAAATAATGACGAAATAAGCTATTGTCACTGTTGCTTGCACTCGCTAGCATTAGCAGCCATGTTGCGATGGTGAAAAGAATGACGCCTTCGGGGGGCATTGGGTCCACCCTTGGTGGGCTTAGTCGGCAGGGCCATAAGGTCGTCTGCAGAGCACATGTCATTCCTGTGGACATGCCAGGGCGGGCGGGAGTGCACCCGCCAGCCAATCAGCACCAAGCCTCTACTCTCCTCTATTGATCTACACTAGACAGCTATGCTCAGGAACACAGGAGAGAGGATTTGGGGAAAAGGAGGGGGATGGTGAGAAAGGTGAGGTTGCAAAGTAAGGCAAGGCTTGATTCAGAGTGGAGTAGATGTGGACAGAGGGAAAACATTCACACATACATAATCAGGCAGCACATGCACAATGTCAACGTGATAATGAAATGACAAAATTCAAATAAAATGTACACTAGAGTACTAAAGGCATTGGAAATCAAATGTATGAATGCAATTTGTAAATAGCCCATAATGTATCACAAAAAACAATAAGTAACATTGTGAGGCTGAGGTTGTAAAAAAAAGTGAATAGCCCATAGAAAAAATAAACTGAGTTCTAGAGAAAGCCTGATAATTGATACAAAGATATCAAAAGCAGATTGATGAAGCTTAGCAACCTTCCACAGCACTAACAAATGAGTGAGGGGTGGAGAAACTCTGATACCTGTTGCTCTTAGCCTTCGCACTCAGACACAGATGACATTTAAAGTTCAAAGGATCAAAGGTCAAATTTTTAAGTATTCCCAGGGGAATTCCTACGGAATAAGCCAGGTCTGTTTAAGACCACAATCTTTTCAGTGCCAAGGTATCAATTCTGGTTTGAAACCAAACCTTATGGAATGTTAATTTAATTCAGAGCAAATGTGGGTTTCAAAAATAAATTGGGAAGAAAAACTGTTGAGTTTGATGTCTTTAATTTTTTTTCTCCTTATTTATTTTTTGGACTTTAATAATCAATTGACTACAACCAAAAGTTTTTTCAAACCCAAGATCTAATCATCCTCATCAGTGTCTGATGATGATTCAGATGGCAGAGGCAGCAGATAAAAGGGCCTGTGCTTGAAAGATGGTCTGCAGAAAAACAGCAATATGTTGATCCACAGGCATACACCAAACCCAAACCCTAGACCCATTTATGAACAGACGAAGTAGCCATGTATACAAAAGAAAAATACATGAAAATTCCAACAGCATTTTTTACCACATTGACCACCATGCAAGACCAACCATGCTTTTTCAAAGAACTATCAACTTAAACATCAAGTAGAGACCAAAAACTGAAAGGAGTTTTACTCACTCTTTGCTGTTTGCCTCCAATGAGCGTCTCCGCAATTCTTGCAGAGTTACTCCATTCTGCTGTTCCCAGGTGAGCCTCTCTTTGTCAAATGCTGCTCGTTTCTCCTCCAAGTCACGAAGCTGCTGCTCAAGCGATTTTTTCATTTGCTCATGACGGCGTTGAAGCTATTAATATAAGAGAGAAAGAAATTATAAAGATGATCTTCCACCCATACACCTGATACATCAAGTACTATCACAAAGAGTGTTTTTGGAGAAGACTTGAGTAAAATTTAGCTAGCTATGAGATGATCATTGTTTAAATATTTTCCCGTGTGTTCAAACATGAACTATAAAAATATTAACTACGTAGAATTATTTTTTTTTGAGGGCGGGGGAGGGGTAAGAGACTTACATCTGCCTCAGAGTCCCTGAGCTTCTGCTTCTTCTCCTTCACTTTCATTTCAAATACTTGCTCCATTTCTGTTTCCATCTTCTTCATCTTAGCATCATGGTCCCTCTTTTCTTCTTCCATCTGAGCCAATGGATTCCTGAACAAGAGTATAAGATAAAGCAATAAGAAACTTATTAAAAACATACAAGCCAAACTTAAAAGATTGCATTTTATTCAGCACTGGTAAATCAGTTGACAAATTGAATTTGAAAATATTGATGAATATCATGCATCAATGACAATGCTGCAAATGCATGCCTTGACATGCTTTTTTTCAAAGATAAAATGACCACAATTAAGAAATACATTGGGTTCACAGTGAGACTTGGGCCATTGTAACATATATAAATAAATCAGAGCAGCTCAAAAGACAACTGAAATAAAATGTAATTAACCATCCTGCCATTGGCGCCTGTGGAGGGACCAGTATTGTAAGTGCAGGGTGCTGTGTTCTCATTATGGGGAAGGGACAATTAGGGTAAATAAAATGAGTCTGTGAATAAAGAGTGGATATGATGACTGGAGTCTGGAGCTAACAGGTGTCTTTTCTGCTCAATTTTCCTAAGGGTTTAAGAAAAAAGAAAAAAAAACTGGCATGCAAAGAAAGATAAAAATAAAAATTAGAAGCCTGCTGGGGCACCATCAAGTAAAGCTTTCAGAGTGAGAAGACATCTGCCATATAGATTCACAGGTATACACAGCATTTAGTTTGTACACTAACATGTGGGATGAAAAACGATCTACAGAAATGGAAAGAGCAAAGAGCAAAGGGAGTGGTTGCATTGGATATTGGAATATTTAAGAAGCACAAGCTGGAATGATTCATTAGATCTGAACAATCCAAAAAGCATCATGTGTAACTGAGAAGTGTATCACCCAAACTCAGAACTTTTCAATGAAAAGCAAAACAGTTTTGATTGAACAAAAATAATTTAGCAAAATAAATGGACAGGGAAAAAAAAGAGATGTTCTTGAAAGCTTTTAATGATTGTAAGGATTGTAGACATTGTAGTATTTGACCAACACGATTTTTAAAGTCCATGTTTTGAAGATGAGCCTAAACCGACCTCTATTCCTTTAACATTTTTCCTCATCTTTCACCATGCAGCCGATCGGTCCTTTAAGCCGATTTTGCAGAGGTCTGACGCCTATGTTTAAGTTCGCTACACCGAAATTTGAAGGGGAAAGAGCGATTTGCCTCAGGAATGGTTAAACAAGAAAGACAGTAGGCAGTAAAAAGATTGGTGTGTAGTTAGGACACCTCCCTTTCACTAGCTTCTTCCTTTCTATACCACTGCAAGTTTACAGCTTCTAAATGTGGTTTTCAACATAGGAGTAGAATAATACAAAAAAATTATCACTACAAGTTCACTAGGCATTTACAAACTAATTTTAACTGACAGAAATAAATGAGTCAGATAAATTCTAGTTTGATATATGGTTAACACACTTCTCAGTGCAGAGCCAACACAACCACATTCCGAGCCACCTAAAGACAACAGCAACACTTACCAGACTGTCATGAAACTGTTCATAACTCCTTGTGGGGCCACACTGAGAAAAAAATGTTTTTTAGTATTGACCAGAATAGAGGCTGGTATTTACATGAATGAAAAGATAGCAATAGTCCAAGTATTTGCCCAACAGTTTGAACAGAATTTGAGAGATGTGTTAGTGACATGTACAGCTACTTGATTTAAAAACAGTAGCTCGAAAAGAAGTGTGTTACCATGCAGATTACTTCTCACCAAGGCTCCCCAAGCTTAAAGCAGGTATTTTTTTCCACGTCAGGAGTAAACAGTACTTCTTTTCAGCAGGGTGAATCATGCATGTTTTCGAGAAAAACTTAGACCGAATTCTGAACACATAACTATGCTGTCAGAATTGAAATATATAGGGATTTCAGGATGGATGAAGGGAAGCTAGTACCCAAGAGTAATTGGAACCCAGACCTACAGGTTTCACAGACTTCTCAAACATACATGATAGGGGAAGAGTTGTAACATTATTATTATCTCTAACTACAGTTTTTGCTATTTGGAACCAATGTTATCAGGGATCAAATTAATCAACAGTTATCACATTGTTAAAACACACCACACTTCTCACTTACTCACATTAACTTCAAAGCTAAAAAAATTTGTTGCTATGAACTTACTTGTTTGATATTCTTCCAGGCTTCCCATCAGTGCCAAGCCCAGCCAGTTTTCGACAACGATAGTTTTCATAATGGACGCTATTGGTAACTTCTTTGAGATCTTGAAGGTGAGTCCGGATCAGCATGTTTCTGAGAGCAATAAAGTCACAGTGCTCCAGGTTTTCCACTGTAAGCATAAACAAAAAGGAAAATAAAAACATTTAAATTAAATGAGAATGGAAAAAACTAATGCAATTATTTTTGCCTTTTCCTTTGTGTGAAAGAGAAGGACAAACTTTGATTTCACCAACAAACCTTCAGCTATTCCCCATGGATATTTGCGGCCTCTCAATTTCTTGCCATCAACTTCAATAACAGTGTTGGACCCAACAACAGCAAATGGAACGCGATCCTTCAAAGCTTTGTGTTGTTTCACCTCCTCCTCTTCCTCAGTGTCTGGGAACTCATATATTTTTATTTTATGCTGTGCGATTTCATTTAAAATTTGTTTTTTAAACTGATTGCATTCATCTGGTGTCATTGTATCAGCTTTTGCAATAACAGGGATAATGTTAACTTTATCATGTAGCCTCTGCATGAACTCAACATCGAGAGGTTTCAATCCATGACCTGAAGGTGCAATGAAGTAAAGACAACAATGCACCCTACTGTCCGAAAGGATTTTTCGGTTAACTCGAGATTCTGCATTCAAAAACTCTTCATATTTGGACTCAATGTATTCAACAACAGGTGCCCAACTAAAACAAGTAGAATAACACATTAGAAAATCAATATCAAATTGCACACCATAAACAGTATTTAGGATGTTAAATCTTTACCAGTTACTGTTGTCAACAGCATCACCAAAACCTGGTGTGTCCACTACAGTTAATGATAAATTAACATTATTTTCTTTCAAAAGACATTTGCTGGTTTCAACAGCAACAGTTTTCTTCACTCTTAGTGAGGGTCCAGGGTGTTCATTTGAGTAGACATCAGAGAGGAACATTGAGTTGATAAGGGTTGACTTCCCCAATCCAGATTCACCTGCAAAGATATAAAGGGTTCCGCGTTTAAATACTGTACACAAGATCCGAAGGCACAGGTTTAAACATTTTATTCAAGGGGAAAAAAATTTTAAAACTCACCAACAACCATTAGAGTGAAGTCAAAGCCTCTTTTCACTGCTTTTCTATAAACTTGATTGGGCAAATTAGCAAATCCCACATACCCATCAAGTTCCTTGGTTCTTCTCTCTGGTGCTTTATTTTCTTTATTATAACGCTCTTTGTTGTCTTCGCTGTTCACAGAATCGCCTATGCAAACGACAAAAACCAAAACCACAACATAACAACTCAAGAAAAAACTATTTCCAAGCAAGAAAAGTCTGATGAATAGTGGTCGACACTTTACCATTTTGCAGCCTACCTCGTTCCGCCGCCCGCTTGGCCAGAGCCTCTTTGATGGCAGAGGGTGCGGGGGCGGTTGGGGGCGGCACTGAGGGGGCGGAGCCGGAGCCAGGGGTGGGGCCCGGCATGGTCGGGGTGGTCGGCTCGTTCTTGAAAAACTGCTCTCGCTTGCTCTGAAGCTGTAACACAAAGGAAAAGGCCGCAACTGAGACAAGTACACAGCAACAAATCAGAGCGCCGGAGCCGGACAGCGGACAGCAAATGGGGTCAGCGATGGTGCAAACCACTGAGGGACGTCGAGACTTCCGCGAAGTCCCCTTCACGTCACGCCAACCCGATCCTACCCAGATTCGGCGCTCCATTCCGATATCAGTCAAAGCACCGGGTCGGAGACGGACGACCGCCAACTCACAAACACTTGTATCTCCTCCTGGACGGAGGGCTCGGTGCGGATGGTGCCGACGCGCAGGGGCAGGGGCAGCGGGGTGCTGGGAGGGGGAGGGGGGTCCGGGCGCGCGGCGGGGGCGGGGGCGGCGGCCGACACGGGGGTGGAGTCGGGGGCGGGGGCGGGCGGAGAGGGCGACAGCCGCGGGGGCCGCGGGGCGTAGATGGGCAGCGACGCCGGCCTGTAGTACGTCGGGGTGCCGGGCGCCGACACGGAGCCCGCCAGGGGCGAGGCGGGTCCGGGTCGCGACGGGCCCAGACACCCCATGGACGCGCGGCCCGCCAGGCGCCCCAGCCCCATCCGCGGCGGCCGGCACGCCCGAGCCACGCGCTCCGAGAGGCGGCGCCAGCGCCCCGAGCCGGAGCCGGAACCGAAACCGCGCCCGGAGCCGCCGTCCACCTCCGGGGACGAGCGCGGCCACGACCCGACGGAGCCGGAGCCCTCCTTCCGAAGACGCATCGCGAGCGCGCACGACAGCGAGTGCGAGCGCCCGGCCCGGGCCCGGGAGCCCAGACTCTGAGGCCCATCACCTCACCTCACCGCACAGGACGAGCCACTTAGCGCCTCACCTCCGGACCGGGCAGGGCAGGGCAGGGCGGGGACCCGACCCGACCGACTCAGCGGCGCGAAAGAGGGGAGACACATTGGCAAAGCCTCGCCCGGGAGCACATGCCCACCCCGCAAGCAGCACGGAAACTTATGTCTGTGGCCTGTCTCCAAAACGACGGCACCTGCACCATGCATGGAGTCAGTCTTAAAGGCCAAGGGGGTGGATCAGTTCAAAAAAATCATTGTTCGGCCAAAACAAAAAACAACAACTAAAAAAAAATCGTTTAAAAAACCTAAAGCAAGAAAATAATCAAAATAAATTCAAGAAGAAAGTTACAGGCTTATTCGAAAACTCAAGAAAAAATTACCAACAAATACAAAAAAAGGCATATTTAAGGAGAAAAGAATCAAAATGTATCAAAAAATGACAATAAGTTTCACTATTATTTTAAACAATCAAAAGTAACAGAAATCATTGAACACATTTTGCATGAGTGCCTACCCCCCTCCCCCCCGGCCCTACCCCCTGAGCAAGGCTAGCTGAACCGGCAGAGCACGGCCGCCATGAGTTCCGAGCATGGACCCGCCCGCCAGACACGCGCGCTCTGCGGGCGTGCCTACCCAGCGGGCGCCTCGCCTCGCCACGCCACGACGCCGGCCTTCTTCGCCCGGGTCATCCTGGCATCCCGAGGCCGAGGAAGGCCAACCCGGGGGCAGGGCGGGGCGGGGCGGGCCACGGCCTGAGAGTGGTCGTACCAGCACCAGCTAAGCAGGAAGTGAGCTCAGCCGCCTGAGCGCGGGGCGGGCTCCACCGGACCGGGCGGCCCGGGCCGCAGGGGACGCGACGGCCCCTCGAAATCAATCTTCATTTCCAGTCCCATCCCCGAGCTCATGCGCGGCACGACGGTCGGCCCAACCACACGTCCACCCGAGGAGTGAGGACCGGACGTCGATCCCAGCGCCTCGCACCGCCCCGCCCCGCCAACGACTGGCAATCTGGCAATTAGGGACCGTCTCGCTGGAGAAGAGTGTTCAGGACGCGTGCTGCCGCTGCCGCGCTCTGCAGGGCGCACGTGCGAAGAGCGCGTTCAGCAAACAACAGCGGGGAACGGAGCGCGTCAGCGGGGCCGAGGGAGGGGGCCGGGGGGGGGGAGTCGCATGGACACACCTCTAGGAGAGCACCATCACTCCTACCACTTTGTGTCGTCTGTCGGGACGGAACACCGCGCGCGACAACGGAGAGAGAGAGAGAAAAGGGGGCCGAGGGGGGGGGGACCTGACGCGGACGCGACGCGCACAGCGACAAATCACAACAGCCCGCTGGAAAATTGGACAGTCACGCACCACGCACCGCACCTCACCTCACCTCACCTCACCTCCAGTCCACGTCGCTCCATCTCACCGCCCTGCAAGAAAGCAGCAGCAGTCCAGTCCAGCTCCCAAAGGACCCGCCACGTGACAAAGACGAGGGAAGAGGAGAAAAAAAAAGTCACCTGCCGCAGCGCAACGGACGGAAATTACATTTCGGGAAAGCCGCAGCTAAAAAAATGCCCGATACAACATCGTCCAACGGCGCAGCTTTCCCGTTGCTGCTCGGCCCCGCAGGGCACACGGGAACCCAAACTTCCGCAGAAATGAGAAAATGAGTTTCAGTTGGCACCCTCTCCCGCCCGCTCCGCCACCACGCCTCGCCTCACTGCACGCATCCTCGCATGAGATGCAGCAGTTACCGCCGAATAAAGAAGGCTGATTAGAGCGGGGCGGGGCGGGGGCCCGCAGGACGAGGGAACTCCCCCGCGCTGCCCGGGCCGGGCCGCAATCTCCCTGTTGGTGCAACGGACGGACGCACTACCGTATCGCGCCAACAGGACGGCGACGTGACATGCGGGGCCCGCGCGCCCACCACGCCATCGACCACGGCGGGGCGGTGCCGCCGTCGCGTCGGCCTCGCTGGAGAGGTAGCACCTCCAGCACCTTCATGGTCTCACCACCAGAATCCACCAGGTCAGGTGCCACGCCGAAGTCAGGCCGCGTCCTGCGCGCCGAGGAGTGCAGTGCAGTGATGTGTCCCGCACGGGGGGAAGGACGCGGAGCGACTGGCGTGCGCGGGGACCGGCGGGGACCGGCGGGGACCGGCGGGGACCGCGCTGCACCCGGGGCAGGGCCTCGGGAAAGGCGCGCAGGATGGGCCGACCGGCGGCGTAGCCACAACTCCAGCTCCCACTACGACACGAGGGTCCCGTCGAGGGTCCCGTCCTGGGCAGGGCGGGATGAGCGGGACATTCACAGGACATCCCTCGTACATACACGCTCGGCTCATGCCTGCACGTGACGCCTCGCGCTCACCTTATCAGATTGGCGCAGTTTGGCGACTTTTTCGTGATACGGCAGGACGCGGCGCGGTGCGCGCGCTCAGTGAGAAGCTGAGCACGAGCAGGCCGGGCCCGGGCCTCACGCGGCACCTGACGACGCCTGGACCAGCAGCACCCGGGTGCACCCGGCCCGCCACGAGGCCGCCAACGCAAACCAACGCTTATCGCAAACCAACACTAGCAGCATTGGAGACAGGCCCGGCAGGCCCAGCCCCGGCATGGCCATGGCCCCCGGCCCGCAACAGCAAACTAGCGGGAGCTGCCTCGAGTTGAAAGAATGGAAGCGAATGTTTGCTGCTGCTGCTGCTGCAACTACGCTACTGCCGAGGAGAGCAAGGGAAGGGAGGGGAGCCCTGCCCCGCGGTAAAGGGCGGCCGTCAGGACACCGCAGTGCGCGCGCGGGCCCGGGGTCGCCGCCATGGAACGGGACGGGGCGGGCGGCCAAGGCGGCCCGCGGAGCCCCAAAGGGCACGCAGGTGCGCTTGCCAAATTGCACCGCAGAAGGGCAGGCCAGGACACTCATGGACTGAACGCAGGAAAAATTAAATAAAAATAAAATAAAAACACTTCGCGGCCACGAGCAACTGGAGCAGACAGAACCACATCGCAGAGCGCGGACAACGCCGAGCCTTCTCTACGAGAGGGGGGAAGGGGGGGACCACTCGTCTGAAATGTGTAAAATAATATTTTTAGCAGATGATACGAAGGTATCAGCCTGCTTGTTTTAACTTTTCACTTTTAGATTTTTTGGTTTTAACTTCATTTTTTTCAAGGAAAATTTTGGTCAATTTTTGATAATTTTTTATCTTTCTCCCCGATTTTGGACTTGCTAATTTTTTATTTTTTTGTTCATTTGTTCTCGATTTTTCTGTATCTTTTTAAAATGAAATTTTTATTTTTAAATGATTTTTTGGGGGGCCGTACAACGATTTTTCAAAGTGTCCCCCCCCCCTCCCTTCTCTCTCTATCTTTCTCTCTTGTAGAGCTCATCTTCGCTCCGCTCCATGCGGTTCTGATCATCAGCGGGGCGCAAAAGCTCTTTCGGGCGCAACAAATCCTCCACGACGTGCGGCGCACATGGACCCCCCCCCCCCTTTTCATCCCCCCTCCCAGGCCGGCCGAGCAGCTTTAGTCAGTTCCTTGCACTTCCTTACATACACACCACACCACACCAGACCTCCGCAAATAGCCCTCCTTGCGGCTCCTGCTCGGCTCGCCTCGGCGCCCGAGCGATTCGTTCACCGCGAGGTAAACGCACGGCGCACGGGGCCCGCTCGCAGCGCGCCAGCGGCGCGGGCCAGACCAAGGGGGAGCGACAAATCAAAACAGCGGGGAATCAGAGGGCCCGGGGCCCCCGGCCGCGGCCCGCGCCCGGCCCGGCCAACCGCGTGTGGGGTCATGAACGAACCGCCATACCCCGCGCTCGCAGATACCCCCCCCCCCCCCCCCCCAACGGACGTAACGTAACGGGAAGCCCAACAAGTAGTCAACACGAGGAGAAACATGACCGTCATTATCATCGTGAGGAAGAACAGTACACGTGCAGACAAACGCACTCTCTCTCACACACACAAACACCCTTCCGGCTGGGTGCGGCGCGAGTGGGCGGGCCGGCTGGCCGGACGGCGACGCGGCTGCACTCCTGAGAAGTGCAGCCCCCCCCTCCCCCCCAGCCCCGCCCATCCGCTGACCGGGCCGGGGCCGCGAGCCGCGGAAAAACAGTCAAGCCAATAAGGGAGAAAGAAACTTTTCCCATTCCATCAATTCGGCCAAAAGATATCGCTCCGAGAGGCAATAACGTGCCGCGCAGCGCCGCCGCGCCGGGCCGCTCGATACAAGAGGATCGTATCGCGGTCGGTGAGATGAGCACGACCCACTTGGAGGGAAACATGAAACTCGACACCACACCACGGCGAGGGCGCGGCGCGGCGGGAAGGCGAGGCGGAGGAGCTGGCGTGCACCTCGGCCGGGCTGGGCCCACCCGGCCCACTAGGAGAGCATCGTAAGGTACGACGACGCGACGCGGACGCGAGCGAGCGCCCCGCCGCACCACACCCCGCCCCGCTGCTAATTGGTTCCCCGTCGGCAACGTGTTCAGTGTGGAGAACACCCACCGCGCGGAGAGGCTGGCGCAGCTCGCGCAGCTGGACTAGACCACACACGCCTCGCTGCGGAGCCACAGAGCCCCGCCGCACCGGACCGGACGGGCAAATTCAAAACAGAATTACGTACAGCAAAGCTTTTGTGGAGAGCCTCCCCTCCGCCCCACCCCGCTGCTGCTGCTGCTGCTGCTGCTGGTTCAAGATGACGGAGCAGGGGGGTACTGAGTACTACAAAGCTCAAGGCCTGAGCAAAGCAGTTCACCACAGTGGCAGTGGCAGGGCAGCGGCTCAAAGAATAAGAGGCAGGCGAGGCGAGGCGTCGTGGCGCGAGCCATTGTTGGCCTCTGGCTTTGCTGCTCGCTCTGCTCCCGGTCTCACCTGGCCTACATCGGCCCTCCTCTCACAGGAGAGAGAGGGGAAGGGCGGAGAGAGAGAGAGAGAGAGAGGGGAAGGGCGGAGAGAGATGACCGCAGCGTCCAGCCGGCGCCCCGTCTCCTCTCACACTCACCAGGTCTGCGTTGCTGGGCGCCGTGGCGGCGGGCGGCGCCGGCGCCCCCGAGCCCGGGACAGTTGTGGGCACCGGGGGCGGCGCGTTGGGGGGCGGGCCCAGCGGGCCGGTACCGGCCGCGGCCGAGGCCGAGGACGCCGTCGTGGTGGTCTCGAACAGCCGCTGCCGCTGGGCCAGGCGGTCCAGGCTGGCCAGGCGGTACGTGGACGCCGTCGAGTCGACTCGGCCGAGGCCGACCGACGTCAGGCTGGCCGTGGTGGTGGCCGACGTGCTCGTGTACTTGGGCAGCGTGGGCGGCGGCACGGGCTTGGCGGACGACGCCTTGAGCAGGCCCGACGAGCTCGTGTACAGGTACGAGCTGGGCGACGCGGACGCCGCGCCGGCGCCGCGCCCCTTGAGGGACGCCAGCGGGGACGCCGTCGCCGCGGCCGACGAGGCCGAGCCGTTGGTGGCCGCGGTGCCGTTGGTCGGCGAGGAGCCGTTGGTGGCCGAGTGGCCGTTGACGCCGCTCATGGCGGGGTCGCGGTCGGTCGGTCCGCCGGGGGAGTCAACCGGGTCGAGATGAGGCTGAGCAGGGACAACGGGCGGGGCGGGGGTCACTCCGGGTGTCCCCTCACCTCAAGCGCGTCTCGCGTTGCTTCACGTCCAATCACGTCCAGTCGCTTCACTACCGCCCCACCCCACACTGCAGCGCTCACTTCCATCTCTCACGGCCTGCCTGACGGCGGCCGTCCCCCATCCCTATCGGAAGCAGGGCGCCCCCCACCGCCCCCCCTCTGGGCCCCGGGAGCCCTGCCCCTCCCCTCCCACTCCAGGTTTGGACGGCGTTGGAATGTAAAGAGATCCGTTGGTGCCACCGAGCCGAGCAGCGGGCCCCACAAAGGTCCCCGAACAGCCCGTCCCGGCCCGGCCCCGCAGAGCACCACGAGACCAAAATAAATCGCCCGTAAAAGTAGACTTTTGCCCCACAAGGCGGGCACTGCCTCGCCTCAGCACGGCAGCGCACCGCGGCAGCAGCCGAGCGCGACACGGCATCGGGCGGGAGCCGACTGAGGTGAGGTGACTGCTGGTGACACTGAGCGCCAAATTTCAAACGAGACGAAAGCAGTAGAAACCGCAACTACGCCTCAGTTCGGCTGAGCTATCGGGCACCGCGGAGAGCCTCCCCTTCCGGGCGCGGGAGGAGAAAAACAGGAGCAGCCGCCGCGGCGCGGCAGCGAGGAGAAAGAGGAATCAATGGGGGCCTTTCTTTCGGGTGTTCCCTTCTGCCGCAATATCCGCCCGGCCCGGCTCCACCAAGCTCTTCCGCCCCCACCCTCCTCCAGCTACTCGTATCGAACGGCAGTCTTTTTGCTGAAACCACCTGCTGTTCGCGACGCGCCTCCACGCTCCCATCGCGCCCCGCCCGGCCCGGCCCGGCCCGGCCCGGCCCGGCGCGGCGCGGCGCGGCGCCCATCATCATGATTACAGAACAGAACATCGGCGATGGACGCCCTGCTCTGCGGCGCCGGCCCGCGGCCAGCGGTCTGCTGCAGCAGCTGCAGGAACCCCGCATAACGCCAGATCCGAAGGGGAATATCACTCATACAAAATGAGTGCAGTGATTTCTTTGACAGCGCGCTCTTCGGAATAAGTCGGCAAGGAGACACAGAGCCAAACCAAGATGCGCCTATGCGGAACAGCCTAGCGCATGTTGTCAGCCAGCTTAGCTGCCAACGCGTTAGGAACTGGGGTCCAACTGGAAGACAGATAAGCGCGCTGTCTTGGGCACGTGCCTGGTGGAGAGGCCTCGCGAGTAGCCGACTCCGGTCGCTGAACAACCTTGGGTCATTTGTGACTCGGATCTCCCGAGTCAAGTCAAGCCTACGCGGAGGGTCGACGCCTCTCTGTCTCTCTTGGACAGCCCCGCAGAGGAGGACGGGCGCCGGCGCCTGCCAGCTGATAGGGGCGCCAGTGTTGCCAGAAAAGTGGGCAAAATTCGGCTAAATACATCCGTGTGCAACGGGCCTGTATCTCCGCCTGCCCACTAGGCAACAACTGCTCACGCGTGCTCGCGGTTTGCCTGGTAGGCAGGCGGAAGTGCCGCCCACAGCACAAGGGTGTATTTAGCCGAATTTTGCCTAGCTTGGCGCTCGCCGGGACCGGTGTCCGGCCCGGCCAGGCAGAGCAGCCCTCTCACGGGGCTCCTCTTGCGCCCGCTTGCGCCCCACTATACTCCCCGCTCCGCTCCACCGTCGCCCACTAGCGATAGGAATCATCGGAATTTCATTTCATTTCCCAGAGCAACTTGACTTGAGAGACCCGGACGACACGACCCCGACACCCCTATCCGCACACTGCTCGACGTCTTGGGGATTCCCTCTCCACCTTATGAGCCTGACCGCCGCGGACCGAGGGGAAAACAACTCCGAATTTTGGTGTACAAATTGTGCATTTTTTTTGAAATTTTTTTCTCTTTTCATTTTTGCTTTTAGTTTTCCTAACATCTTGTGAATTTACCTGAATCTCTATACCTGAATTTTTTTAGCATTTTTCTAAATTTTACCGAATAACGAGGTGTACAATAAAAATATCAGAGTTGTTTCCTCTTCGCCGCGGACACACCTGCAGCACGCCTCTGGCGTGCGCACCACGCCGCCCCCCAAAGCCAGGCGTGACACGCAGGCACGCGCGCTCGCCGAGAGCGGGGGCGGGGAGGAGCGGGGAGGGCGGTTACTACACGCGTGGCCCACAGCGCTGCGCCCTGCGCCTCGCCACCGAAGAGAACGGGCGGGGCGGGGCGGAGGGAGGGAAGGGGGGGGGGTCATTTCCGGTGCAGGGGCGTAGGAGAGGGGGAGGGGAGAGGGCGCTCAGCCGGCCCTGCCCTGCCCCGGCCCGCAAGCCGGCAGGCCGCGTCCACCACCACGTGCTTGTCCTACAGCCACTGATATGCAGCGCAGCGGCTGGGCACACACATGGACATGCACTCAGACTGTCGGACGAAAGGATGGGCGTGGCGTGGTCAGTGACACCCGCGCTGCGCTGCTCCGCGCAGAGCTGAGCTGAGCTCCACCACTTGAGAGCGCCCAGCCCAGCCCAGCCCGGACAACACAGCCTACTTGAGTGGCCTGACAAGGCCTAAGCGACTCGTCGCCACTCGACACAGCGGGGCGGATCCAGGACGGTAAGAAGTGGACCTCAAGGGAGGGATGAGGGGGGAGGGGAGGGGGAGAAGCGTGGTGGTATACAGGGAGTCCAGCGCGGGACGCTCGACGGGCGGCGTGTCGAATAACGCCCCACGGCACGGCACGGCACGGCACGGCACACCTCCAGGCAGGCGCACCGCAGCGCCGTGGAGACGCGAGCGGGACTTTCACCGCGCATATGCATTTCAGAGGCCATTTCAGAGACAATTAAAAGCGCTCCTGTACAACAGCCGTCAGCCGCGGGAAGGTTTTAGTGTCACGCGGAGAGCAGAATACGGGAGGGGAGGGGGGACGGGGACGGGGAGGGGTCGCCAGCAGCGCGCCGTCACGGCCCGGACACAAAGGGGAATAAGGAAAAACAAGAAGATATAGGAAGACGGCGATCACTGATTACTTCCACCAGCCGGGCGGGGCCAAGACGAGCAATACAGTCGTGCCCCGAAGAGCGCCACGCCCCGGCCCGCCGGTTTTTACCCCGCCCGGGCCCGGGCCGGCCCCGGCCAGAGAGACAGGGCGGGGCGGGGCGAGGACGTACGCGTCGGTGAAACGAGACTCGACAGCATAGCAGGACGCGCCGCCGACCGGGCCCGACCGAACGACGACCGAGAGGGGGGCAAAAAAGAAAGGAAAGCACGGCGCGGCGCGGGTTCAAATACCGGCCGGTCCGTCGCCCTGCTCCGCCCCGCCCCGCCACAGAGCGGTACACGTGCACGCCGCGCGCCTTGGGCTGACACGCCCCGCCCCGCCCCTAATCCAGCACCGTGCCCCTACAAGGGCCTCGTCAGTAATGACAGCGCGGCCGCGTCCGAGGCGCCACGCGATGCGCAGCGGTGCGGGGGCGGCACGCGGCAGTGCGCACGCAGCCCGACTC
Source organism: Frankliniella fusca (assembly GCA_029379305.1). Classification (NCBI taxonomy): domain Eukaryota; kingdom Metazoa; phylum Arthropoda; class Insecta; order Thysanoptera; family Thripidae; genus Frankliniella; species Frankliniella fusca. The sequence continues at coordinate 235,322 of JAHWGI010000971.1, forward strand.
ATCGCCGGGCCGGGCCGGGGCGGGGCGGGCGCGTCGCCAGCAAGGCCCGCTAGGCGATGCGATGATAGGTGACCATGCAGCGGCAGCAGAACACGGGACGTACAAGGCGGCGCTGGCACTTCCCTCCGACAGGCCGGACCTGACCGGACACGCGGCCGCGCGCGGAGAATACGTATGTCTGTGTTTGACCCCACGGGCACTTCGGACGCGAGGGTTAGACAACCCTAACTTTATTTTTCCATAAACGATGCATTTCGGGGGAAAACAATATTTTAAAAATATATCGCCACTTCACGATAAAATTCAGAGCTGTATGGCCCCCGTCTGTCGGTCGAGTGCAGGGGTTTTGAGGAGAACGCGGACTGCAAGCAGCGTCCTCCTCGACGCGCCGCCTCGCCTCGCAGCTCTCGCTTTACAGCCTGCAGCGCAAAAGTCATGATCGACTGGGGACGTCGCGTCGCACGTCATGGGTCATCACAGCCCTACTCTAAACGGCTGGCGAGACGGGCCGTTCACCCCTGTCCTCTTCACTCACCATCCTCCTCCTCCTTTCCCTCCTCATCGCTCCGCCTCACCCCGGGCGGCAGACTCTCCGGCACAAAACCTTATAGGGCGGCAACTAACAGTATACTACGCCCCGCCCCACCCGGCCCCGCCTCGCTACGCCCCGGCATGCAGCTCGGCTCACACACGCGGCCGAGCACACCACAACGGCGGAAGAGCGAGAGAGAGAGAGAGGGGGAGAGAGAGAGAGAGAGGGAGATAGAGAGAGGGAGAGAGAGAGAGAGAGGGAGATAGAGAGAGGGAGGCGAGGGGCAGACCTGGAGGATAAAAATAACACAGACGCTGTCGCAGCAAAAGTCCGAGGTCCAGAGAGGCCTCTTGCGGCCTGGCCCGGCCCAGCAGGCTGGAAGCCGATAAACCGTACGATTAGAGCAAAATCGAATACTAAAAATGTGCAAAACTGCAACTGCAACGTCGATGACCAGTAGTAGTCAAGACATTACCGGCTCGGCGATATGATGCGGTTAAAAATCAAGAAGGGGCGTTTATAAGCTCCTCACGTACCCGTACCGTGGCCCGCGGCCGGCCCTGGACCAGGCTCGGAGCGGAGCACGAGCTATTCATTTCCCATGAGGCGGCGCATCTCTGCGCGGCCCACGCCACGCAGTCACGTGACCAGCTAGACGTGGGGCGGGGCGGAGCCGGCCGCTGCACTGCTCGCTGCGCCTGCCTGCTAGGCATCCCTGCACACGGCTGAGCTCCGGGGCAGGAGGAGGAAACTTTGCTGATCAGAGTGCTCCGGGCTCCGGGCCGGCGCGGGAGACGTCAAAACTCGGAACTGCACGCGACTGTCAAGTAAACTCTGGCCGATCCAATGCAATCTCTCGCTTCTCGCTGTGTGCCTGCCCCACCCCCAGCACATTGCGTCGCGTCCAGCGCCCGTCCTGGCCTTGTCTCAGGTCCACCCCGCCCCGCCCCGCCCCGCCCCGCAGCGAGACGTCAAAGCCGCACATTCATCGTGTCGAGCCAGGGCGGGCCGGGCCGGGCCGGCGCGCCCACACGGCCAACAAGGAAGGGCTTTGAGAACACCAAAGCAGTGCTTGGTCGGGTATTTATTGGGCGTGCTCGTAATGTGAGCGACCGAAAGAGAAAGAGAGAGAGAGGTGCGCACGGCCGCCCCCGCGGCTTTCAAGAGGGAGAAAGAAAGAGGGAGGGAGAGACAGAGGGAAAGACACAGAGGAGCGCGCGAGACCGGACGGGACGCCGCCGCACAGGCGCACGAGGGTCAACGGCTGGCCGCTCAAACTATAAACAGCTGTATTGGCTGGCCTGGTCTGCTGCAGCAGCAGCGGCAGCCCGCTGGGCCGCCCCGCCCCGCCCCGCCCCGCCTCACCACTCAGCCAAGGAAACAAACACCGAGCCTCGCCCCGCCTAACCTCGGCGCCGCGACCGCTACGCAACGAGGAGAAAAAAGTTTCATTACAGCAGATAAAATTTGACCCCCGGCCCGGCGCGGCCCGGTCATCAGAACGCAGAGGAAGGGATTTGAGCCGACGAGCAGAGATAAGCCGACCGCCTTGGAGCAGACGCAATATGAAGGCGGCGGCCACGCAGCAGAATCAACGCACGGTTGGGGCCGCCGTGCCGCTTCGCCGCTCACCCCCGAAAACATCCCCTTCCACCCACTAACTTTACCCTCCCTCCCTCCCTCACCCGCGCTCTCTGTCGCACCGGCCGCGGGGCCGCACGCCAGACAAGGACGCCGCTACGGGCGCCAATCGATATTGCAAGGGCGAGGGGAGGGGGGACGACGGACGGGCTGCACGCCGGACCCGACCGGAGGGGATGGAGCAGGGCGGGCGCGCTAGGGCGGGCTGCGAGGAGCACCGCCCCACCCCGCCCTACCAGACACAAATTCGGCTAGGCGCGCAACACCTCGAGGATGTCCATCTAAGACGTCAGCCGCAGCGACTCTTTTTCTCCAGGCTCCAGCACGGTGTTTCCGAACAGCGTTCTGTACTGTCCTCGTCCTCTCTCCTGCTCCTATGAGTGCGACAAGGACAGAGAGACGAAACCACTGCGCGAAATCACCGTCCAGGTCCAGGCGAGGGGCCCGAGGCTTGTGGCTGGCTTCTGCGGTCGCCCCGCACGGCCCCGCCCCGCCCCAGCAAGTGCATCATCCCCTTCCTTCCTGGGCGCGCCGTGCCGTACCGGGCGTGGACGCCCACGCTCATGTGGCAACAGGGCCGGTGCGGTGCGGGAGCGGTGGTCCGGCCGGAGCAGAGGAGAGCGCGCCCCGCGGCCCGCGGCCCTGGGCCCTGGGGTTGTCAAGAGCCTCACGTGTCACTGCACCACGGACTGCTGCCGTCATACATGACGAGGACCACGACGGGCTGCAGCTGCGGAGCCGCTCGCCTCTGCTGCCGTGGGGAACAGCCAACCCCAACCCACCCTACGCTGGCGGGCCTAACTGGGGGCCGGAGCCATGTGTCTGTCAGTGCGACGTATGCCAAGCCTCACACGACCAGCCGCGCCGCTCAGGCCCGCCCCGACCAGGCCCCATACGCACACCAAAGCCAGGCCAGCACAACATCACTGCTCTGGGGAGGTGCCGCCCGTCATGAAGCACACCCTAAGAGAGGATTCTGCCGTCCAGGAAGGCCGCCACCAGCTCCACGCAGACCCACTGCAGAGGCGATTAAATATTCACCCCGGCCCCCCCAGGCGGGGTGGGCTTCAGCCCCAGGTGTTGCCGGCGGCCCCCTGCCACCCCTCGCTGAGCCCCACGGCCAGCCCCTTCGAGCGCCCCTCTCGCCCTCCAGCCCGGCCGGTCCTGGAGCCAGCAGACTGGACTGGATGGACGACTTTCGTCACACAGTACAATTGGGGCTGGGGCCCCGCCCGGCGGCCGCGCGCACTCCAGCGGCCTGGTTTCTCCAGAACGCTCATCACCAGGTCAGCTCCATGTCTTCTGCCGCCGCCTCCGCTGAACTACATACCCTCTCCACTATCTACCCCCTCCGCACCTCCTCCACGCTTCAAGGCGGGGGGTCGAGCTGGTCCGGCCGTTTGGCTAGGCCCCACCCCAACGCCCCCCCCCCCCGTACCCCCCACTCCAGGACCCATATGTTGCGCACAGGAACCGCAGGGTAGCAGCCCTGGCTGAGGTGAGGTAGTAAGCGCCCTACTACGCCCCCTCTCTAGCAGGACAGCGTCAAGACGCTCCTGGACGTGAAGCAACTCAAGCACTCTTTCGATGACGCACTGTCAGCTGATGCTCCTCCACTCATCACACACATAAATACATTCACACACCTACTCTACTGATCACTCGACTCGTCGACGCGCGAGTCGCACACGGTCGCGTGCGGAGCGGTGGACGCCCGGCCTGGGCCCACCAGCGCGTTCGCGTTACGCCCTGGCCACGTCGCCGGCACGTCGCGCGCGCTGCTGATCCACGACGCCGCGCCGTACGGACCACGGACACGCACTGACTGACGGAGCGGAGCAGAGCAGCACAACGGAGTGGTGAGGCCCGGCCAGGCCCGGCCCAGCCCGCCGTACAGATGTTGGTGTCGGTTTGCCCCGCGCCGGCTCTGCTCCAGCGTGGCTCGGCTGCGCTCGGCTCGGCGCGCCCCGGGCTCGACTCGACTCGGCCTCCCCGCCGCCGCCGCTTGGCCCGGCTGCCAGCTCGGTCTGAGGGGCCCAGAGCGACGCCGCCCGCCGCCCGCGAGGCAGCCAGCGCCAGGAGCGGCCGCGGGAGAGGGAGAGAGAGAGAGCGAGAGAAGGAGAGGGGTGAGAGGGTGAGCACGAGAGGAGGGAGGGGCGAAGACTGACTCATACCGGCAGGAGGACGACGACGGCTCTCCCCGCGGCACCCTGCTCCTCACCTAACCTCCCCGACGCGATGCACCGCCGCGGCGGGACCGTCTGGTGCAGGACAGGGCGTGGCGTGGCGGGGTGGAGCGAGGAAAGGATGGTCGGGGGTTCATTCAGCGAGATTTAATTCAAGGACACAGGTCAGAGGGCCGGGCCGAGGCCTTCTACTCACAAGTGCGACAGAGAGGGAGGCAGTCGCTATCTCTGTCGCACTCATATAACAGGGGCGCGTTATCCCCCTTGCACACTCTGCGCAATCAGTCTACTGTACTGGCCGGCAGGGGGACGCCTGGCGCACTGCAGACGGATGGGATTCCGCGAGGCGCAGGTGTGGAGACCACGTACGTGATTAATAAAGGAGAAGGCTGCCGGCCTCCGTCCCGGCCAGGACCGCACCCGCTGGGAAATAGAGGAGAGCGAGGCGGGCAGAGCTGGGCTGGCCATGCACGGGTACAGCAGCAGAAGAGCTGGCAGGGCTTCAGGGCAGCCACCCTGGCGAAAATCGTGAGTTACAATAAAGTTACAGTAACGTGAAAGGGAGGGTTATTGGCAAGTTGGTTTTGGGTTTACGGAAACCGGCAGGATCCGGTTTAAAGAATGTGAAAACTGGACAACTCGTAACATTTTGGTAACAGACAGCTTCTTGTTTTGGGAGAGTTATCATTCGGTTACGGCAACAGGCCGTTGCCAGTTTACACTCGGTTTCCATCCAGTTATTGAAACTACACTTCTCAGTTTCTTTAGGGTTACCAGCGGGTTACCGCAACGTGCCACATCCAGTTTGTACTGCGTTTCTACCCGGTTTTAGCAACGCGTGGGATCCTGTTTCTTTAGGGTTACCAGCGGGTTACCGCAACGTGCCACATCCAGTTTGTACTGCGTTTCTACCCGGTTTTAGCAACGCGTGGGATCCTGTTTCTTTTCCGTTACCAGTGGGTTACCGCAACGTTTTACATCCAGTTTCTACCCTGTTTAAGTAACGCGTAGGATCGTGTTTCTTGTGGGTTTTCAGCCTGTTACCGAAACATTTATCAATGCGTTTCTAGTCGGTTTTTAGAGTGTTGCGATAACTTGTTTTCAGTTACGAACCAGTTACAGGGATGGACTGTCCGTAAATGTGTAGACGGAGGGGCCCGCCAGTAAATCTCAAAATATTTCCGAGGATAAAAGATACATAAGGCAAAAGTTAATTTTATGACATACATTTATTTACTTATTAGATAGTATGTACATTTAGGCTTACGCCCAGATCCTCCAACATCTCAAGGCCTGGTAGAACTTGAAGCAGTTGTCAAACACTTGTAAGGGGCTCCCTACTCTGTACCGAAGGTTGTCCACCATTACGTAGCAGTCCGTGATATCCTCGACTGTTGGACCCACTATCACAGGGAAGGGTTGCAGAGTTCTCCCTACTTCGGCACAGTTACTCTTAGCCCTTTCAATGCTAATTTCCAAGTCTTCCCTGCAACAGAAAATTATGCAATTATTTTTTATCACAACTTTTAAAAGTCAAACTGACTGGTCGCAAAAAATATAATTACCTTGATGTGCATTACAGGAGGCCATCAGTTCTCTCCTGTGCATTCAGTTTCCATGAGGGCTTCTTGTTGTCTTGCGCCTTCCTCGTTGGATGCACCATGAGCGGCTGCTTAAATAATCTGGGGATAGTTAGATTGTATGCACAAGAGAACCTGTCAAAAAAAAATGATTTTGTTAAATGACTTTGATTTCAAAACGCCCTGTCACCTAAAACACCTCTCTGCTTTTGCCTGAAGAGACAAAAGCAGTGATTACTTACCGTACTCTGTGTCACCCTCCTTTACTTTGAGGTGCCTCTTGTAACCCTACTTGAAGTTGAGGTTGAAGTTCAGTTTCTCTGAGATGTTAACAAAGTCGCTAACCACATCACTGGACTGACCGTCCAGCCAGGAATTGTAGTCACCCAACATCTGAAAGCACATCTTTAATTAGAAAAAGGAAGAGACACAAGTATTTTCTACCAATGCACTTAAGACTCCAATGAGAGAGAGGGAGGAGAGTGAGAGAGAGAGAGGGAGAAAGAGGAAGAGAGTGAATGCGAGTGCGAGCGAGTGCGAGAGAGAGCGAGAGAGCGAGTGAGAGAGATCGAGTGCGAGCAAAAGAGAGTGAGAGAAAGGAAGCGAGAGAGAGCGAGAGAAGAACATAGACGAGAGGAGGGGGAAGAGAGGCTGCAGGCAGGCGGGGAGCGAGCCGAGCCGGGGGCCTCTGCGCGGGAGCGGGACCACCCCGGCCCCCTCAGCCTGCACTACCGTCCGTCTGTCCACCTACGCATCCGTCTGTCCGACCGCCCGCGCGCCCCACCCTAGGCCCTAGGCACAGTTGGATTTGAAATAAGAACTGCGGTTCGAGTGAAAAAATATTTGAAACGGCACCGAATACCGGAAATGTCGCCGCAAATTGGGCAAGCTAACAGCTCAGGCAAAATTGCAAAAAAATTAAGTACGCTATACTTAGAGCTCTAGGGAGCTAAAAAATGGCTGTGCCAAACAAAAAAAAACAAGTTTTCTTCAGCAATTACTTTACTTTGAACAAAAGAACTACTCTACCGCAGTGTAAAAAGATCAGGATCATATCGGAAGTAAAGATTAGTACAATAAAAACCCGACGCGTTCAAACAGTGGAGTGCATTTCAGTTTAGGTTAGGTTAGGTCAAGATAGCAAAGCCGCCGTAAACTAACTACTCACCTCCGAATAAATGCAGGTGCTGCTCCAAGCTCATCTTCTTTAGATTATGTTGGGTCACTGTATCCATATTTAACACAAATACTAGTAAGCACCCACTCACAAATTTACGAAAACACTTCTTGGCGCGCAACGGCAGAACTGAGACGGCCCGCCTGAGTCACACTGCGTTGCTGCTCCTGTGCTGGCTTGTGCCTGTCTGCTGTGCGTGCCATCGTGCGTGCTGCCGGCCTGGGCTTGCTGCCTCCCTAAAAGTGCGTCTACCTGCCTGCCAGCCTGGCTGCCGGCCGGCCGGGCCGTGTCCTTGCAGCAAGTGCAGCCCTTGCCATGTGCGGGTGGCGGGGCAGCCGGGCTGCCACGGGGTGAGGGGAGGGGAGGGGCAGGATGCCTAGCGGGGGAGGAGGGGTTTTTAGGCTGTTTTCAAACAGTTATTGGATAACGTACTTTACTCGGTTACGAGCAACGTTTCGGAAACCGTTTGGAAACCGGAATCCGTGCCGTTATTATCCTGTTTTCAGTAACCGGATAGAAACACGCCCTGCTCGGTTTTTAGGCTGTTTTTAAACAGTTATTGGATAACGTACTGTACTCGGTTGCGAGCAACGTTTTGGAAACCGTTTGGAAACCGGCAGCCGAGCTGTTATTACCCTGTTATCAGTAACCGGCCAGAAACACTCACTGTTCGGGCATGAGCAACGTTTTAGAAACTGTTTGTAAACCGGAAGCCGTGCCGGTTATAATCCTGTTATCAGTAACGGGCTAGAAACAGGCACTGCTCGGTTGTAAGGCTGTTTTTTGATAACTGTCTATTTCCAGTTTTCACTTAGTTTCTGAAACACGTAGAAAACGTTTGATTACGAGTTTCTTGGCCGTTGTCAGGTAACTGCAGAATACAGTTTCCAGACAGTTTCGTAAACAGTCTAATAACCCGAGTTTGTCGGTTTCTACCTTGGCAAAACAGTTTCTTTCTCCGTTACTGCGTGATAACTGGCTGAAAACTGACTTGTAACAGACTAATAACCGCCACTTTCCTGCACGATTTTCACCAGGGCAAGCCGACCCACGACGACCCAGGCCGGTGTACCCGGTGTTTCAGAGAGCGCGTAAGCGGTTTGAGGGTCTGCCCACGGCAGCGCCATACAGCAGGGGCGGGTAGGCAGACCCGCATGCTGTTACGAGTTCTCCGAAACACCCGGTGTACAGGCGCGCCGCGCAGGTGCCGCCCCGACCGGCCCAGCGCTGCAAATGCCCTTTCCGTGCCCTCACTCCCGCGTAGATTGCTTGAATTATTTTTCAAGGCACGAGAGAGATGTAGCGCCCGGGAGCCCGGCCCGGCCCGGCCGCCCGGAGGCACGCGAGCGCCCCTTCAGAGCCGCGGGGGCGCGCCGTAAAACGAACCGGGGGCGAGTGGAAACGAGAACTGGGTCGAAGTGCACCAACGACCCGCCCGGGGCCAGAGACCACCAGGACGGCCACGTCGAGCGGAGGCGGAGCACCAAGTCTGAAGACTGAATCATGCTCTCCTAGCGCTATCTCTATCGCACCTGTACGGTGCACCCCACGAGTGCCAGAGAGAGAGAGCAAAAGAAACGCTCTTCTGAACCAGTCTGCAGGGCAGAGACGGCTACTCATTCCTGTCCAATCGGGGAGGGGCGAAGCGAGGAAGTAGTCACTTCAAAACATCATTGTACGGCCCCCAAAAACTCGTTTAAAAAAAATCTAAAGAAAAATCGAAATTAAATCAAGAAAAAAGATACCGAAAAATCCGAATAATCGAAAACAAATGAACAAAAAACTGGGAAAAAAAATGGAGAAAAATTAGAAAAAGGGGGAAAAGATCCAAAAATTCTATCAAAAAGTGGCAAATTTTCCTTGAAAATAAAAAATAAAAACAAAAAATGTAAATAATAAATTCTGAAGTTGAAAAATCATTGTATACATTTTGCATGGCGCAGCCGGACGCTCCTGCGGGCTGCGGGCGCTAATCCACGGGGCCCTCGCTAAACAGAACAGCGCAGCACCCGCACCTGCCGCACCCCACCCCGCCCCGCCCCGCCCCGCCCGTGCGGTTGCGTGGCCTCCAGGCCCGGGGGAGTTAGCCTGGCCTGCATATCCTGTGGGGGTCCCCCAGGGGATTGTGTTTTTGCCGCAGGGAGCGCTGGTGCTGTACGAACAGACGAACAGCTCGCAAGGTTCGCCGGCAGGGAGCGGCATGCGTCAGGCCGCGCAGCGCAGGACTTCTCTTGGCCGGGCCGGGCCGGGCCTGGCCGGGCCTGGCCGGGCCGCACCCCTCTCCTTCCGGAAGCCCATGCAGCCCCCTGGCGCCTGGCGCCCCTGGCAGTCGGCCCCGGCTCGCACTGCAGCCCCGACACCCCACACTGCCGTGCCGTGCCTCTGGACTACAGGTGTCGAGTGTCCCAACAAGAAAGCAACGTAGCACGACGCAGCGTAGCGCACGCCACGACGCACGCCAAGCAGTGTTGCCAGGAAAGCTAGACAAAATTCGGCTAAATACACACTTGTGCTGCGGGTGGCATCTCCGCCTGTCTACTAGGCAAACCGCATGCACGCGTGTGCAGTTGTTGCCTAGTGGGCAGGCGGAGATAGAGGGCCCGTTGCACACTGGTGTATTTAGCCGAATTTTGCCTAGCTTTCTAGCAACACAGACGCCAAGCACCGGACCACCGGGCCGGGCAATGGCCAGGACATGGCCAGGACGGGGGCGGGGCGGGGCGGGGCGGGGCGGGGCGGGGCGGGGCGGGGCGGGACGCCATTGACGCAAATAACTGCGTCGCGGCCGGCGCTACCCCGCGCGCGCAGCGCCGCTAGGAAACACCCCCACAGGCCCCGGCCCGCGGGCGCCCTGGAGCGGGAGCAGGGGCAGACCGCCGACGGCCACTGTGGAGTCATGAGAGGAGGGCGCCCTCCTAGCTATATTCAGTTAGTCCGCGGCAGAGTCGGCGTGACCAGCTCGGCATCATCGGCGTCACGCCGATGACGCCGAACCGAGGGTGGGGGCTTGGTGGGAGTGGCGAAATCCCCAGCATTATCACCACTACCCTCCACCCCCAGGCACAAAATTGTTTTTGTTTTATCCTTTTCTTTCGCGACGGTGTTGGCGGAGCAGAAGAATACGCCGGAATCGCCGGAATCCCCACCATTATCACCACTACCCTCCACCCCCACCCTCGGTTCGGCGTCATCGGCGTGACGCCGATGACGCCGAGCTGGTCACGCCGACTCTGCCGCGGACTAACTGAATATAGCTCCTCTCATGGTGGAGTCCCTGCTCGCCTGCAGACTCCACCGACCACCGTGCCACCGACAAATGCTCAGCGCCCACATTTCTAAAGCCTACTCTCCCCTCGCAAAACTGAAAGTCAACCCCAAACCACGGGGCGCAGCACAGCTGACCGCCCTACACGAGGGCGCTTTGGAGAGTGCAATCATCTCGACCGTCTCGCCATAGAGATCGCCGTTGTGCGCTCCGCCCCACCCAGTTGCTGCTCTTGCTGTCATTGCAGCAGCCTACCGCCCGCCCACGGCGCGCCGATGCAGTAGGCTGCAGGCAGATTCCGCACACTAGCACCCCCTTGCTCGCCAAGTGAGCGGGGAGTGGGTAGGGGTCTGCATAGCCCATCTTGCCATAGGAACTAGAGGAGAGGGGTGCTAGAGTGCGGAATCTGAATCTGCCTGCTGGTTCCGCACACCGTCAATGGGGGGTAGACGCGGTCCTCTCTCTCCCACCCAATGAAAGTGCCTCATGAGTGGGACAAGGACGGAGATACGAAAGTCCCATGCGAAATCAGTGCACAGGGCGGCGATAGCGAGCAGGCGATAGGGCACGGGGACCCACGCCGCCACGCCACACCACGCCGCAGGTGGCAGCAGGGCAGGAATCCAGCACGGCGCGACCGGTAAATCACGCGCAGCTAAATAACAAGGCGTGCGCAACGATAACGATAGTGAAGCGCGGCCCCACAGCAAACTGGGGAGAAAGAAAACAAGACAATGACGTCGTTATTGAAGTCACCAGGGAGGAGAGAGAGGGAGAGAAGTGGATGGTGTACTGGGAGTCTCTTTGAATGCGTAACAGTGTTGCGGGTTTGCCTACCCCATTCGCCCGTAGGGCGCCATGGCCCCTGCAGCGCTGTGGTGAGTCTGCAATCCTTCAACACTGTTACGCATTCAAAGTAACACCCGGTACGCGTACACACTACTCTAGAGGAGCAGAAATACCTCAAGGAAATACCGAGAGGCGGAACGGGCGCGGAGGGGGGAGAGGTGGGGGTGACCAGCTTGAGCAAAGCTCGCCCCCACCGCCGCCACCCACGCAGCCACACCCTGCCGTAGCCTAGGCAACGCGCCGGAGGGGGAGAGGGGAGGGGGGCGCTGGAGGCTGGGGCTGGACCCACCGCGCCGCCGCAGGGGGTAGTCGGGGGAGGGGGTGAAAGGGAGGGAGGGCACTCTCCGAGGGGAAGGGGAGGGCGTAGGTGTTGGAGTGTGGGTGCGAGGGCGCTGCAGCACGGGGGCTCAAGAGGGCAGCGCGCGCGCACACACTTTTGAGCAAAAACAAAGTGGGGGGGAAGAGCCAAACGAGGTCCACAATCCCGCGGAGATCAGAGGGAAGTGCCGCGCCGCGGGCCGCGCGGGGTTCCACGCCTGCCTGCAGCTGCCTGCCCCTGCCAGCCGCGCCCGCCGGAGAAGAACTCAACGGCGGCGGCGGCGGCAACGACCGCGAACACGACAACACGCCGCAGCGCATCACGACATGACACGCGAGCCAATCGGCCCGCGAAGCGAGGGCGGATCAGTTAGACCAAACAGACGGACGGACGGACGGAGGCCGTGTCAGCACGCGTCAGCGCTGCTCCAGTCCAGCCGCACGCAGGTGGCCGGGCGGAGCGAGCTGCAGGGTGATTCCGTACAGAGGTTATGTCTCTCCGTCCTCGTCGCTCTCATGCGGCTCGGCGATAAGGAGCGAGAGAGATGACAATACGAATCATCCTGCTGACGAGCTGACAGACGGACGAGACGTCAGCGACGTCAGCGCTGCTCCAGCCGCACCCAGCAGGTGGCGGGGCTGCCAAGACCGAGCTGACGACGCCCAAGCAGTCGACATTAATTTTTCTAAACACATTTTCGGCTGATAGAGACACACTGCGCGTTACGAAAGCTTAGATTGCAGGTAGTAAGAACGTTGTCATTTCCGCCACCAGCAGCAGGGCCACCAGGCCGGAATGGAATCAGCGGCACGGGCAACATGCAGAAGCGCGCGCTGCCGGGACAAACGAGCCCCCCGGACGCGTGCGACATGACAGAGTCGACCACTGAGCACCGAGCAGACGAGCAGACGAGCAGACGAGGTCGGAGACGAGACAGACAGCAGCCGAGCCCAGGGGATGCTATTTACCGTGTTCCAGCGCGCTACGGGGCCGTCGCCGTCTCCCTCGGTCTTGATCCTGCCGTTTCCTTCGGGGGGTGTCTTGGCGCTGGACTTGAGCTTGCCGTCGGCTTCGGCGGCCGTTTTAGGCTCGCTCTTGAACCTGCTAAACACAGAGGTACTCACCGCTGTCCACAGGTCGTCATCGTCCAGGAGCAGCGGCGGCGCGGCGGCGGTCATGGTCGCGAGCGGCGGCGGCAGCGGCGGCAGCAGCGGCAGCACGACGGGCCGGGAACAGAACAAGACGCACTCCCGTGAGACCAGCGAGGCGACGAGTCACGCTAAGCTCTGCTAAGCACCGGCACGGCACGGCTCCGTCCAGCCTAGAGGCGCGTGTGCGCCTCCACCGTGGTGTGGTGCGCCCGCACCGGTGAGGGGTGGGGCGGGCGGGGGCTAGACGCACACACACACACACGGACAGGCCTGGCGCTTAAGCAATCACCTTCACAAATCACAACAGCGGTGCACACAGAGAGATCCCACGCACCGCCCCCCGTCCGCAGCATTATGCCGCCACCACGGCGTGGCAGCGGCGGCACAACGACATTGCACACTGCCAACAGAAACGTGACCTCGCGGCCAAGTCGATGGAAGTGATGGACGCTGTGTGGGTTGCGCGATAGGCCGTCTTAAATTTAAGGACGCGTGAACAAGGATCGAGGCGAGAGGTTAACAACTTTGGATTTTGGGGTGAAAATTTTGCAAATTTCTCTTCATCAGGGTGGCCACGCGATCGGAATTTTCGATTTCCCTGACTTCTCCCTGACTTTTCCCTGACTTTCTTGCAAATTTCCCTGACTTTTTTTACCGTGCTAGCCAGTAAATTTTACCGTATTTTAGGCACATCAAAAACATTTTCGTACTTTTGAATTCGAGAAAATTATGCAAACAAATAGAAAATAAGTGCCACGTTTGTTGCTACCGCCCCGGGGGGAAAACAAGCGCGAGATTTGAAACGATCTGGGACTTCGCACGGATTTCCCTGACAGCCCGTCAATTTCCCTGACTTTTCCCTGACTTCCCTGACCACTATTTATTTCCCTGACTTTTCCCTGACTTCCCTGACTTCCAGGTTGCGTGGCCACCCTGTTCATATATGTATTTTTTTTTAATTTTTTTTGCAATTTATTATGATTTTTACTTTTTGCAATTTTGCTTGAGTTTTTCCCTTTTTTAGTTTTTGCATTTTTTGTGAATTTTCCTGGCAGGGGCAGGACACAGTGCGGTGCAGCAGGGCGATTCTGCCGACTGATTCAGATGATCGCTCTCATCCTTCCGTCCTTGTCGCACCTTCAGCGGTGCCCTATGCTGGCCATGGTGGTGCTCCATGAGTGCGACGAGGACAGGGGTGTGAAAGCGATCTTCGGAATCGCTCGGCAGGTGCTCGCATACTCGTAGGCCCACTCCGTGAGTGCGATAGAGCCAGAGCGCTCTCACACCCTCGGCCACCTCGGCAGACGCCTTGGGAGCGAGAGAGACGGAGCAGGGAGTGCGAACACCGGAATGGCTCTGCGGCAGCTGCATGTCACGCCAGGCTCAGACTGCTGCAGCTGCAGCGGGGGCGGGCGGTCGCTGCGCAGCCAGCGCTCCCCTCCCACACCTGCCGTGGGTGCCCGCTGCGCCCCAGCCGCGGGGGCCGGGGCAGGCCGGGGGCTGGAGCGCGGGGCGGGTGACATGGCGGAACCGGAGGTCAACGACAGCCGGGGCCGCCGCAAGCAGCAGCAGCAGCGCCACACGACAGATAACGATCCACAAGCGACATAAACCGAAAAAATAGAAAATAAAACAGTAACGACAGTGCGGCCGGGTCGGGCCGCGGCCGCGACGGTTTCCACTGGAGTGGCGTGCCTCGCCCCGTGTCGGCAGCGCGGCCGCTGCGTTCCGCAGTGCGCGGGGAATACCTCGGCGGGAGAGCAGAGCTCACTCTGAATTCTTATGGACATTTTAAGTCATAAGAAATAGTTTGTTTTAAAATATGCTCTGCTTGCTTATATGCATTTTCTGAGACGCACGTTTGAACAAACTCTGAGATTCATAAGAATCCAAAGAAATTTAATGTGCGGGAAACGAGATGCCGCCGTTATCGGCACGTCTTCCTTGAACCAAAAGCCACAACGTCCTGGTGGCCGGCCAGGTCAATTATTGTCCGAGAGAGCCTCGCCCTACATCTTCGTCCAGGATAGATAGGCATGCGGGGGAGCACACGACTACAAGAGCTACACATACCTACAGGGGGCGTAAAGCGGCGAAGCAGGTGAATGGGAGCGCAGGGTAGGAGACCAATGTCAAGGCGAGTACGGGTGCGGCGGCCGAGCGGAGCGCGCGAACCAACTCCAAGCGCGGCTGCGGACACTGACCGGGAGGGGGCGCAGGCGCAGGTGCAGGCTGGGGGTGCTGGACTCGGGGGCGGCGGAGGGTTCAGCCGCGGGGCCGCGGGCCTGCCGACTGATTCAGAAGGTCGCTCTCATCCCTCCATCCTTGTTGCACCTACAGCAGAGCCCTATGCTGGCCATGGTAGTGCTCCATGAGTGCGACGAGGACAGAGGTATGAAAGCGATCTTCGGAATTGCTCGGCTGCCGTGGTTGCCTTGAGGCGGGGCGCGCCTCGCCTCGCCACCACCAAGGGGCTCATCGCACTTGCAGGGGATCTCCTGCCACTGTGGAAGAAGGGTAGAGGGGGGCGGGGACTTCACCTTGGCGACAGGAGGACAGATCCGCACCAAAACAACAACATAGCGCTCAGGGGGCGAGCGGGCATGGAGGGATGGAAGGATTGGCGTGGCGGGAGAGGGGGGCCGGGGGGAGCCACGGAACCTTATCGATACACCTCCTGGGGTTGATCTCCAAAAGAGACTGGGCGGGGAGAGGGTGGGATGGGGGGCAAAGAAGAAGGGGGCGGAGGCGCTGCAAGTCTGCTCGACATAACCTCTCAAACGTGAAAATACTCGGTTATGCAGCAGGGGCGGCGAGGCCCCAAGAGGGCGGGACCGGGGAAGCGGGGTGGAAGGCGCCGGGGCCGGACCCCGGCGTGCCATGAAAAGCGCGGGAGCTACGGCGGAGCGGGGGGGCGGGCACAGCACTACTCCTGCTCTGGGCGGGGCGGGGCGGGGCGCAGGGCGCGGGGGGTCGATGCGATGCGGGTCTCCAAAGCTCCGACGAGTGCCTACCGGGTGCAGTCTGCGGTCGGGTCGGGTCGGGTCAGTCCTCAACGCCCAGGGCCAGGCTCACTCACACAAACAACAGATGCCGTCGGCGATCTTGTTCATCCCCGGCAGACACGGACGCAGGACGCGACACCAGCGCGGCGAAGGGCCACGAACAACAGAGCAAGCGACTAGACCGACCGCCCCGCTCCGCTCGCTCCGAGCGGCTCGGCTGAGCTTGGGCCGCGGCTCGGGGCGGGGCGGGGCGGGGCGGGGCGGGGCGGGGCGGGGCGGGGCGGGGCGGGGCGGGGCGCCGTGGTGGGGCGTAGCGCGGACTGGGCGCAAGCCCAGCGAAGGTGGGCGGGGGGTGGTGGGGCGGTCCGGGCCGGGGTCGCTCCAGCGCGCGCGGGGGGTGGCGGCGAAGGGTTGGCGGGCCGGCCGAGTGGGAGGGGTGGGTGCGAGCCCTCCCCGTGTAGGCCGCGCCGCACCTCGCCTCGCCCCGCCCCGCCCGGTCCGGGTACCCTACCCCCGTCCGTTCACCGTGTGCCGGCCCGGCCCGGCCCGCAACTTTCTACCCGCTTCACGCTTACCGCTTAACTCTCCAGGAGCGCGTGCGGAGGGTGGGGTAAGGGTGGCCCGCCCCCGAGAGCGGCACCCTGGAGGTGGCCCCGCGCCAGGGCAGAGAAGTGGTGGGGCGTGGCGGGGGGCGGCGGGGAATCGATGTCAGCCCCGCCCCGCCCCACCCGGGGTGCGCGGGGCGAGGCGGGGTAGAGAGCAGATACGTGTACGCACGCGGAAGAGCCCCTGCGGCTCCAAACGCCTGCCTGAACGCTTGCCCGAAGTAGCGCGGGCGGCAGTCCAGATCACATCCTGGAATTGCCAACATAGGAGGACGAGCAGCACTCTTTGCGACTCTTTGTCTACGTTTGCAGGGCGACGCGACCAGCAAACATTTTCCAGGGAAGATCTTCGAATCGTGATAATGATTGCAAACTGACGAAAACGTACTACCCCGTTTCAACCGGGCCGCCGGGGTTAATGCTGCTGGAGCGAACTGCTACACTAGCACCCGTCAAAGCCCACACAGTACCATAGCACCTGCAGAGCGATTCTGGAGCAGGCACTCGTAGGCCCACTCCTTGAGAGCGAGAGAGACAGAGCGGCGAGTGCGTGCTCTGGAAACGCTCTGCAGGACCTGCAGGACCAGGGGCCGCCAGGGGCTGAAGGCACTGAAGGTTGCCTACATTCAGTAATTTCGTTGAGTTGCCTATCTTTCAGGCGCCTCAATGGAGGCCAGAGGGAGACAGCTACGCCTAAATCACGCCTGCACCGCGCCAGGCGAAGAGGCGCGGGTCCCGTCCCACGCTCGGGTATTTCTGACGACGGTGCCTGTCACCCTCAAACCTTCTGCTCCAGGTGGGTACACTCCGCCCTCCCTCCCGAAATCCCTGCAGAGGTCGGGATGAAAACGTCCGCGCCCGCTTTAGAAGGTCCATCACGTCCATCACATTACACGCGGGGCCAGTGAATCGGAAACTTCACTCCAAAAGAGACCCTGGGCCTAACGAAGCAAGTATCCATAAAGCTTCGAAAATAGAAAAATTCTAACGCAAACGCGTTAAACGGCCCCCTAGGTTTTAACATTTTCTTGAGAATTAAAAAGACTTTAATCATATTCAGTCACAACGCTCTCTGAAAACCAAATCGGGGATTTTATCTGCCTCTCTTTTGCTACTCAAAATGTCGCACGGTGGGCTAGCTATCGACAACGCTGCCACGCCGCAAGCTATCACCATAAAAACTAAAGATGCGAAACAAATTAACAATTATAAAAAAAATACGATTTTAGGAAATTCTGGTGCGCTCGAAGTTAATTCATGTTTTGGTTTCATAAAATACTTTCGCGGATGGTCTATGTACATGATCTACAAAGTTTTTACCTTTTTGGTTAAGTAACTCAATATGTTTAGCCTCAGTGTTTGATCAGTGTCTTTAGTTTAAGTCACATGACAAATTTCATCCTTGTAGATCAACGATTTAGAAATTAGCTTAATATTCAGTAGAGACATGTCCGATCAGCTTGATTTTTGAACTGTAGGCTAATTGTGCAATGATCATTCGAGCACTGAATAGACATTTTTACTCCAACGTGTTCTTCTAATTTTTAGTTTTTGAACTACTGTGCATGAGTTGAATCAACAGGTCCCCCCTCCCTCCCCAGCCACGCCTCTCTTCCCCGGCGCGCCGAGGCGTCGAGCTCCAACAATAGCGACCCGGCTCGGCACAGGGTGCTCGGCTCGCAATTCCCATAGAAACACGGGATGCAAACGCGTGTCATACAAAAACTGACAGACAGCTTGTCATGGCACATATCTCAAAAATTTTCTATTTTTTCATAGTATTTTTCATTGTAATTTTTGTACTAATTGGCTCGACACGATTGGCCGCGGCCATAAGGGGCCATCGTCAAGAATAAATAAAGAAATAAAAAACTCACGGGCGTGAGCAATAGGCACCCCTAACGGGGGCCTAAAAAGAAAGATGTCGGGAACGGTCCTTTGAAAGGTCAGATCCGGAGGAGCAGCGGTGAGCGGCCTCTCTGCCACTCCGAGCCATTGCTCCGCTTTCACCTGCAGGGTGATGCCGCACCGGGGTTTCGTCTCTCTGTCCTTGTCGCTCTCACGGGGCACGCCCATAAGAAGCAAGAGAGAAGACACAACTGAACCCTTCGCGGAATCACCCTGAAGCAGCATCCTTCATCCCTCAGCTCACACGCCGCGTCGGGCGCGAATGGACCTGGATCCAGGGCTCTGGTTGTTATAATTAACATTTCCCTAGATATAAATACCGAATCGGTCCGACGTGAAGTGAAACAGCCGTTGCGGTGGGCCGGTTGAGGGTGGGGTGGACGTGGGTGGGGGCTCCATTGGGCGAGAAACCAAAACAAACGTGAGGGAGCAAGCGGTGTAAGCGAGGTAAACATCTTCCGCGGAAAACCAAGGCATTCCCCGGCATGCCGGGACTAACAATCCGATGGTGCTACAATCTTACTTATTCATTTTATTTTTTTCTTTGATGCGCAAAATAGGGGGATTGATAATCAGGATCTAAACCAGGAAAACCACTCCGATTTACCATCGGTCTAAAATTAGCATCAAATGTGAACGCGGGTATGAAGACGGGCCCCTTTATGCCCTTTACATTCTCGAAAATTGCGAATGCTATGGAAATGACCTGTCTGGCGACACAATGCACGCACACAGTGTTTTGATGTTCTCCATCATCGCGTTTACACGGCCAGGTAGAAATGCTGGACGGAGAGGGCAAGGTAAAGGTGACCTGACCGGAGACATGACGTGTGAGATGGAGATGGGTCCGGTTCTGAGTTGGGGTAGGCGTGGGGGAGGGGGAGGAGACAAAGCCTGTGCCTCTTCTAACCTCTCTTTCGATATGTCTAACGCACAGTACTATCGTCGTGCATTGAAATGTGAGCCGGTAATATTGCTTGCACAATGCTGGGCTGACTTTAAACTCAACGCAAGCTCGTAGGCTACGAAACACCGGGCATGCGACTATATGCGGTCCGGTTTTTTCGCTTTGGCGCCACTGGGTCTGGATAGGGCCCAGCCCCAGGTACAGGCGCCGTGCCGGCTCCGCACAAGTTTTCGACACTGACACTTCCTGCTGGCGTATGCCGACTCACGCATCGTACTCACCACTTCTCTGCATCTTGGTGCTCTTCGACGATGCCTACTTTCATACAAGAAACGCACAAAACTACAGAAAAATAACAACACGCACAGTCAAATAATCCTTTGAGTTTGAGGCAGGCCTTCTCACTCTGGCCACAACAACTCTGCCGTTTAGAAGACCGATCTTCACACAACTCTGGCTCAAGATGACAAGCTCGCGAAACTTAGGAGTGATGAATAACACATTGAGTGTTTGGCTAATTATTGACACTGGCCCCGGAGTTGAGTTCATAGAGAAGAAGAGAGAATATCTTGAGTTGTTTTCTTTCTGCAAGGTTGCCCAACTTTTCTCCAGATGCACTGCAGATGACGTCATTAATCGTCTGTCTCTCTTAGCCGCATTACTACGACGAGGCAAGGAAAGAGACACAGGCAGAGGCTATGAACTCATTCGCACGTAGCCTCACCGTTCCATCATCCCTCCATCCCTGGGCAGCAGACGCGCTCTTTCGGCCAAAGGAAGAGACTAAAGCATGGTAATCTGGGAAGGTGAGAGTTCGTGTTGAAGAATTGTTGTTAGAAGTGTTGTTAGAATTAAATAAAGAGTTCAAAACTGCAGGTCAAAAAATATCTTTATTCATTTAACAGGATGAATTTAAATATCGCTTACAAAGGCATTCAGATTTCCTTTTAAAATGAAATGAAAAAAATACTAACATTGGCAAAATAAATTAAACCGACAAACATTTTCAAAAATTCATTCTAATGCATCAAGTAATTTGATACACCTCTTTATTTAACTACATATAATAATTGAGACCCAACAGGGTGTCTCTTTCCATTGATAGATACTTCAACTTTCCCTGATGTTACGTCTGCAAGGAATTCTGCACTGCTTGGTAATAGTGCCTTCCCTGCCAGAGGACTGTTTAAATTGGGAATAGAGCGCGGGCCCATGACAGGATCTTCGTACCGGTATAATTCGACAGTTTGTGTACCTTAAAACAAACCAGACAAAGTACATATAGTAATAATAACCAAGAATTTTTTTTTTTTTTTTTTTTTTTTTTTTTTTTTTAATATCATGATATTCACAAAAATTATACCTTTGATGTTTTTGTCCATTTTAATAATTCGTACAGCTACCTTTTCAGCTGTATCTTTGTCATGCACAGAAATAATGTGGGTGAATAAGCCATTGTGGCTATTGGGGTTGATGAATGTTAACTCAACACCTGGCTTTGTTCCAAAGGTCATGTAAGGCACGCCAGGGCAGCATTCTTCACGAACATTTTCAGGAGCTTCGTCACAATCAGCAGATTTGATGACTACTTCATCCAACTGTAACATTCAGAAGGCAATATTGAGATAGTGAAGAATGAAAAAAAGAAGGGGAAAAATAAATGAGAGAAAAAGAAAACACTAAAAGACAATGCTTGAACATACATCTAATGTAGATGTCAGATAGTGCACATTCTTTTGCAGGACTTCAGTTTCATTGAAATCTAAAGTGAGATTCAAGGCCTTCAGACCAATGGTCTCAACCTTTTCTCTCGTGGCTTGAACAAAAGGCATGACACGTTTGAAATACTTCTTGAGCTCTGGTTTGCTTTGGAGTTCCACAGAAATGATTTTGTTGTCGGGAAGTCCACCATGAGTCTAAAAAAAAGAAAGTTGTTATTTTAATAGCCTAGAATTGCATTATTAAAAAAAATTCTCATGACAATAATTGCTTACTTCATGCAAGTTTTTCATGGTTGTTAGAACAGTACTTTGCCAAGGTGGGAATGTTTTGGCTACAAAGATAACACCGATAGTAGGCTTCTGAGGAGTTACTAAGGGTGCAGCTGTTTTACCCTTTCCTTTTTTGAGTTGATTTGCCATAAAGTTTTTCAATAGAATACGGAAAGAATGTGCTGCTTCAATTAAATAAGCTGATGACTTCACAAGGATTTCATCAACAGCACCACTAGAGGGCCACCTAGCAGTCACAATACTATGATTCTGAAACAATTTGTGATAGTAAACATAACAGTTGTTTAGCAAAACTGAACCAAAGAAAAGCGCACTTATGAAAGATCTAATACTACTCACTTTGCCTAGCAATTGATAAACATATTCAGACACATGTGGACAAATAGGGGAGAGAATCAGAGCCTGCGTTTCAATATACTGGAAAACCAGCTTCTGATGCATGCCACCATCAAATGCAGTGAGTTCTCTGTATTTGTCCCGAGCTGCTTGGAATTCAAAAAAGCATGTCCGAAGTGCCTCCTTGAATAGCATGCGGCTGAAGTTTTCCTCAGATTCACGGACCTTTAGGTTTATTTCACTGCAAAAAATGAAATAAAGTAATGAATAAGAGATGCAAAGAACAAAAAAGTTGCAGGAGTTATGGGTTGAGATTAAAAAATCAGACAGACAGAAAATAGCACTGGACTTCCTTTCAAGGTACAGACCTCTTAAAAACCCTGTCATTGAATGTGTCATCTGGACCAGTGCGTAGGGTATCTTTGGTGGCAAGAATTTCTTTCACCCACTCAATGAACGTGTACAGACGAAGAATACCTGTAAGCAATTATCTGATGATTCTTATCCTCAAGATATTCTAAAAAGTAGGAGCTAAGCTACAGCTGAAAAGCCTTACCAGCATCTGCCATACTCTCCACAAAGTTAGCATCTTCAACGGAGTCACCTGAATCAGCTAGGCACAACCTCATACCATCTGCACTAAATTTACGGACAGCATCAGCAAGAGTCAGAAAGTTTCCATCAGACTTTGACATCTACAAAGAGAAAAATAATTAAAATATGATTTCAGAGGCAGTTGGAAAGATATCTAAGTCAGCTCAGTATACTTTAGCAGAGTTTAATAGCAGATGACCATTGGCTCGAACACCTTTAGGCCACTTGCTTTCATCTTCAGGCCACATTGCACAGTGGTTGAAGAGGAAAAAGCTGAGATGGTTTTGAATAAGATCCTTCCCTGATACACGGAGGTCAACAGGATACCAGAACTCAAATTCTTGACGCATAGTATCTAAGTGCTTTTTAGGAATACCACTTGCTTTGGGATAAACATCTTTTTTCAAAAATATATAATCCCAAACTTCTGGGGTCATCTGTTCTGGCCTGAGAAGTAAGATTCCACAGTATTGGATTAAGGGACAAGTTTCTATCTGTGTATCAAATTAATTAGATACAATCATGCAACTAGTCAAAATTCCATACTTGATGC
This sequence comes from Frankliniella fusca, assembly GCA_029379305.1. NCBI lineage: Eukaryota > Metazoa > Arthropoda > Insecta > Thysanoptera > Thripidae > Frankliniella > Frankliniella fusca. Next base: position 257,942 of record JAHWGI010000971.1, read on the forward strand.
CCATTTTATTTCCATTTTCTCCTCGGAAAGTGCCTTCTTGAAGGAAGTGTGCCACAGTGTAGAAAGCCATGTATATAGTTGAGTCAGATAAGGACTCAATTAGCCACTGCTCATCCCATGGAAGTTTTGTACCTATGAATAAATAATGTGGCAATCAGAAAAAAAAAGAAAGAAAAAAAATCCAAAAGAGAGAAAGTAAGGACAAAACACTAACCGAGGCCATATGTCCTGGAGCAGGCATACTCATGTAACCAATCTAGTGTTGCCATGAAGTTTCTTCTCACTTCCTCATGATAGGTGTTCATACCATCAAGACACTTCTTTGCTTGGGCTTTCCATTCTTCATTTTTGTAATCAAGGTACCACTGGTTACAGAGGGCAACAACACATTCATCTCCAGACCTAAAATTTGGGACAAAGAGCAAAACTGGCAGTGACACTTGCCAAAAATAAAATAAAAGGTATCTGCAAATGGACATTGTACCTTGAAATAATAGTTTTTTCTGGCTCATAGTATATGATAGCTTCTCCTGCATCGACGAGCAGCTTTTGAACATCTTTCTTTACATCTTGCACTTTCTTTCCTGAGAAGGGCCCAACACACATCACCTTAAAGTTAAGGGAAAGGATTAAAACTTGCCCAGATTACAGGTTAAAGTGGGGGAGGAAAAATATGGACATCAGAGGATACATACCCCTTCATAAAATCCTTTAAGGTAAGACTGTTCTTTTGCCTCTAAAAGTTTATCCTTATCATTTTGGCTCTGAATCTTGAGTTTGTCATATAAGAAAACAGCACACATATTTCCCAAATCTGGGATATCAATAACTGGAATCTGTAATGAAATAAACACAAAGACAAACATTTAAATCCTGCAATTATGGAAAACAAAATAATGGGGCTCTGCTATAGAGAACCTACCGGTTCGTAGGGAAGAATCATTTCATCACTGATTGAATACTTCTCACGGAAAGGTTGTTTCTTCTTCAGATCCATGAATGCGGCGTAATCATCGGGAGAGTCAGAAGGAACACTGGTAACAACACCAGTTCCTTTATCTTCCTTGATTGTCAACATTGGCAGCGTATAGATAACTTTGTTGGAAGTAAGAGGAGCATTGAGAGCTAGACCCATGATATCCTAAAAAGTTAAGTTCATTCAGCAAGATACTTAGAACCATAATTTCTGTGCAAAAATTACATTTTTATAAACATTTTTAAGTAGGGCAGAAAAGGAATACCTGTCCAACTAATTCTGCAACAATATCAACTTTCCCTTCAGTAGGGGTGTATCCTTGATAAGACATATTACGAGCTGCTCTTTCCGTACAAACAAAAACGTCACCCCCAGGGAGACTTGTTTGGAATGCAATATAGCGCATGTCAGGACGCACCCAGCAGTTGGTCTGTCCGTACATAGTTTCAGGTCTAAGTGTGGCAGCTACTAGAAAAACAGGTTTATTTCCCACTTTCCTACAACAATAAAATTATATCAATATTAAAAAAGCAGACCTTAAAAGACTGGGAACTTATGAATAAATAATAAATAAAGCCTACTTCAGCTTCTCAGGGACTTTTCCAGCAACTTTCATCTTCACAAGTGTGTATTCCATTGGACCGACCCCTTCACCTGAGCTGCGGTCGTGATCCATACATGGTTGATTATCTTTGGGAGAAAAGATTGTGTGTCTTTTCCCATAGAAGATCTTTCCTCTTTCTTTTAGTCGGATGAACTGCCATCTAACAAAAGAATCAAAAAATGGGTTGGCGTCAGTAGTTATGAATGTACGACGCCAATCAACCTGAAGGAAGAAGAAAATAGATTAACTGTGATTCAATAACTCAATATATACTTGACAAATTGAAACTAGAGACTCACATGCACACCAATACTACGAAGATCTTGAATAGCAAGAGGAGGAAAATAACTAAGCCAGTGAGAGGCATCAGCAAACTTCCTAATTTCTTCATCATCAAGACCAAGACTTTGCATGATCTGCCATTGATACTTAGCTGATCCAGTTTTTGCAACAGCTTTGCTCTGCAATGTAAAGCAAAGTAGAACATGACTTCGGATGACAATCAACTGATAACACTTAAAGGATCCATCACAAACTAAGGTAACACACAATACGCATATAATACTTTGCAGTATCTTGGCAATATGCCCAGACATGTCAAATGTACTACACCTTTTTGCCTTTGCTTTTATCTTTGGTCAGGAGATCCTCTTTAGATTCTGCAGCTGTTGAAGTGGTATTATCATCAACTGGAAATTGTGGTGGATATCCAAAACTTTCCATTTCTCTTTTTAATTTGTCCGAACAAGCCTTGATGGGCATTCCTGTGCAATGAAATCCAAAGGGGAACAATACCTTTTTCCCTTTCATCCTCTGGAATCTCACAGCAAACTGTAAAACAATTAGAGAGAGAGATAAAAGGGTAAGTATGTTTCCAAGCTAAAATAGTAAAGGTTATTGGTTTTATAATTCTTCGTCTTGAGTGAGTGAGAAAGTGTGTGTGTGTGTGTGATGTTGTTATTGTAGAGTCAATCATCCTAATTAACATAGATATGATATACATGTGATACAATATACATACCTCACATTTGGAAAGAGAGAAGGTGTGTCCAAGGTGAAGACGTCCATTCATGTAAGGAAATGGAAATGTCACAAGGAATTTCTCTTCTGGGCTCCTCTTCGATGATGCAGGAGCATCAGCCTCATGAACTTTTTCTTTTTCCCACTTTTCTTGCACATCTTTTTCTATTTTCTGAAGATATTCTACCTTAAAGGTACCTTTCCTATCCAAATTTCCTGCCTGAAAATGAGAAAGATGTAAACACGGCACAGGTTGTTGAACAGTAAGGACATAACAGCTTAACTTTCCACATGAATCATACAATATGTCATTCATTCAAAACCCAAAATGAAAAAGAATGCTGAGGCTGCGGGGACCGGTTCCCTCCTTTTATCAATTCGAGTTAGAAATTTTCCAGAGACAACAATTTGTCCCGCTTACCATTAAGATAAAACGAAGGATTACAAGAGAAGTAAACTGTTAAAAAATGCTCTGTCCTGAGACAATTCAAGGGTACTAAACTAGATATATGCAGCCGCATGACAAGTCAGGTTACGTCAGCCAGATGATCTACTTCGTGAACAGTGTAACATTCGCAGCAGTGTGTTGGATCGTATTACGGCCTATGTAAGTGCATACCATTGCAGCAGGATGATGAGTTCCAGCAATTAGGTCCTAATGGTCTACACTACACGTGTATAGTACACAGGAAAAATCTGTGGCGTGTCGTGTGTATACACACGACGTCGGCAATACAGAAATCCTTTCTGTGGCCCTGTTGTTATCCGAAAAGAACCACCAAAATATGAAAAACAGTAAGGTCAGAACTGCGCCAAACTCCGAAAACCGTGAAAACAAAACAACTCACGTGACTAGATTAGATCTAACAGGCTCTGTAATGTTGCATGAATATTCATTTTTTTCCCTCTTGATCAGAACCAGAAGTAGAAAACATTAGATGTGTGACAGCAGCAGGCTATCAGGCTATCCATTTTGGACATTGTGAAATTCTGACATACTTCGACAAAATCTCTGTAAGAACTTCAATCAGAAATTAATAGCAGAGGTTTGAAGAAAATTGTGGACATATCACGAAAAGGTGGGATTGGACATTTGCAATAAATAACCAATTCAAGCAAGATGGGAACACCTCGTTTAGACACCTGTGTACCTATGCCGATTGAACAAGAAGAGCTTGAGGCTCTAGTAGACAAAGCAAAAGACTGGGCTCTTATGCATGGTAGGTCTGACTTGACATTGCAACGGTATTTCTGTAAAAATGTGTTCTATGGGGAAACAGTTTTGTTCAACCACAATCTTTTGTATATTTGACAGGTGCTGGAATGCGACCTATGGATGCATACGATGCAGATGGCATGCGCTTTGCTCCCTTTGTTTTGCTTCCATCCACATTTCCGAAGTCAGAATTTGACCGCGCTGTCCAACTTCAAGTTGTCATCAATGAACTATTTCACAAGGTTGCCCACTGTCATGAGTTTCTTCTTGAAAGCTTAAGGAGGTTCGTAGTAAACAGATTTCTTCTTCCTTTGGTTTGAACTCATGAAATTGTACAATCATCTGTACATTTCTTATTGCAGCACCTTAGAAGTTGATCCCTTTACTGCCAAACTTTTCAACTTGTACGAAACAATACGCAGAGAAGGCACTGCACAAGTAAGTCAACTGTTTGACCTGCCTAACTACTTTGGATTAAATTAGCTCTTATAAGATGCCATTTACAAAAGTATGTTTTATCTGTTATAATTTCTTGGCAAGCACTACAGCACAAAATACATACTGATTTTCTGTAAGCAACACAAATCCCTTTAGCATCCTGAAAAGGTTTTTCATATTTTATTTTCTCCAAAGCATTTATGATGCAAGTTGGCTGGTGGTAGTGCTTTATGTATTCTGCTGCATAGAGCAGAGGATAAATTAATTGCTTAACCATTTTCCTTTAATGTGCTGCACCTGTCATTTCTCATTTCTTACCCTTTTTATTTATGACACTTACTGTGCACAGAAGCTGAGTCTTGGGCTCATCAGATCGGATCTCATGCTTGAGTCAGGGTGCCCACTTTTGGGCAAATGTTCTGCTTACTGCTGCTGGAAACAGGTGGAAGTCAACACTATTGCTTCTGGCTTTGGTTGGCTTGGCCCAATCTCATCTGGTATTCACAGGTGATTGACAGCCGATAATGATAATGTTTATTTATCTATCTATAATTTTACTGTAATTGTGTACTTATTTATGTATTTTATTATTTCTGAATTTATTCTTCTAATCTTAAAGTATTTACTATTATTTTATTTTTCTTTACTCAACCGTTTTGCTTTTATTATGTTTTTTATGTCAAGAGTCTAAGCTGCATGACAGGAAGAATTATTACAACATAGGTCACTGCTTATAAGCTAGAATTAAAGAAATTTTTACTAACTTGATCAAATCTGAATCAATAATATTCAGATATGTAAAAACAATCACTTTACAATTTCATTTTTTTTTATCATAAAAATTTTATCTTGTTTTTGTAAGTGACTCACATGTGAGTTTTTTTCCAAAAGCATTCTTAATTCCTGAACCTAGTGCATACCAAAATATCATCAAGATAAACCGAATGTTGCTAACTAAGCTGCAACACCACATTAATGTAATTTACACTGAAAATCAAATGGCTCATTCAAATCTTATAGCATTTAAACTGTTATCGGGTGGTACAACTTACAGGTCATGCATTACAAAGCTTTTCTTTAATCAATGGAGTTTCTCTTTCTTTTGTAGGTGAGGGAATAGGGGGCCGAGGCGGGGTAGCCTATAGCCTTATTAGGGCTTTAGCTCCCTGTCGTGGTGGCATGTCACCATGCCATGATAGCTCCCTTTGGAAGCGGCCGGCTGACCAGGGTTCAATGCATGGCAGTTCTCTGCATTTTTTCACCCGCTGGACACCTCTGCCCTCTCTGCCTGCTTTTGCTTCTTGCAGCTCATCTTCCCAGAGGTAGAAGACTTCTCGCGCTGACCAGGGTCTCAAGCAACCCTATATTGATGCCTGTGCCTGACTTGACGGGAGGGTGTGTGCTGGAGAGTGCTCCATTGCGATCTCATCAGCGGGCCAATTCCGCAGCGCGCACTCACGAGGGGGAGGGGTCCTCTCTCTCTCTCTCTCTACCCATGTTCGTGGGTAAGACAAGACTAGGAGGACGGGACGGCCCCCCACCCCCAGAAAATCCTTTCTCGCGCGCGCTGCGGAATCTGCGTGCTGGGGCGCAAGGGAGCCCCGGGATGACTCAGGGTGGCGCCGCCGCGACAATCCGTCTGGGGAAGGCCACCCCATTAGTCCAGGCTCAGGCGCCCTTCAGACCCGAGAGTGTATCCTTTATGCTGCATCAACGGCTTTGCTTTTGATCTTTGCATCCGCACTCACTGCCTGCATACCCTGCTCTTGAACCAGCTAATCCTACAAACGAGTTTAGTCCAGGGGCGGGCTTGGCGCCGCGCCGCTCCCCTCCCACCCGACGCGCGGCATGCCCACCTGCCATTCACTTTTTTGCAGGCTGCTTCAGGCGTCCCGGTTCCGTGCCGGTGGAATGTGAACGTTAATCCCTTGCACTGCGCGCAAGAGTATGCCAATCGGATTTGATCCTTGTTTTTGCGCTCCTCGTTCATCTATCTTATCTATCAAAATCTCTCTCTCAATGGTCATTCTCATCATTAAACTGAATGAACAAATGCCCACTAACTGAGCTCTTCTTAGTTATTCCCTGCGCAATGCCTTCTGATGACTGCAGTAAAATTCATCTAATCTCAACTGTTTGGACTCTACATTAGACTTTCATCTTATTGTATTCTTCTTTGGCATTTTCATGGGCTGCACTACCAGAGCCTTTTTTCCACTCTTTCTCCTTTTTCTTAATTATACGGTTAATTGTGTTGTAGTGCTTTACCCTATCTCATTTGACAATTTTTTTCCAGTGGCTGCTAAGGTGAAGTCATTGACCTCTTCATCAAACTATTTCATTTTATTTCACACTAGGTTGAGTGTTTCTATAAAAGGAATAATGGTTTTTCTCTCATCAGAAAAAGTTAGGGTAACAACCACAATATCACTGGGAATGCTGTGCTTTTGGTTACAGGCATTGAGTTTGGGTCTGTTTCGTTCTGATTACTTCCCTCATTCTTCTGAATGCAATAACCTCAAGCAAGTGGAAATGAACACTATCGCTAGCAGCTTGGCTCAAATTGCCACCAGCACTTCTCAAGTACATAGGTATGTTGGGTGCTGAACACCCAACGGGCAATAGGTTGAGGTGATCTCTATATAACTTCCTTTACTACTTTTTATTTCTTGTTGCAACCACATTTCTATTGCTTAGCTGTTTTGTTGTGTTTGTTCAAATTTACACAGTAGCAAAGAGTTTTTGTGATCAAGCTGACTTTCACTACTTTTGCTCTGAAAATCCTGATTTAAGCTATTTGAATTCTTCATTTATAACATGACTGTTATTCTCAAAAGATTAATCTTTTCTTATATTATTTATCACATGAAATTAGAAGTGAAATAGCTGTACAATATATGTCTATACTCAGGAAGTATTAAGTAAACAAATCTGCATGTCAAGAACATACATGTTCATTGTATGCAAATTTAATGAGAAAAGGTCTTAAAACTTCAGATTGTATTGTATTAAGGAAATAAGCAGAAATGGCTAGGTACTAACAGCACAGCTATTCATACTGATTGCAGAAAAGGATATTTTCACTATCACTGTCTTTGAAATAGTGGCAACACGCATTTGGACTGAGCCATTTGCTTTTCATGTACTCTCGTGAAACTTTTGTTTGTTTTTGCTCAAGTTTGTGTGACCGCTTTTTTAAGTATTGACCGCTGCTATTTGCATCTGAAATAGCCCTCAACCTCTAACAACCTGCAATTCTATTTTTGTCTTAAGAAAAATGCCCACATTTTACACAAATATTTAATGTAATTCTTATCTTAATCAGGTATGTGCTGTCAGAAATGGGATATCAGGAAAAACTTAAGCATGTAAGTTCAATTGTGATTGATGTCATTTGATCTTACAGGAAATGTATTAATCTCATCTGTATTTTTCAGCTTCCTGATAATAATGCTCTTCAAGGACTTTGCAGTGGAATGCTCAAAGCATGGGAAATATATGGCCAGCCAAAGTAAGAGATTCACGTTCAATGTAATTCTTGAAGCAAGTTCAAATTTAATTCTTATTCTACACCCTAATTATTGTTACAGGGCTGTTATTTTGTTTGTTGTGGAACCAGTTACGTACAACATTTGTGATCAAAGGTTTCATGAATTTGAAATTCGCAGACTCAATCCATCAGTTAAAGTAGTTCGGAAAACTTTAACCCAACTAGCAGAACAAGCAAGACTTGAAAAAGACAAACGTTTAATTGTGTGAGTTTTAAAGGACAATTGAGTTAACATTTTTTCTGTAATAATGTTACATCCATACTTTTTACTCGCAGTGGAAAGGATGAAGTTGCTGTTGTATACTACCGTTCTGGTTACAAGCCTGATGATTACCCTTCAGAAATTGAGTGGGATGCAAGGCTTCTAATTGAAAAGTCCCGTGCCATTAAGTGCCCTACAATCCAGTACCACCTGGCAGGTACTAAAAAGGTAATCAAAGATCAAGTTTAAATTGTGTCTAAAGGAAATGCCACACAGTGCGTGAATACCTTTGAGTGAGAAGAGGTTTCTCTTGCTTGTCTCCTGCAAGCACCAATACGTACTTGTTTTCTTGTATGTCAGGTTCAGCAGGCTTTGGCTTTACCTGGTGTGTTAGAAAAATTTCTTCCTGATGCCAGTAAAGCAGGTCATGTCCAAAAAATTTTCACTGGCCTGTACTCATTAGATATGGTAAGTAATTGTTTTACAAAGTTCTTCTACCAAGGCATAACTACAGTATACATTAAAAATATTCAAGCTAAATTTAAAAGACAAAAAATTTACTCTCTCAGTTTAATGTTTTTCAAACTTGTGTGCCAAATCCAGCAGTTGATTTTTTTAATTTTATTTTTTCAACTAAACCAAAAAATTAGTTAAGCTGCTTCTACTTTTAGCACTGCTTTTATTTTTCCCACAATGAACAGGGTATAACTTTGTTTTTACCAATAGGATGAACTGGGAGAAAAAGCTGTCAAAATGGCCCTTTCTGAACCTGAAAAGTTTGTCTTGAAGCCGCAAAGAGAAGGAGGGGGCAATAATGTATATGGAAAAGATATAACTGACGTACTTGGAAAGATCCAGAATTCCAAAGAACGTAGTGCCTACATTCTCATGGACAGGATAATTCCACCCGTGCAACTTAACTACATGTTACGACCTGGCAGAGGAAATGCTATGTATGAGCCAGTTGATGTTGTCAGCGAGCTTGGCATATATGGTGTGGTCATTGGGTAAGCCTCTTATTATTTGTTATTTTAAGGTAAAAGTTAACATGTTCACAGCAGTAGAGAGATTTTTTAAAAACAATTTTGCATGGAAATCAAAAACACTTTGGAAACTTACGTATAGTGCACTGCAAATCGCACTGCAGTTGTAAGTTTGAAACCCATTGCGTCCCACATTGTATGCACATTTACATGTGCCAGCGAGTGTGACTCTGTAAACTATAAGATTCGGGGTGCCCCAGACTGTAAGACGCATTTGGTCCTAGTTTTACAACTGTAGCACCATTGGTCTTGCACTTAAAACTGTAGTGCTGAGTTTCCAGAGCAAGGCACAAACAAACATGCTGTTGTTTCTATTGAAAGTGACCTCTTAAATTTTTAATTCATGATTTTGAAACATCTTGTGAACGTAATCTTTTTAATTTTCAGGGATGAAAGCACCATAATTGAGAACAAGCAAGTTGGCCACATGCTTCGAACAAAGCTCGCTTCAGCAAATGAAGGTGGTGTTGCTGCTGGATGGGGTGCTTTAGACAGTCCTTATTTGTTTTAGCATAATTGTTTCCCTGAGTAATTTTTTTTTATTGTTTGTGCTTGTAGAGAAAAGGCATTTTCAAAATTTCATATATTTTTTTTATATATGTTTAGAAAGATATTTTTGTAAAATGTTTACATTCCTCTGCTGTGATAAGAGAACAGGTTCCCTTACCTAAAATAATGCAACATTGTGTAGTAATATAAACATACAAATTTATAAAGGTTTAATTGTGACATTTTACTCTGAATAAATTTAACATTTGTTAACATATATGGTAAGACAGATTGAAGTATCTGAATGACAGGCAGGTTATAGCCATTCATTGTTAGTTACTATTAGTCTGTTTGGTTTCACTGTGGTGATGAATGAATTCCACACTGCCCACAGTTCTCAAATAATAGTGTTATTGTCACTGCCGAGTTACACTGGACTTGAGACTACCAATGGACCCTCCGGCTGCATGGAAAGCTACACAAGCAGCCAAAATCACAATCATGTAGTTCGGTACAATTGATGCAGCAAAATGGCCACCCGCATTGAGAAGAGTAAGACTGGAAGATAATAGATGTGTCACTACGACAAAGAGGATTAAAACTTTGTTAGCTCTACACTGGTCTAGGGCAGCAAAAAAAATGATGCTCCAGAAAACATGAAGTAAAACAAAACAAAGAGTTAGACATGATGAGACCAGGAGAAAGTTTTCTGAACCAGCCTTCAACCCCATGGTGCCAGGCCCAACAGCATCTGCTAATACATTAATTATAGAAAAGACACCACTCATCACACCAAAGCCTATCCCTGCAGAATACCCTAACATTTTTCTATTGATGATTGGAGAGCTTGATTCGATCATGTTTTTAAGGCCATCATCTAATGATGTTAGGGTTAAATACAGAAGGAAGCGAAAAACTTCCTGGAAGTTCACAGAAAAAATAACAGACAATGCCGTTTGAACTTGAGGAGACATTGAACTGAGACCTAGGAAGAGCCATATTATAGATGAAAGTAATGCAGATAATAACCAAAAGAACCCACTAGCAAATACAATTATTATTGATATTGGATCCTGTGCAATAGTCAAGACAAACATTGCAATTGCAGGACCAAATGCCATGAAAGCACAACCAAAGAATTCGCACAATGTCATGTTTGACAGCTGAGGCGGGTATTACAGTTGACCAATTCTTCTTCTTTTCTCTTTCTCTCTCTTCCCCCCTTTAAAATATAAATAAATAGAAGTCAAAAAAATATTGGTAACTTTAATTGAGGATCACCCCACTAGTGAGACATCTTGATGGGGTTGAGAAGAGTGCTGTGGTGTAGTCCACCATATCGTATCTGGAAAACAAACAGAAAATTTTGTCACAACTCCAAAAGTAATTATTATGTGTTATTCTTGAACGTAAATTTTCAATTCTTCTTATGATTTTAATGGGTATATTATAGACAGATTAAATTTAAATCATACATAAATTTAATTTTTAGCCAGTTAGATAAATTCAGCAAAAAAGAAAAAGAAAATGCTGCTGCAACTCATAAGTGTCAGAAATAAGAGTTGTGACAGGTGACAAGTGACTCATAGGTTAGCTGCAATTGAGTCAATAAAATAATACAAATCGGTACCTACCAACGAAAATATTAAACAGAAAAATACTGACGCAGGTCCATGACGTTCCTATTTCCTGATATTAAAAATATTTCAGTTCCGCGGCTCATCAAACTACGTGAGATTCAAAAGAGGTGTTTAAAATTTCAAAGAAAGGATAGGGTATGTTGTTGACGTTTCTGAGAGGGAGAAATTTCCCGTTCTAGCACAAAACTTCTGCGCGATATCATCATCGACGTTTCCATGATGTCGAATTAGAGTTTAATCGCAGTTTCATAATGTCACCTCCACAATATCTGTATGAAGGAAGGAAATCAATATGTACAGAAATAAAACCTGGATGCCCGTGTCTTGTCTTGACGAAGTGCAGCCTGAAATGGCGCTTTTTTCAAACTTGTTCTGATGAGGGACGCGGAGAGGCTCCACATACAACCAGTGATGGTCATGACGGCCCGAGCCCGAGCCGCGCCACGCAGCAACAATTATTCTAGACTTCTTGTTCCCCTGCTGTGCTCCTTTTTTTGACTTCGACTGTTTGCCTGATCTCGGGGCTGACGACATTCCATGGTTTGATCTCGTGAGATGGGACGGACACACTCCAGGGCGTGACTGTTGCGTCCCGCAGTCTGCGACGCGACTCGTTTATCAATTCTTATTCCAAACTTTCAAACGCGCAAACTCCACAAGAGATAAGGAACAGGTAAAAGAGAGTAACTTTCGGAATTCTTAGAGGTGAGCTGAGGTTTAAAGGGGGAAAGGCGATTCAGATGAGACGGATAAACGGACCAAAGTTTGGTCCAAAATAGAATAAAGAATGTGTTGTAAATGCCACTCTAGTTCGCGCAGCGAAGCAGTTGGAATTCCGCGCTTTTAGTGGGGTTGGCAGGCGGGGAGGGGGAGGGGGTGGGCCCGCCCCGCCCCCGGCCCGCCCCCGGCCCGCCCCCCGCCGCCCGCCTGGTGGGCCCCCGGCGGCGTCCCGTCGGTCCCGCCGGCGACGCCACGCTCAGACCGTGCCTGGCCCCAGCGCCGGTCCGTGCCGTGCGCCACGCGACGGCGGCGTCCCGATCCGATCCGAGTCGAGTCGGGTCGAGCCGAGCCGAGCCTAGCCGGGCCGAGCCGAGCCGGGCCGAGCCCAGCACGTCAGCACCGCGAAGAGGAGGAGCAGGAGCACCGCGCGGCGCGCCCAGCCTGGCGCACCGCAGCAGCGCGCAGCACCGGGAGCACGAGGACGAGGACGGGAGGATGCCCGCCGCGCCCTAAGGTAAGCGCCGAGGAGTACAGGGGCTGGAGGAGCAGCCGACAGAGTCCGAAAATCGCTTTCGCACCTCCGCCCTTGTCTCACCTATGGCAATGCTCTACGATGGGAATGGGAATGGCAGGGCCTCGTGAGTGCGACAGGGATGGAGGCGAGAGAGCGATCCTCGGAATCAGTCTGCAGGGGCTGGAACAGGGACTTCAGGAAAGGCTGATGCCGGGGCTGGAGAGGAGGCTGGGGTAAGTGCAGGAGGTGGAGCAGCCGTCTGATCCCCAAATCGCTCTCGCACCCTCCGTCCTTGTCACACTCATGGGCCCTGCCATCGACAAACATAGGGCACAGGGCACAGCCATAGGTGGGACAAGGACGGAGGGATCGAGAGGTATCCTCTGAATCAGACGACAGCGGGTGATGTAGAGGCTCGAGCAGGGGCTGGTACAGGGGCTGGAGCTGGGGCTTCCCTCCCTCTGCGTAGAGTCCTAGAGTGACTCTAGGACTCTACCTCTGCGCTACCCAGCACAGTAGCCTATGGCCCTGGCTGCCTGGACCGGGAAAACCCCCATCACGACACGCCCAAAGGCACAATAATTGGAACACACTTATGTGCGTACAAGGAAGTGTGCGTCAGCCATGGCAGACACTCGGGAGTGTGCACCGAGCGGTACATCACTTCGTCCATTCAGCAGTGTATGTGTCTCTGGTCATTTACCACCCCAGTCAAATCCAGTCATTTTCCAATCACGAAGTCAAGGGATAATAAGGCAAGCCAGTCCCAAAATTCCTTAAAATAGTAAAAAAAAAGGGGGGGGGGCGGGGTTCGCACGTGGTTTGCATACCATGTAGTAAAATACTGTTATGCCATGACGTGGCAAAGTGAACCTCGCACACCCACGGTAAACGCTTACGGCCTGGGTGCATCCCGTGCGGGGCACACCGCAACTTAGCAAACCTGTTGGGGGACCGTAATACTATTCTGTGAACCGCTGCCCTGCTCCGCTCCACTCCGGGGGAGGCAGCAGTAGCAGTGGGTAAGGTCAGGAAGTGGCGGGGCGGGGCGGGGCGGGGCGGGGCGGCCCGGGGCGGCCCGGGGCGGCCCGGGGAGAGCGCGTGGTCGCTCTCATCAGCGGGTGCCAGTGCCAGGTCCGGCGGCACGGTCACGGTACTCGAGTAGAGTACTTCAGATCTGCTGCGGTGCGGGGTGCGGCTGATGCGGCGTCCAGTCCAGCCTCACCCGAAACAAGCGAGTTCCTGGATGGATCATCACTCTCAGACCCACTGGAAAAACAAAGGTAGGACTGGAAGGGGTTTAATGCCTTTACAAAGGCATTAAAAATTAGCACCCCTGCAAAGGCATTAAAACTGCCCCAAAGGTGTTAAATTTTAATGCCTTTGGACAATTTTGTGCCTTCGCAAAGGCATTAAAATTTCATGCCTCTAGAAAGGCATTAAGTCCTACCTTTGTTTTTCCAGTGCCGCTATTGACTTTTTCAGTATAAAATATGGACTTATATAAACTTTTTAACTATACACCTACAGACTATTTCGTCTCTGTAAATTTACAGAAAATGTAAAAACATGTCATAACTGTAGAGAAAAGCTCGACAAATGTGGAGAAAAACCATCTTCTACAGTTAAAAGGTTTATGTAAGTCTATAGCTGATAAATTTATGACTAAACAGAGTTTTATGGGGGGGGGGATGTCTATAACGGTCTGAGAGTGTGCGCACCGCACTTTGAATCGAGAGCCATGTGCATGGGTGCGGCTCAAACACCAACGTTAATTAAGCATCTTGGCTTGAATAAACCCTATTTTTTTCTAAAATTGTTCCCATGTTCTTGCGGCGCCGATACGTAATATGCATCAAGTCAAGAACCCGCTTCTATACGTGTTCAACGTTCTCAGTCGGGTGCTCACATGTAACACGCAAATGCGTTCGCGAGTAAAAAAGAAAAAAAATATTCTAACGCTAACGCGTTAAACGGCCCCCTAGGTTTGAACACTTATCTCAGATTCAAAATTAATTTGAAAATATCAAGTCAGAACTATTTGTATTGACTATTAGTTGTTGCTTTTTTTTCTCGTCTTTTTCTATCCGTTTTTTTTTTTCGTAGAGAGAAAGCGATGGAGCCCAAAAAGAGAAGAAGATATCGCACCGTTACTCAGAGCTACCTGCTGAAAGAGGGATAATCAATTGATGTGAGTAACGAAACGTCCAAAAAGGCAAGCCCTCGGTAAATCCACGCTTCATTAAAAACAGATCATAGAACACGAGAGTCACGTGGTTTCGGAATGCCGAATACCGACATCGGTAAACAGAAAGCTGAACGGGTTTCCGCAATTCGATCGGGATTTTCTGTTCTAACACTTTAGCTCTATACGAAATATTAATGAACCTCCCCTCTACCGCGCCCAGCTGTCGCCCGCCCTTTTCTCACCCCTCGCCGCTCCGAGGCCGGCCTTTGAAAGCTCTATGGATGTCGTTAATATGATATAAACTTGTCTGTGTCAGGCCGCGGCTAGAGGGCCCCGGGCCCGGGCCCCGGGCCCGCGGGAGGGAGGCTGGCGGTGCTGGCGGCGCCGGGCCCGCCGGGCTGCCCTTCATAGCCCCCCACAAGATGTCCGCGTCTGTCCTAAAAGGTCTGCCTGACATGAGGGAGGGAGGGAGTGACAGAGCGAGAGGCGTTGCGGTGCGCGGAGAGCGAGGGAAGGGGAGGGGGGAGAGAGAGAGAGAGAGAGAGAGAGAGAGAGAGAGAGAGAGAGAGAGAGAGAGAGAGAGGAGGGGTCTGGAAAGAGAGAGGGAGAGTGAGGGAGAGGCGACGAGAGAGAGGATCGCGAAAGACGAAAATATGTCGCTGGAAATCACCACACAGAGCGGCGCGTCAGCGTGAAACGGCCCGGCGGTGGCGCGCCATGGCGCCGCAGAGGGACGGGGGTTGACGGTCCTGGAGGCGGGTTCCTACGAGATCCGCAGAGAGAACGAGGTATATATGGGAGGGGGAGAGGGGGAAAGGGGGAGGGGGGGAGATGGGACCTCCTCAGCCCTGCCGGCCCTGCCCCGCACCGCGCCGCCGGGGCGAAGGCAGACCGTAGAAATTAAATGGGACCGCCGGCCGCAGAGCAGCAGAGCATCGACTCCATCAGGAGTGATGAGTGATGGCGGTGTGTGGGTGGGGGGAGGGGGGAGGTCGCGCCCCGCACCTCTCTGTCTGCCACATTCTGCACATGTTAGGGGGGGGGGGGGGAGAGATGTTCAGGGCACTAAGGAGCAGTGCCCGGCCCGGCAGCCAAACTAGCCAAACCCAGCGCAGCCCGTCCCGGCCCGGCCCGGCCCGGGCCGGTGGTTAACCGCTGAGCCCCACCCCACCCCACGCTGCCGCCTCAGTTCCGGTTGTGGGCCGTGTCCACAGCGTGGCTGAGCAAAATGGTGTGTTTGTGTGTGTGTGTGTGGGGGGTGGGTGGGTGGGGGCACCAGTTTGAACTGGGTAATATTCAGGAAAGTGCTTGCTCAGAGTCTCTCTCTCCCTTTCGCTCTAGTAGGTGATATGCGTGATGGGGGCCGACCTCAACCCCTAACACTTCGACAGGCAAGGCCCTGCTCCTCACCTATGCTTCAGATTGAGAGAGATACGACGCGTCCTAAGAACAAAGTCCGATCTGTATGCGCGACGCTCAACAAGGTCCGATCTGTTTGCGCGACGTTCAACAAAGTCCGATCTGTTTGCGTGCGTTTCAACAAAGTCCGATCTGCTTTCAGCCGCGCTCTGCAGCGCTGGCTTATTTTATTTATATGTTCGTTAATATTAGCAGAAGAGAAAAAGTAATGGATGCTACGTGATCCTAAAAGATTAAAGAAAAGCTGATACAAAAAATGATAGGCAAAGATACAGTAACAGAATTGTCACAGAGATGTTAACATCCACCACCCGAGCGCGGCCGAAAGCAGATCGGACTTTGTTGAAACGCACGAAAACAGATCGGACTTTGTTGAACGTCGCGCAAACAGATCGGACCTTGTTGAGCGTCGCGCATACAGATCGGACTTTGTTCTTAGGACACGTCGGATGAATGACGAAAATGTGTAATGCGTGTTTTTACAAGGAATTTTTTGTGGTACCTGAAGCAACCAAACAAATCGAAGGGTAATCTTGCTAGTAAAATTGCTGGTAATCATATCCCACAAATTCCTCGTTTCGTTGAGTTTCGCGCTGTTTCGGGTTTTCCTTCGTTAAAATGTGCAAAAAAAAAATAACATAAATTTCAAAGTTTTCTTTCGAATATTTTACCGAAAACTGCTCGTAATCCCTGCTAATCGGTAATCAAGTGTATGCTTCTCAACCGAGCGATGTGATGGACCCCATGAAAATAAATGCGCATATGTCGGCGGATATAATGAAGTAGAGGCGCTGTGCAGTAGTACTCGGGTGTTGGGGGAAGAGGGCTAAGCTCAGCCTGCACACGCTAACTGTATTTGAGTGTTTTTTTTTTTCAAACAAAGTTAATTCGCAGGAATTTGTGCGAAGAAATGTACTTTTTCTTGCATAGATTTGCATAAAAAGGTACAAGTTTGAGCATAAATTTGTTCAAATAAAGCGTAGGTTTAACTTTGTGCAAATGAAAGCTACAAATCCAGTTAGTGTGCACGCGTCGCGCCGGCAGGAGGTTCGTCTCGTCTCGTCTCGGCCTCACGTAGATGGAGGAGGGAGAGGAAGTCTTTAGGCGCCCGCCCGAGGCCCGCCTGAGCCCCTCCGGCCCGCTCCTCACGGTGAGCACCGCAGCCAGCCCAGGCCGAGGCCGCAGGGGCGCCTCGCCCGGCCTCGCCCGGCCTCGCCCCGCACCTCCGCGCCGCGCGTCGATCACGCTGTGCAATTATTGGATGTGATCAGGGCCTCCACCTCAACCTCCTCCCCGCGCTGCCTTCAGGCAGGCCTCTCGCCTTCCGGCCCGGCTGGCTGCTCCTGCTCCTCCCCTCTCGGCTCCCGTCCGCCGCTGAGCGCTGCCCGCCCCGCCCCGCCCCGCCCCGCCCCGCCCCGCCCCGCCCCGCCCCGCCCCGCCACACACCCTCTCTGCTCACCTGCTCGACGCTTAGCTCGGCTCAGCAGCAGAGGCATGGGCTGGGCTGCAGGAGCTCTGTCCTTGTCGCCCTCATGGGGCACGGCGCTGAGGAGCAAGAGAGAGGACACTATACTGAACACTGTTCGGAATCAGCCTGCCGGGCGAGGCTGGGCCGGCTGGGCACGCCAGCCCAGTAGAGTCAGTACTAATGGACGTTAACGATTCATGCCATGTCATTGTCACCTGCGGCTCCCTCTTGCCGGCGGCCGGCGGCCCCACGGCAGACGAGGCCGGGGCCGCTATGCGGGCACAGACCGTGCGAGGGTCGAGTTACACCCCGAACCGACCACCACCAGCCAGGGGGCCCTCTTGAGATGTGATACAAGCTCTCTCTCTCTCTCTCTCTCTCTCTCTCTCTCTCTCTCTCTCTCTCTCTCTCTCTCTCTCTCTCTCTCTCTCTGACCTGTCCCTGCCTCACTCCCACCCGCCGCAGCTCACTTGGCCTCTAAGCCTCAGCCCGGGAGCGTCCATCCTCCTCCTCCTCCCCCGCCTCATATTTCCCGCCTGATCAGCTCTAGGGGCGGGTTGGTATCCGGCGCCGTATGGACGTCTGTCCCACGAGACTTCCCTCCCCGCCCCGCCCCGCCCCGCCCCGCCCCGCCACGCCCCGCGGCACCATAAAGGCCGCCGCTGCGCTGCCCGGGGCCGGGGCCGGGGCCGGGGCCGCCGGGGCGGCTCGCCTGCCGCCTGCGGGGTAGGCAGCAGCTGCGCACGGCTGCACGGGGCTGGGTCGGTTGCCTGCCCAGCGCGGCGCTCCCCCTACCTCGCCGCGCCAGCCCCGCACTTCTCCCGCTGTGTACCGCTACCGCTGTGCGCGCCGCGCGCCGCCACCAAAGTGTCGCGTCCGTTATATGGAATTCGGTCTCGCGTCTCTGTCGTTTCCGCCGAGTTATGCGCCGCGAAATTCCTACCTGTCCGCCCGACATACAGGGAGAGCGAAAGGCTCGGCATTGTTCGCCTCTATTTATTCCAGGGGGAAAGCTCTGCGGGAGAGGTCTAAATGTTGGAGCGCGGCCGGATAAAAAGAGGGACATATATGGCGGGGCCGGGCGGGGTCGGCGGAAGCTGGCCAGGAAAGGACACACTCGAAAACAAGTGTCTTCGCAAATTTGATAAAATCTCTGGTTATTTGTGATTCACAACTGAAGTTGTAAAGTTCCGGACGGTATCGTTACACTTGCGAGGGCCTATTTTAGGCTCGTTTGAAAATGACGGATCAGTAGGTACTGCAACAAAATAATGTAATTTTACAATTTGATATCGTGATTTTACGATTTTGCTCATGGAAAATAGCCTACAGCAAATATCTCTCACAGCGTAGAAGCGTTTGTGAGTTGCAAAAGCTGTGTTGAGGCAAAGGGAATGGGGAGGGACTGCTGCCGAGCTGTAAGGGCCGTCGGTAAAGGGCAGAAAAAGAAAAGGTGCGTAATGTGATGTGTGTCGGCAGAGAGCAGAGAGAGAGAGAGAGAGAGAGAGAGAGAGAGAGAGAGAGAGAGAGAGAGAGAGAGAGAGAGAGAGAGAGAGAGAGAGAGAGAGAGAGAGAGAGAGTCGCGTCAAAGAGCGAAGGTCACGCTGCTCTGTAATTCCCACAGAATAGAAACAAACTGACAGGCCAAGCTGTCTGGTGCACAGCGAAACAACTCACCACACCTGATGAATTAGGGACTATAGAAAATATCAAGCTGCCATCCGAGAGTATTACGGCTTGTGATGCATGTTTGGGTTACCTACCCCCTACCCGCCCTGCAAAGCGCGTGACAGGGAGTACGTTAGGGATCAACGAAAAGAAAAAAAAAATTGCCAGTCAACATTTTGACGGAGTTGCGGAACGTTCCGGAATGCGTGTGACAACCGAGATGTATAAGCGCAGGGTGGGGTGGCGGTAGGGGGATGGAGTGGTGCGGGGCGGAGATGGATAGCGTAAACATATTGAGTCACAGACTGATCCATCCGCGCCTCTGCTCGTGGGCCTGAGTGTGCAAGTGTAACTCTCTCTCTCTCTCTCTCTCTCTCTCTCTCTCTCTCTCTCTCTCTCTCTCTCTCTCTCTCTCTCTCTCTCTCTCTCTCTCTCTCTGGCTCTGGCTCTCTCTCTCTCTCTCTCTCTCTCTCTCTCTGTGTGAGCGAGCGAGCGCGCACGCGCGAACACGAGTGAAGATATTGGAACGGACCCGTCACAAACAGATATTATATTCCAATATCCCTTGGCAGACTCCTAGCGCGCGGAATGCCTCTCTGCTATTTGAAGATCCAAGCAAGTTTACGGCCTTCATGTACTGTTAGGACAAATGCTGTCTGTGTATTTACATGGGGTCTGTGTGAGTGTGTGTGGCTGTGGGTCTAAGTGTCTGTGTGTCCGCGCGGTAGTGGTCAGGTCAGGTCAGGCCAGGGCCGCGGCCACAAGCGATATTAATTAACTGTGGCCGCCCCGAGGTACGGCGTGACACCAGGACGAGGGAGGGAGAGAGAGAGAGAGAGAGAGAGAGGGAGGGATGGAGAGAGAGAGAGAGAGAGAGAGAGAGAGAGAGAGAGAGAGAGAGAGAGAGAGAGAGAGAGAGAGAGAGAGAGGGGGGGGGGGACTCAAAGGACCTAAGGTCAAGGAATTGAAGGAGAGGAGAGGAGGAGGGGCGGGGCGGTACCTGCGCCGAGTTCCTTAGAGCCCCCTGGAGGAAAACTTAAGCGGCTAATAGGAGAGGTCTCGGGGACAACGGCGTGGGACGAGGGGAACAGGGGGGGGGGTTAAGGCGGTTAAGACGCGCCGTGAGGGGAAGAAGGAGTAGAAGAAGGAGAAGGAGAGGGAGAGAGACGGAGAGAGGGAAAGGGGCAGGGAGAGTGCGAGGAGGCGCGGGGTGGTCAGGTGGATCTTACGGTGTATCACTTCAGAAGGATTAGGTCCTAGATGTCGTCGTCGCACAACATGGCCTAAGGGGTGCGCAATCTCGCCATCGAAGCAGCGGGCTTCTGGGCCATTCAGCCGGTAAACTTAAGTCAACGGGGCGAGTTTCGTAGGGGAACCGCGCCGTGGCACGAGCGGAGAGGGAGCGGCGGCGGCGGCGTAAGCACGACCAGCTGTACACTGTCCCGAGCCTCTTCTCCAGCCGAGCTCCAGCCTCCCCAACGTTATCCTCCAGCAAAAATACTCATTAGCCTCATGCTGCTCCGCACGAGGCGTGTGCACTCGGACACACACGCACGGCTAATTGGCATTCCATTGCCCGCTGCTCGCTGCCCCCGTCATCGTCCACCCCACTCGCACCTCACCGCAGCCCGCCCCCGCCCCACCCGAGCCAAACTCCGTCATTACGGGACACAAAGTTAATCACAGGCCGACACTTCTCAATGCAGCGGGCCTCCTGCGCTGCTGCCTCCGCTGTGGCGGGCTATGCCGCTATGCTGCTATGCCGAACCGCCGGAAGTCGATATATATACTCTTTTTATTTGTTTTCCTCCCTATATTTTCATAAAAAACGGGCGTATCTATCCTTCCTCGGTTGGTCACACCCGCGCTACCGCATTAGCAGCCAGGGGGGGAGGTGTTGAACGTCACAGCAAGAGAGTTTTCGAGAGATGCTTCATCGCTTCGCTGCTTTTCCCCCGCCTACCCTCTTATGTTGTTACCCAGGCTTCAAAACGCTCCCAAAAAATGTATCTTGCTTACAAAATTCTTCGAGCCGACACAAAGTAAAATTGTGAGGGCCGAGTAAGATATTTTGGAATGTTTGGAATCTTTGACATTGAACCACTCCCGTGTTATTCCACGATTAAATTCGAACAGAAGACCTACTATCGCTTGTCTCATGGGTCGTGAGTCCCGACCGGAAGCCAAACTCTCAGACTATCCGGCTCCGCCCCGGCACGGCACGGGGGACCCATCCGCCAAGCAGCTGAAGTTTTTTTTTCCTTTTCTTTACCAAGACAATACACTACTAGACGTTAGACGTGCACATCCGGCTTATTTTGGTATGAGATCAAGAAGTCTGTGCAGGGCTCTTTGCAATGTACTCACCTGTCCATCTCACTCACGGCCCGTCCGGTCCGGTCAGCCGGGAGCGCCTTACACCGCCCTCCGGCCCCGGCGCTCCGCAGGGCTGTCAGCCAGGGAATCAAGGAAATACCCTACCATCTCTTTGCCGCGCCCCCTCCCTCCCTCCCCCTCTCTTACTTTCTCTCCGCTCTCTCCCTCTCCCTCTCTCTCTCTCTCTCTCTCTCTCTCTCTCTCTCTCTCTCTCTCTCTCTCTCTCTCTCTCTCTCTCTCTCTCCCGCGCCAAATGGGACGGAATGAGCCCCGACACCGCCCGACACACCCCGCGCCGCGCCCCCGCATTAAGTTTAGCATTTCTCTCCCCTCCCCGCCTCTTTCGCTATCAGTGGCGCTGTAATCAGAGTAGTTGGGGCCTTGGCGTCACGGCCCTGGGGGCCGGGGTCGGGCCGCGGGGACTCGAGGGGACCCGGGGGGACCCGGGGGGACCCGGGGGGACCCGTGGGGACCCCACCCCGCACCGCCGCGGGGCCGCGCGCGCGTCTCCGTAAGCTTATTTCACTTGGCTCTCTTGACGCCCCCCGGCCCGCCCTGTCACTCTGCCTCCCCCCCCCTCCCCCTTTTCCTCCCCAGTGACACCCCTCTCCCCGCGAGCCGCGAGGCGCGGCGCTGGGCATGAATTACTTGCGAACAGGCGAGCGCGGGGAAGGGATGCATCTGGAGACCTCCCACCTAAAGTGAGGGAGTGAGGAAGGAAGGGGGGCAGACACTGGCTGAAACGAGAATGAGGGGTGGGAACACACACGGGGACACGTATCGGGCCGGGGCGCCGTGCCGTGCCGTCCCGTGCCGCGCCCACCTTGCCGTCCTCTCTGCTTAGAGGTCTGTTCCGCTCACACGCCCTTCGCGCCCAGCCTCACCCCGCCCCGCCCCGCCCCGCCCCGCCCCGCCCCGCCCCGCCCCGCCCCGCCTCGCCCCGCCCCGCCCCGCCCCGCCCCCCTGCCCTGCCCCCGTCCGCATGGTGACCTCCTGGCCGACCCCACCCGCCTGCGGGTCGGTCCTCCCGCCGTCCTGCCCTACCCTGCTCGGCCAGCGCTGATGCTCTGAGAGCCTCCAAAGCTTTCCAATACGCCTTTACGTATGCCCGGGCGTCTCTCTCTCTCTCTCTCTCTCTCTCTCTCTCTCTCTCTCTCTCTCTCTCTCTCTCTCTCTCTCTCTCTCTCTCTCTCTGTGTTCCTTCCCAGGACAGAGCACATAGTCGTCCTAATGCCCTGTGGGCCTGCTCCTCCCTCTTGACCCGCCCGGGCGCCGATGGTATGCCGGTGCCGGCTACTGCCCGCCCAATGCTAATGCACGGCCCGGGCCGGGCCAGCAGGCCGGGCAAAATAAAGGGTGAGAGTGCATAAAGTTTTATGCCCGGGGATCGGATGGCTCACCGTGCCCCGCCCCGCCTCGCCCCGCTCCGCCACAACGCACGTCCGCTCCATTAGTTACCTTCAATAAGTTTCCTTATTTCCCCCAGAAGCCGTACGACCGCCAGCGCCCCCAAAGCATGGAGCAGAGCGGGAGAGGGAGGAGGGCCGGGCGGCGCGGGGCTGCTGTGGGCGCACGTGGGCAGTGCAGACAGCTCGGGCGTGCGTACGTAGCGGCGCGCAGCCCAAACATACGGATGTTGGCGCGAACAGGCGGCGCCAGCAAACTGCAGTCAAAATAAAGCTGCGGCCCCCCGGTCCATCCTCCCCCCCCCCTTCCCGGCCGGGCTGCGGGCGGCGCGCGGTGTAAGAGGTACGACTCCTGCTGTATCCTTTTACTGCCGGCTTTACTGTACACCCTGGCCTGGGCTCGAGTCCTAGAGTGGACTGTAGCGGCTCGGCTCGGCAGCGCGCCAGCCTGCGCCCTGCGCTGCGCCTGCCGCTGCCGGCTCAAAGGTGGAAGGGGTGCGGGGCCGCGCGGGGCCGGGCGCGGCGGGATGATGGGCTTTCGGCTAACTGTGCGGCTGTGCCTGTGGCGCCCGCCCCGCCCCGCCACGGAGAATCTCGTCCTGGCTCGGCTTGGCTCGGCTCGGGGAGCTCTGCTTCTGCTCTGCTGGGTCAGCAGATGGGGCAAATCGGCACGCGCTCCGCCCGCTCCGCCCGCTCCGCCCGCTCCGCCCGCTCCGCCCGCTCCGCCCGCTCCGCCCGCTCCGCCCGCTCCGCCCGCTCCGCCCCCCTCTCCTCCCTCACGCCCTCAACCCGCCCCCCACGGGACCCCCGGCCGTCCCCGGACCACGCCACGCGACCCCACAGCTTCGTACTCCTACTTTAACCGGTCGTCCTCCAATTGAAATTCCTCCTCCGACGGCGGCGGCGGGTAGCCTGCGGGGTCCGGGGTCCGGAGCAGGGCGAGCCGACCCGGGCCCGGGCCGGTGTGGGGCGACAGGCCTACTCCCGTTCCTTCTAGCGCGGGTGGGGGGGCGGGGGCGGGGAGCGGGGTCCCCCCTTCCCTCAACAGTCATTATCCCCTTTTGCAGGAGAGAGACAGACAGGGAGGGGCTAAAAGAAATTTATGGTAGCAGAGGGGAAGATTGAAGAGTGCAGTGGGAACGGAGGAGGAGGAGGAGGTCGAGGAGAGGCGGGGAGGCGGGGAGGGAGGGGGGGTAGCAGCTTGAGAGAGAAAAGACAAACGGACAGAGAGAAATAAAGAGAGAAGCGTTTTAATAAGCAGGAGGACTAGCGGGAGCGAGGGCCCTGGGGGCGGAGGGGAGGGGAGCAGGTTGATGAAGCGTGCCATCCAGCTCGCCCCGCCCCGGCCCGCCCCGGCCCGCCCCGCCCCGCCCCGGCCCGGCCCGGCCCGGCCCGCCCCGCCCCGCCCCGCCCCGCCCCGCCCCGCCCCGCCCCGCCCCGCCCCGCCCCGCCCCGCCCCGCCCCGGCCCGCCAAGCCCAGCAGTCTGAGCGCCTCGTCACCGCGCGGCGGCGGCAGCAGCAGCAGCTCCAGCTTCCCATCACTTCTCCCTCCAATAATCAAATAAAAGTCGGCCGCTCCAGTGCGCACTGCGCAGCGCACCGATGGGGATGGGGTACCCAGACGCAGCTCGAGCTCTGCTCCTCCAGACGGTCTGGACTGGAAACATTCTGCGATCTGCCCGGCCCCCGGCCTGGCCCGCGCTCCCACCCGGCGAGTGCATTCGGCTCCGCCGCCCCGCCGCCCCGCCCCGCCCCGCCCCGCCCCACCCCGCCTCCAAGTATAGCATTTCCTTCCTTTACGAGCATAGGACACAATAAATTACACAAAGGAACATTTCCGCGGAACGGACGCGTCCCGCAAGAAAAGATACAATTTTGTGTCCGTAATTTGCATTCTAAATAAAAAGTACTCATATCTAAGGAAAGATAATAACGGGGCACTGTAAACTGGTTGGCGTCGAAAGACGCCAAATTTCTGGCGTTCATGAAAAACGCCAAATATTGGCATCGTTCGACGCAAAATATTGACGTTTTTCGGCCCTAAACGCCAAAATTTGGCGTCGAACGACGCCAGTATTTGGCGTTTTTCATGAACGCCAGAAATTTGGCGTCTTTCGACGCCAACCAGTTTACAGTGGGATGAAATGTGTGCCCCCTGACTAATATCGTCCCTGTCGATAGAATCACCGGAGTGACAGTCACTTTATTACAGTAAAAAAGAAAGTCAAAGCAGCTATATCTGTTTTTTTTTCTTTCTTTGTCCCTTCTTCCTGTTGGAGTGCTGTGTTCCTCCCCTAACTGATTAGGAGCGACCGTGGCGTCTCTTCCCAAAACAGCTTCCCTGAGCCTCATCGCACGCGTGGCAGGCGCGTGCCGTGCCCCGCCCAGTCGCCCCTGCCCCGCCCCCCGGCTCGGCAGGACTTTGAAAGAGATCTTCTCTGAGGAGAAGATTAAAAATGAGCCAGGTGTGCGTGTGGTATGCGGTGTCTGGCGCTGGAAGGGTAGGGGAGAGGGGGATTTTCATACCGTGACAGGTCTGCGCTAACCGGAGGAACATATTTCGGCATGCTTATTTTTTTAAGGTCGGCCCGGTACGGTTGGAAGGGAATTGTGGGGGATAGAGTGAGGGGAATGGGAAAAGAACGAAAAGAGCAAGTAGATAAACGGGAGCACGCCAAAAAAAATCGCTCAGCTGAAATTAGATGTAAAAATTAGCACTACGGCTAAAACCTTAAAACAGTGGATAAAGAAATGGCAGGGCAGCTAAAAAATAAGCACCGTAGTTAAAAATTAGTCGTGCCTATACAGCAAAAAAATTAGTACACCTGCAATTTTTTTTGTCGGACCTTTTTTTTTGCGTGAGAGGCCCGGGGTGCAGGCGCCTCGGCCGACACTGGCTGGAGCGGGCCGGGAACATCAGGTGGATGAATCAGCTGTTTCCTCGACAGAACGGTACTGACGACTCTCTCTCTCCCTCTCTCTCTCTCTCTCTCTGAGGGAAGTTGAGCCCACCTTCCTGCCCGTCTCGGTTCGCCTCTTCTGGCAGACAGAGTGCGCGCCACAGCCGCCGTGGCAGCCCCCAGCCCCACCCGGCCGCAGATTGCCCAGATTCATCCTGCTGCTCGGACTCAAAGTTTCTCCCCTTAATCTCTTTTTCTTCACGCCGCAAGAATAGCAGTCCCGCGAGCGGCGAGGCGACGACTACTTATCGCGTTCAGATGGCCCACGGCGGGTTGAGAGCCTCGCCGCGCGCGCCCAGCAGAACGCTTGGGTGCGTCGCTGTCGAACGCAAAGAGCAGATAATGTCGGAATGCGCAGGAAGCGTGCCGGTCGATCAAGAGCTGAGCTCGGTCTGAAGGCACGGTAAAAGTTGTTACGTCTTGGTTTTCAGGGGACTGTCTATCGAGATCTTGAACGTCTTCCGTTCTTCGTTTCCAAGACGCCGCGTGTTAAATTCCAAGTTGCACTCGTCCTGATTTCCGTAAGACAATCATGGAAAGGTCTTTGTTTTTCTGAGAAACATATTGAAAAACAAAAACGGTGCCTTGCGGAACCCGAGGAGAGGGGGGGGGGAGGCCTCACTTTGAAAAATCATTGTACGGGGGAAAAAATCAAGAAAGGTACAGAGAAATCCGAAAAATCGAGAACAAATGAATAAAAAACTGAAAGAAAAATTGGAAAAAGACAGAAATAGGTGGGGGGGGGGATCAAACTTTATAAAAAGGTGAAATTTTCCTTGTAAAATGAAAAAAAAATCAATGCAAAAGCCAAAAAAGGAAAAAATAAAAAAAATAAAAAGTCAACAAAATCCGACAAAATCATTGTACAAATTTTGTATGAGTGATTCCCCCCCCCCTTTTTTTTCTCCCACGGGGAGGAACCAAAACGCTATAGTTTTACCGTATGGGAGTGGGGCGGGAGCCTGAAGAAAGGCCGAGGGGCGAGGGGGCGAGACGATAGACTGCGCTGTCTTATTGATGCGTTCCGACGCTTACACGCCTTACACAGCCCCGGCCCGACCAGGCCCGGGCCGGGCAGCCATGAATGTTAGATGTGGAGACATCCCATAAATAAAAGAATAAGCGGCCAGATTCTTGAGGCAGGCCCATCCCATCCCGCTCCGTCCCGCCCCGTCCCGCCCCGTCCCAGCCACTTTGAGGCTGCACTTCCCGCCGTTGTCTCTCTCGTGCAACTTTTTCAGCTCTCGCTCTCTCTCTCTCTCTGTCGCTCTCTATCCCCCTCCCTATATCTTTATCTTGAGCCTCGGCCCCTCTCTCGAGGAGTGCCATACACAAACGCGGTAATATTTCTCTCTGCCCGAGCAAATCATTGCGGAGCATATTGTACAACGGGAAAATGAACTGACAGACAGACAGGGATACAGACGGACAGACTACTGGCTCTGACAGTCGGGTCGTCGGGTCGCCGTGCCTTTGACCACCCTTCGCCGTCCCCCTCTCTCTGGACAGAAAGGGCCCTTGTATTTAATTTTGACCGCAAGGGCGCGCTCTAACAGGAGGCCAAACTGAGCGCTTAACATGGGGCTGAGGCTGGAGCTGGAGGGGAGGGCTCTGCGAAACAATCTGCGCTGACACTGTTCTTATCTTATTAGAAACATGTACTGGTCGTAAACAGGAGTAAGGATAATCAAGCGTAATCCTCCAGTACGCAGCAGAGCTGATCCGTGTACCGACATGATGAAAATCATCAATCTTGTGGCCTCCCAGAGAGCAGCGTTCAGGTCATCAGCTACACACGCTCCCTCCTCCCTCGCCCTTTCCCCCACTCTCCCCCTTTTCCCTCCCCTTTCTGTTCCCGCTCCGCCCTAGAGTTTCCGCCTCCTTTTGAGGACATAGTTGTCGAGAGCAAACTGTGGGATACGGCGAGATTTTCGTACTGCGTGCGGGCGGGGAGGACGGGGCCACAATGCCTTGCCGGGGCCGAGGCCGAGGCCGGGCCAGGCCGCCCCGTACCTACCCCGCTACTCCTCTTTATCATCCCGCGTTCCCCTGCTCGCTCAGCTGGCCTCGGCTGGCCTCGGCTGGCCTCCACTCCCTCTTATCTCTTATCCCACCTGCCCCGCTCCTTTGAGGTCCGCCCCAGCAGCACAGCAGGCCCCGGCCCGGCCCGGCCCAGCAGAGGCCACTCCCTCGCCAGGGCCGAAGACCAGCAGGGTGATTCCGTGCAGTGGTTGTGTCTCTCTGTCCTTGTCTCACTCATGGAGCACGGGCGAGGAGCGAGAGAGAGAGAGGACAGAACTGACTGAACGCTGTTCGGAATCACCCAGCAGCAGTAGGGTGGGTAGGCGGCGTGAAGGCTGGGCGGGGCGGGCGGACGGAACCCCACAATGGCAGTCAGCTGTGGCGAGGCCGGGAGGTCGGGCCGGGGCCGCGCGGGGCCGGGGCCTCATCTCAATACGTTGATTGGCAGCCGACTGTCTCAGGCTGGTCGTTATCAGGGCGACCACGCGCTCCGTAGCCTGTCCCCTCCCCTCCCACCAAGCAGGGCAGCGGGGCGCCTCTCCGGAGGCGGACCTCCCCCAAACCGCTTCCCCTTATCCTCGCGGCCGCGAACAGCTTAAGGGCGACTCAGCAGCCACAAGGCCCTCAGCGCCTCGAGCAGGAGAGGGACGAGACGGGGCCGAGAGGGAATCACTCACGCAAAATGTGCAAAATGATTTTTTTAAACTCAATTTTCTTAAAATTTATCTTTTATTGTTAGTGTTTATTTTTCTTTTGATTTTTCAATGCAAATTTCACTCTTTGATACAGTTTGATCTTTTTCCCCTTATTCCGAACTTTATTTCCATTTTTATTTTAGGTTTTTGTTCATTTGTTCTCGATTATTCTAAATATTTCTACTTAATTTTATTTTGACAAAAAAAAATAATTTTTATTTTTTAAATAATTTTAGGGAGGATGTGCAATTTTTTTTTCGAAGTGAGCCCCCCCTTCGGGCGGGGCACGGCGAGGCGGAGTTACCGCACAGAGGACATCCTACAGCTCCACGTGCGCTCCTGTTCCAGAATGGGCGGTAATTCGGCCTCGGCCCTGAACCAGCGGCAGTCGTCAGGCGGTGGCGGCTCCGGGGGCGGCGAGGCGGCCGGCGGCGACCCGGGGCCGGCGGGCCCCGCGGCAGCCGCGGCCCCGACAGCGGCCGCCGCCGCCACACAGCCGCCGCCGCAGCAGCAGCAGGTGCGGGGCGGGGCCGCCGCGGAGGGACCCGGGGGCGGCGGCGGCGGCTTCAAACAGCGCCAGGCGTCCATGGCGCTGCCCGGGGGCGGCTCCGGGGTCGGCACCGGGGGCGGAGGAGGAGAGCGCCGCCGCCAGATGTCCCTGGCCGAGCCGGGCGCGCGCTCGACGGCGCGCTCCCTGGTGGGCGGCGGCGCGGGCCGCCTGTCGCTGATCCCGGGCCGCGGGCGGCAGGCGTCGCTCGTCGAGGCGCTCGGCTGCGTCGCGCAGCCCGAGGAGGACGAGGAGGACACGGAGCCGCCGCCGGACCTCACGGACCACGAGAAGGAGCTGCTCATCGCGTCCTGGAAGGAGATCGAGAACAACGTGGCGCAGGTCGGCGTCATCACGTTCATCAGGTGAGTGCCAGACCGACCGGACCGAACCGGCCCCGCGGGGCCACCCACGCCCCCGCCCCAGCCCCCGGCCCTGAACCCCGATCTATTGTCCCCCTCGTTGACTAGGTGATTGAGCCCCATGGGCCGGGACCTCGGTCGCCCTGCTCCCGGCCCGCTCCCGGCCCGCTCCCGGCCCGCTCCCGGCGGCCCACCCACGGCATGCCTCTCCCGGTGCCAGCCGAGCGATTCCGAAGATCGCTTTCAATACCCCTGTCCTCGTCGCACTCATGGAGCACTACCATGGCTAGCATAGGGCGCCGCTGTAGGTGCGACAAGGACGGAGGGATGAGAGCGATCTTCTGAATCAGTCGGCTGGACAGGGCGACCCGCCCAGCCAAAGGGCCGCTCTGCGCCGCCCCACTTCCGACACCAATATCGCGCCCTCAGCGCTTTGTGGCCGCGCGGAGCGCCAAGGGCAGTAGTCCTACTGCCTGGCGGGGTGGGGTGGGGTGGGGCGGGGCGTGGTGAGATCGGGACGCGAGCACGCGCCACCAAATATCGTCGGGCTGGGCCGCGCGGCGGGCGGGGCGGCGAGGTGGCGCGTGGTCAGGCCCCACCCCACCACCACCCCGCCCCGCGCGGGGGTAGATTATTCGATTGTAATGGCGTCGGCACCCCTAAGCCCCTGCTTCCCCCTCACCCCCTTCACAGCCCCCTGGTGCCATTTATCACACGGCTAGCTGTTGGTGTGCATGTCCGTCTGGCCGCGCGACCGGCCCGCCTCGCTGTCCGAAGTAGGGGGG
Source organism: Frankliniella fusca (assembly GCA_029379305.1). Taxonomy (NCBI): domain Eukaryota; kingdom Metazoa; phylum Arthropoda; class Insecta; order Thysanoptera; family Thripidae; genus Frankliniella; species Frankliniella fusca. Next base: position 288,250 of record JAHWGI010000971.1, read on the forward strand.
AGGGAGACAGCGATACAGTGACGGACAGAGAGAGCGAGAGAGAGAGAGAGAGAGAGAGAGTAGCGGAGGGGTGCTGCTCGGCCCACCACCACGGCCACCACCAGCCCACGCGCTCGCACGCCGCCAAGCACGCCCGTTTTCCATCCCATTTCGTGCGATATCGCGCGCGGGTATCGATAGCCGCGGCCGGACGTGTCGTGATGAGCCCCAATTCCCCGGCTAACCTTTTTCCCTTGTAATGTGCTCCCCTGGCGCTTCGCGAGCACGCCCCCTCTGCCTTGATAAAGTATTGCGCGACCTAAACTCCCGGGGCGGGGCGGAGCGGGGTGGTGGTCAGCCTGGGGGGTAGGCCGGCGCTAGGCGCTGCTGTCGAGCGCGCTGCCTACCCCGAGCTCCACGGGCGCTCCCGCCGAGCCGTACTCGAAGCCGTACCAGCCGTGCTCCGTGTTCTCGTGGAGGAAGCCATGGACTTGACTTGACTTGACAGAACCAGGTCACAACCAAACACCCAAACATACCGATCTAACTACCTAAATAAGAAGAAGATACCTATGAGATATTGCAGGGCCACGGAGGTATTTTTGGGGTGTACGTTAAAAAGTCCAATTCTGAGCGCTTCATTACGCTCCAGAAAGGAAAGCATGCGTAACAGCTATGATACCGGCCTTCCGAAGAGAGGAGAGGGGTCTCTCCACTTAGAAGCTCGACGTCGGCGAGCAGCACTGTTGAGGTTCAGTCGATTAAGGCCCCCAGCATCCTCCTCCGACCCGACCCTCTTGCACGCACATATACATACATTCTACCACCAGGATTCTCTCTCCCTTCTCTCTCTCTCTCTCTCTCTCTCTCTCTCTCTCTCTCTCTCTCTCTCTCTCTCTCTCTCCTAACGCAAGCCCACATCACAGAGAGTTTCCTACTCGAAGCTAATCATTTGAGTGTTCCTGCGGTAACGACCCTCGCCACCGAAAGCGGGGAACAGAGAACAGCGCGGGGCGGGGCGGGGAGAGGACCCCGTCGACCCACTCGAACGAACAACAAAATAGGCGAAATAACAAGCCCGGCAGCGGGCGGGCAGAAATACACACGATGGGATTGGAGCGGGAAGGCCGTGGGTCACGTCGAGTGATATTTGACGCATGACACGCGGGCTGTTACTGCTTGCTTGCGACACAGGCCAGAAAAACAAAAAGAAAACAAAAGGGAAACGACTCACTGAAGAATGCCGGAGTAAAATAAATATAGAGAGTTGCCTAAATGTTTTTCTTCCTCCTCCTCACTCATGCCTCCCGCTGCTGAGCCGTCCTACGGTTAGGGCGCGCGACAGCTGCCGCAGGTTCCAATACCAGGACGCGCCCTGCCTGGCCCGGCCCGGCCCGGCCTGTCTCATTTTTTTTCCTCCTTCCATAATGCACTCCCGCCAACCTCCCCCCCCCCGCTCCACCCCTTTTCCCTCCTACCACTCAGCCGAAGTCAGGCCTGGCTGTCGCGTTGCGCAAATGGGGCGTCGCTGTGTCGCCCTGAAAGTCATTCTGACGCCGCGGGCGCGCGCCCCGCGTGGCCCGCGGGGGACCGCGGGGCGTGTGGGCCGCGGGGACCGCCACCTCTCACAGCGACACGTCGTCCCTTTCCCCGCCAACCTTCCATGCGCTTCAACTCCTTTCCCGCCACGCCTTTGCGACTAGGGAGAGCCTCGGGAGAGCCCGTCCGGGGGATCGCACACAGATTAAGTAAATTCCGTCGGGGGATTGTGGGGAGTGGCCTGCAGCCGGCTGCTTTTCTGAGACGACGACGCGAAACACGGCAGCTCTCCCACCGAGGGGAAATAAGTTCGGTAAGTCTGTGCTGAGGGACTGACATCGGAACGTTGCCGAAGAGGTTTCGGTTATGAACGTCGTCGTGGGGAAGAGGAGAGGAGGAGAAGAGGAGACGAGTAGAAGGGGAGGGCAAGGCAAGAGGAAGAGGAGGGAAGGAGGAAGAGGAGAGGGGGAGGAAGACAAAACGGAGACAAAAAGGAGGAAGGGGCGAGGTGGAGAAGGAGAGGAAGAGGAGCAGCAGATAAACGGTCAAACGACATGGAATGCGCTGAGAGGCGCCACCGCCCTGAGCAGCAACAAGAGTGTCATCGCTGCCGTTCGTCGCTACAAAGGAGCACCCTGCTGTCCCGCTCCGACTCGTGCCGTCCATCCCCTCGCCCCCACTCCTCACACACCGGAGGCTGCCTGGTCCCGCCCGGTCCCGCCTCGCCCCGCCCCGCCCCGCCCCGCCCCGCCCCTGTACAAACAACCCGAGCACTGCGCCGTGCCGCCCCGCGCCGTCACCCGACCCCTCGGTCCGGATAGAGGAGCCGCGCCGCGACGGAAACGGTCGCCCCGCCAAAGACTCCCCTCTCCTCGGTTTCAGTTTTGAACTTTCGCGCGCCGCGACGCGCGGGGAAATTAGGGGTCGCAGCGTGGCGTGGTGTGGCGGGGCGGGGCGTGGTGTGGCAGGGCGGGGCGGGGCGTGGCGTTGCGGGGCCCGCTGCGCGGTGGTGAGCCAGATGCTACCTCTCAGGGTGCGCGGGGTGGCACCATGGTGGCACCAGTCTGGTAGTAGTGATACGCCCTGCAGGGTGGGCAAAAGGGGGGGGGGAGTAGCTGATGGAGAAAGAGGAGTGGGAGGGAAAGAAACTGCTGGGGGATACAAAGTTATCGAGGGGGCAGATCCCTTGTTCTACACGCACGCGCACTGCAAACCTAACAGCCGAGAAAGTACACTGTGGCGAGCAGCGAGCCAGTCACCTTCAGCACGGTCCCCAAACGCCTGCCTCCTTCCCTCCTGCCATGCCACTTCCTTCAAGAGATTACGAGATGGCTTCTCCTTGTCCGTCTTTTGAATAACAGCTTCGACGCCTTGGTTTTATTTTCCCCTCTTCGCCGGACGAGAGAGAGGGAGGGCCTCCAGAGGATGAGGGAGTGCGAGAGAGTGAGAGCGAGAGAGAGAAGAGGAGGGGGGGGGGGGCAGGGAGCGGTAAAAAAAAGGGTTAGGCTGTTGGAGGAGAAGCGGAGTGGAAATAAGAGTAAGAGTCTCGGGTGGATCCCGCCTTGCCAGCCCTGTCCATAAGCTCCCTTTCCCTTAATCGCAGCCCTTCGCGTCCTTCCCTTATCCTTACGCAACATGGCAGCCCCGTGTTGTGTCCCGCTCCTCCCCGCGTGGATCTGTTTCTATTGTACCCGTTACGCCTCGCGTGGATCTGTTTCTATTGTACCCGTTACGCCTCGCGTGGATCTATTTCTATTGTACCCGTTATGCCTTGCGTCCGGTCTTTGCCTTGCATCTTTCTGCCCATCTTTCCGTGTACCTCACCCGCAAGAGCGCCGTGCCCTGCGCCGCCTCGCTGATCAGCCGAGCGATTCCGAAGATCGCTTTCATACCTCTGTCCTCGTCGCACTCATGGAGAACTACCATAGCCAGCAAGGGTACCGCTGAAGGTGCAACAAGGACGGAGGGATGAGAGCGATCTTCTGAATCAGTCGGCTGGCTTGCCCTTAATACGGCTCCCCCGCGCCCTCTAGTCTTGCCAACCTGGCTGCCCACGGAGCAGCGCTGACGGCTTGCCCGTGAAGACGCGAAAAAGAAAAGGCGAAAATTTCGCGAAAATTCCAGTAAAGACGGGATCTACCAGCAGCAGCAGCAGCAGCAGCAGGGAGCTGGGGAAATAAATAATCGATGGGCCCCGTGTGCCCTCCTGGACAAAAAGTCTAGCGTGCCGAGGGAGGTCCGGCAGCGGGGTAGGGGAGGGGAGGGGAGGTGCACACCAGCGTTCGCCCCGATATAATGATCACGAAAATAACGAAGCAAGCAGCGCAGGAGCCGGGCCGGACCGGCCGGGCCGGGGCGCGGCAGGGAGCAGCGCACGCGGGGGAGCGCGGCGCGGCGGGGCGCGGCGCGGCGGGGCAGATGAGGACATTTATCTCCGGACGACCGGACCGGACCGGACCGGGCTGGACCACCTAGCTCTCGCGGCTGCTGATTCGCGCTACTTGTCGAGTCGAGGCCGCTGCTGCCGCCCTCGCCTCCTGGTCCCGGCCGCGCCGTGCTGTGCACCTCCTCGGGGGGGATGTGGCCTCGGCACGGCGCGGCGCGGGGGAGAATAAGGGTCATCAAACCACACCAGCTCGGCCCGGCCGACGCCGAGGCCGTCCAAGGCTGTCGAGGCCCTATATAGGGCTGGCCGGGCCTGTCCGAGGCTCGTATAGCTCACATTGTTAGCCCTTCCCAGAGGTTTGTCTCCGCGGGTGGCGTCGCCGCGTCGCCCGCTGCTGCGCTGACGATGTCCCTCGAGAACTGAACCGGCTCTGCGCGCCGCGGCCAGCTGCACCGCGACAGCAGCAGGCTGATTCCAAACAGCGGTTAGTAGAGGGTTCTCTCTCTCTCTCTCTCTCTCTCTCTCTCTCTCTCTCTCTCTCTCTCTCTCTCTCTCTCTCTCTCTCTCTCTCTTGTCCCTCATGGCCTCGCCCCACGAGTGAGACAGGGACAGAGAGGCGAAACCACCGCGTGCGGCGGAATCACCCTACAGCAGAGGATTGGGGACCGCGGGCCAGGATAAGGGTAGAGCTCAGGGGTACCGGCACCGGCTGTTACAGAGGGAGCGCTCGTGACAGTACTGCGGGCCTGCCTACCCAAGGAGCCGTAGCAGCGCATTGCAGTAGGAGCGGGTGCGGGTAGGTAGACTCTCACACACTGATACCTGAGACTGAGACTAAGCTCAAAATTTAGATAGAGACGTAAACTCGTGAAATGCGTTTATCAATCCCTAATATCGTCCGCCGCACGACGTCCCCGCCTCTCGCAATCTCGCACTCTATACTCTCGGTCCCGGTACAGCTGGTACAGCAGGCGCATTCCATGAGTGCGAGAGAGACAGGGCGAGGAGAGCCCTTTCTGAATCAGTCTGCAGCACAGGGTACCTCAGCCCTGCTGCTGGTGCTTCCTTCCTGCTGGCGACTCAATATCCGCGGGAGGTGAGCGCGCCCACCCCCGTGTCGGGGCGGGGCGGGGAACTGGAGGTCGTCACGGCGCTGAACGCCACGACGCTCACCCCCATCTCGGTCACTTAGGTCTTGTCCCTGGCGGGGTCGTGGTGACCTCAGGACCCTCAGGCTGAGCCTCAGCGCACAGACCCGCACGCCTGGCCCCGGCGGCACCCGGGCGGGACCCGGGCCCGGGGTGCAAAGTTGTGATCGCCAGCGCGGCAACCCGCAAGGGCGGAGGAGGAAGAGGAGAGGAGGGAGGAGGAGCACAGGAAGGAGAAGGGGGAGAAGGAGGAATAAGGGGGAAGGAAGAGGGGAAGAGGGAGGAGGAGCAAGGGAAGTAGTAGGGGGAGAAGGAGGAATAAGGGGGAAGGAGGAGGAGAGGAGGGAGGAGGAGCACGGGAAGGAGTAGGGGGAGAAGGAGGAATAAGGGGGAAGGAGGAGGGCAAGAGGAGGAGGGGTAGTAGGAGTTGGAGTAGGAGAAAGAGGAGGAGGAGGAGGAGGGAGGGCGGGCCTTTGGCGCAAGTGAGTGAGTAAGCAGTGTCATCGAGGGGACGTCAGCTCGAGTTTGAGAGCGGTTGGTTTGTGCGGCGAGCATCTAGGGGGAGCAGTGGAGGGCAGGGAGGGAGGGTAGGCCGAGCCGAGCCGAGCCGAGCCGAGCCGAGCCGAGCCGAGCCGAGCCGAGCCGAGCCGAGCCGAGCCGAGCCGAGCCGAGCCGAGCCGAGCCGAGCCGAGCCGAGCCGAGCCGAGCCGAGACGAGCCGAGCCGAGCCGAACCGAGCAGAGCCGAGCCACCCCTTGCCGGGCGGTTGCACGACGGTGACGCGGTGCGGCCAACTCGATTTCGGACAGCGCGGTTTTGTACGCGCACAGATCCATCATTATAGAGTTCGTCATCTCGGAGACATTTTTCTCCCAAGGTCTCAATCTCAAACGACACAGCAGGTTTGATTGCGCCTCCGAGGTTATTATTTATTTCGCCACACGAAACGAGCAGGGTGGGCGAGCTGCCGGACTGGGCACATTAATCTCCCGACGATTCGACCGAAAAACTAATGACTGCTGCCATCTTTCCTTTTTTCCTCCTCCCCCGTCCGCTCCCCCGCACCTCCTGTCGTGCAGGGGAACTGAGCTGGTTGGTTGCTGGAAAAGGAGACATGACTTCTGCCAGCGAGATTCCTGTCGTTGACAAGGGAACGCAGGGGGGGGTGGGGCGTGGCTCCGCGTGGCGCCGCGTGGCACGTGGCCCTGGGCGTCGAGCGCAGGTGGCAGCCCAGCCCTGCCGGAGGTGCCTCAGGGCGTAAGACCCAGCCCCAGCCCTACGCCTCCAACCATGCTCCAACGCCACCGCCGCCACCTACGCAGCTCTGTTCTGAGCGAGGGCGTTCGTTAAGTCCACACTACACTGCAAATAATTTGAATTTCAAATCGGAACAAGTGATCCTTGACCACAAGCAGGCTGGCCCGCCCCCTAGCGCGCATCGTCTCCCACCCCCGCGACCCTTACTGCTACTGAGGGGTGGGTAAGGGGGGGGGGCACCCTCTCCCCGCCTCGACCCGTGCCCGCCCATCTGCATAAGTGCTCGCACTGTGCGATTTTTATAATGAGGTCGTGCCGGCGCTGGCGCGTGCGTGCGAGCGAAAAAGATGGATACAAAGGACAGTGGAGAGAGATGAAAAGAGGGAGTGAAGGGGAGGAGCGGACCCTGTGAGTGTTCCTTATTTGCGATCCGGCGCCAAAAGGCATCGGTAAATTAATGTGTGCTTCCAGGGAAGAGCCGCGGGCGTCCAGGGAGGAAAAATATTGACGGAGAGGGAGTGGGAGGGGATGTCTCCTCGCAACTGTTTACCGTCCGAAAGACGAACTACGACGGCAACGGGCATTTTGTGGAGTGGAGTGCTTGGGGACGCGGTGCCGGCGAGCGGGAGGACTGGCGGGGATCCGAGCTGCGTGCCGACATAAAGAGTGAAAATGAATGTAATCTCTCGCCGAACCCAACCCCAAATCAACGCCATTCACTCTGTTGCGCGTCTATTTCGCTTGACTACCGGATCCCCGGACCCACAGGGGGAAAAAAAAAGAGAAAAAAGAAGCCAGAGAGAAGGGTTACAGCTACAGCGATGTGTCCCTCCTTTTTTTCCCTTTCCTCTGTTCCTGCTACTACATGCCTCCCCTTCCCCCCCCCCTCTCTCTCTTCCTCCCCTCTCCCGCTCTCCCTCTCTTTTGGTGTACAGATATGTATATTTATATACCCACTTCTCTCCTGCAGTGGGTCATCTACGATAGCGAAAGCGGATTGACATTTCATTTTGTTCGCCATCATATCGAGTCGGCCGGTCCTTCCGGTCCGGTCCGGTCCGGGCCACCGCTGCGGTCCTGTGCGAGGACGGGAATACACACATATGAGAGCGCCAGGCCGCGTGGTACAGCCCGCGCCCCTCGCCTCCCCCGCCCGCCCCGCGCGAACAAACCCCTCCTCTCTCTTGCACAATTGCTGCGGCGGGCGGCGGGGAAGGGAGGGGGGGGGGGGGGGGGGGGGGGGGGGGGTTGGGGTTGCGGCAGCCACGCGCGCCCGGATGCGGAAAAAGCCACCGGAAGTGCGCCACATGCCGCTCGCGCACGGTACCCCGCCGCGCCCCGCCGCGCCCCGCCGCGCCCCGCCCCGCGCTGCCGGAGTGAAGCCCCGCGCGACAGAGAGGCGCTCGGCTCCATCAGGAGCAGCGCTGTTGCGGCGTTCCTCGAGAAGAAATAACGTTTCGTAACGACGAGGCTTGCGGGCCGCCCGCCTCGTATACAGAGCCTGCCGAGCCGAAAGGGGCACCGCCGGTGCTCCGGTATACCGCCGTCATCAAAGGCATCTGCACGCCCCGCCCCGCCCCGCCCCGCCCCGCCCGGCTCCGCTACGCCGCAGCACGCCACGCCCCGCAGGCACTGCATTCAGTGTGTCGTATCTAATGCCCAGACAAGTTGGAGAGGAGCAGGAGCAGGAGCAGGGCAGCGCCACCCGCGAGGCGGGAGGGTAGGGGACGTCTGTCGCCCGAAAGAGGATGATATGTTTCTGCACGTGCCCCCCTCCCACGACGGCTAGGTCTACCTGGTCTACCAGATGCCCAACCGGCATACCAAATTGTTTATCAGCCTGTCTGTCTGTCAGTTTGTAAGCAGGCTGTAAGCTGGTAAACGGCAGAACGCGCAGGATTGCAGTTTTGTAGTAAGGCCAAGGGGAGGGGTGGTGGTGGAGGTGGGGCCACTTCAAAAATTCATTGTCGCGCGGAACCAAAACTGATCAATTAAAAAAAAATCAAAATATAATTAAACGGAAAGAAACAAAAAATTCGAAAAATCGAGAAGAAATGAACGAAAACTTCGAAAAATAAAATTAAAATCAGCAATTGGAGGGAAGAGATCAAAAATGACCAAAAAGTGACTTAAGGTTCCCTTAAAAGAAGAAAATTTTTTTTCAAAAAAACTCATAGCATCAGTCGGATTGTACATGCAAGATGTTCATGCAATTCTGCACAGCATACCTCAGACTGGTAACAGAATATCTCGATAAATTACTTCGACTCGTGATCGAGTCCTCGCGGTGGCTCCCGGCCCGGCCCGGCCCGGCCGAGCCACGCTACTCCACGAGGCGAGAAGGCCCTCTCGCTCCCGTTACTGGTGATTGGTGGGCGCCAGCCAGCGCCAGCCCCGTGCAGACAGCTGAGCAGGGCACCCGCGCGTCAGGCCTTTACTGGGCCCAGGGGCCACCTCAGTCACCGACAGCAGCGGGGGACCGGGGAGAAGGGGTCGAGGAGGAGTGGGCGCAGGAGGCGGTGCAGCATACTTGGACACAGCACGGCAGAGCGCGAGATGCCTCCGACGCACTGAAGCGTGTCACTTCCAGGCTCCCAGTTCTTACGTCTCTCCCACCCACGCGCCGTCGTATCTCCCCTTTGTCTCGGCAGCCCTTTCTCATTCTCCCTTTCTCTCTCTCTCTCTCTCTCTCTCTCTCTCTCTCTCTCTCTCTCTCTCTCTCTCTCTCTCTCTCTGAGAGCGCGTGGAGGTGCTGGCGCGCACGAGGGAGGTTTATAGGTCGCGGTTGGGCGCGGCCCAGAGGGGTAGAAGGGGGGAAGGTCAGAGGGGTAGGGGGCTCAAACGGGCCGCGACAGGGCAAACAACTGGTGGTGCGGGCTTTCCGACTCAAAGGAGAGAGCAAGAGAGAGAGAGAGAGAGAGAGAGAGAGAGAGAGAGAGAGAGAGAAATGGCTAGTTTTAAATGAAAGGGAGGACGTTAACAGCTCCGGCGCGCCTCCCCCGCACCGGCCCGTGATTGCGGCCCTCGCCCCGCCTCGGCGGCTCCCGCCGGCACAACAGAATTGTACTTGATTACGCCCTAATCTCACTTTTCACCACTGGTTGTTGGTTTTCGCGCGGCGATAACAAAGTACACTGTACACTGAGGAAATATCGCAGCAGCGTGGACCGGGAGACCGGAGGTGAAAGAGGAAGGTGGGAGGGGAGGGGTCCGGGGTGCGTCAGGTGGAGAGTAGGAGAGAGAGAGAGAGAGAGAGAGAGAGAGAGAGAGAGAGAGAGAGAGAGAGAGAGAGAGAGAGAGAGAGAGAGAGAGAGAGAGAGAGAGAGGGGAGGCGAGCAGCAAAACGAGCACTGAGCGAAATATAAAACGGCGCAAAATAGATTGCAGCGGAATGGAATGACAACGACTTTGTCCGTCTCTGATTGCAGCAGCGCAGAGCGCAGGCCGCCACCCCTCCTGGACTCGCCACCCCTCACTCACGCCCATTACCCCCGCTGAGTCGCCCCTCTCTACTGAAAGAGAGAGAGAGAGGCTATATACAGAACTCTGCCGCGCGTCCCCACACAAAAGCGCAATATTTGATACCGCTGGCTATAATTCAATGAAGTGCAATAGCGGAGCGCTTACTCCAAAATGAAAACAAAAAGGCTGCTTTGTCAGTTTCTCGCCGGCACCCTCCTCTCCTACCCCGTCCCGTCACCCGTCACCCCTCGCGCTTTGAGTCTGTCCGCGCCGTGGTGTGGTGCGGCCAATGGATGGCCGTCGAGCGGACGCGGCGACGGGGGCGGCGACGCCAACTGTTGCGCTTTCTTCAAAGCGCCATGAATCCTTGGGTCGGGGGAGATTGTGTGAGCTGGACGTGGCGGGACGTGGCGAGGCGTATAGCCTAAAGGGCCCGGCTATTGTCGCACTGGCAGCGGCGGCATTACGTGCAGCAAGGCCACCACCATCCGGACCCGAGAAGCCACTTTGGACCTCACGGGCGAAAAAAAAAAAAATCGAGCCCAAGGAAAAACAAGGGCCAAATAGAACACAAAATGAATTTTGTGATAAGTATGGAACTCGTTCTTTACATAATTATGTGCTACAGAGGTAGGAGTGTAAAACGTTATGTGAGTCGATTGAAGACATTTTCATCTCAGATTTCATCACCGTTCGTGTGTGCAGGGGAAGTTTTTCCCGGGACACTCGCCCTTGCTCGTCTCGGGTGCTCGGGCCTTCTTCGGCCCTCCCGCTCGGGTCCGATTGTTGGGGCGCATAAAGGAGCGCGAGCTGGCGCGAGCTGGCGCGAGCCGGCTCGGTCTACGAGTCTACGACTAGACTCGGGGACTTAGAATGAAAACTCGCACAAAATTTGTTAAGAGTTCTCAAAATAATACTATTAAACGTCAAAAAAGGTTCATTGCTGCAATGCAGAGGAAGGCTTCTAGCTGAGATCAGCGCAAGTTTCATGTCTGTGGGTATTGTACTTGCTGAGATTGAAAACTCCACTTATAAGTTGGGTTATGGACTTAGAATGAAAACATCCAAAATTTGTTAAGTGTTCTCAAAATAATACTATTAAACTTGAAAAATAGTTCATTGTTGGAATAAAGACCAGCATTTCCAGTTTCGAATGGTATAACTATTATGCCTGTAGGTATTGTGAGATCTGAGATGAAAGTGTGGACAGTTAAGGGTTACATTCGACTGAGAACAATACTCGTTCTTTTCACCACTCAGGAGAGAGGTGGTGGTAAAGAACGAGTAAAAAATGTAGTTGTACTAGTTTTTTTTAGCTTTATAGTGCGCAGTTAATTTTTAAGATACGGTGCTTATCTTCTAGCCACCCTGCTATTTATTTTTCCCCCTTTTTAAGTGTTCAGCCGTGGTCCGTAATTTATCGCATCAAATTTCAGCTGTGCGATCTTTTCTTTTTCGGGCTCGTTGATTGCGTGCGGCTTTGTGGGGCGAAGAAGAGAAGAGACAATGAATGAAAAGAACAACGTAAAGCCCCCCCCCCCCCCAAAAAAAAAAAACAAGGGCCAAATAGAACACAAAATGAATTTTGTGATAAGTATGGAACTCGTTCTTTACATAATTATGTGCTACAGAGGTAGGAGTGTAAAACGTTAAGTGAGTCGATTGAAGACATTTTCATCTCAGATTTCATCACCGTTCGTGTGTGCAGGGGAAGTTTTTCCCGGGACACTCGCCCTTGCTCGTCTCGGGGTGCTCGGGCCTTCTTCGGCCCTCCCGCTCGGGTCCGATTGTTGGGGCGCATAAAGGAGCGCGAGCTGGCGCGAGCCGACTCGGTCTACGACTAGACTCGGGGACTTAGAATGAAAACTCGCACAAAATTTGTTAAGAGTTCTCAAAATAATACTATTAAACGTTGAAAAAGGTTCATTGCTGCAATGCAGAGGAAGGCTTCTAGCTGAGATCAGCGCAAGTTTCATGTCTGTGGGTATTGTACTTGCTGAGATTGAAAACTCCACTTATAAGTTGGGTTATGGACTTAGAATGAAAACATCCAAAATTTGTTAAGTGTTCTCAAAATAATACTATTAAACTTGAAAAATAGTTCATTGTTGGAATAAAGACCAGCATTTCCAGTTTCGAATGGTATAACTATTATGCCTGTAGGTATTGTGAGATCTGAGATGAAAGTGTGGACAGTTAAGGGTTACACTCGACTGAGAACAATACTCGTTCTTTTCACCACTCACCCTAGTAGCGCCAATGCACGTACATCGCGCATTTCTGGAGCATTCACTTGCATTGCGCATTACAGATGCAGAATGAATGCGCGCCTTTTGAAATGCGTCTCAAATGCGCTTGAAGTAATGTGCTTTACCTGCGCATTGTATGCGCCCTACCAGCTTTGCGGAAATGCGCATTTCTATTGCGTTGCCGTAGCGGTTAATTATGCGTATAAAATGCGCCTTATTACCGCCATCCGCCAGTAGTGTTTTTGAATGTGACCGGCAGAGGGCATGGTGCAAAACGCATTGTGAATGTGAATGTGAAACACGTACCCGCCTCCTGCCTAGATTGTTGTTTGCCAGACCAGTATATGGTCGTACCCGTATTACCTCCGTCTTCGGGTCGGAGTCACGTGACAGCACTGGGATTTTCGGATTGGGCCCTGAAGGTGTTCGGCTCCTGTTCGGCTCTTAACCCCCCGAAGACGGAAGAAATACGGGTCTGACTATATGCTCGACGATCAACTTCATAAAAATCCTAATATAATATACTACTATAATATACTACAAGATAAATTTAATATGTCATACCCAGTAAGTTATTTTAAAATGTTCACGGTGGTGTTGATGTCATTGTAGGAGTTGGAGTAGGCTGGGAAAGATAACTTTTGCTTTTATTGGTTCGAGTGTCCTAATAACCTATCCTTTGTGGACTCATTAATTCCTATGGTGTACATTTTGTTGGGATGTAGCACACATCTTACTCAATTTTTAAAACATTATTGAATATTTACTGCTAGTCCTTATAGACTGGACCTCTCTAATAACTATATCCACACCAATCCACAATGGGGGAAATTCAACATTTAAATATGTTTTAATACAAATTATATCCTATGATGATTTGCATATGACTATTGAAATAAAAATTAATGGTACAGTAGTGATTTCTTAAAATTATTTTCCAATATTTAGGAAAATAAAATTATGGAAATTACACTGCTACTTCGCCTGAAGTCTCAGGCGCCTGCAAGATGAATATTGTAGTTGGTTTACTCAGCTGAGTACAAAAAATATGGAGAGAAAAAGATTCCTGTAGACTTGAGCTCAACAACGGGACTAATTGATTCACTAACCCCAGCAACCTAGGTAGCACAAGTAGTAAAACCGCATTAGTGGAACACTAATATATTTGCGCATTTTATGCGTGGGCTCACGCTTTTTGCGCATTTTATACGCATCCTCAACGCATTTAAAACACATTTTATGCGCATTCAACGCGCGTTTGAGATGTAGTATATAATGTAGTAATGAAGTCGAGGGGTGGACGAATAGTGTACTACAGGTGTACTCCCCGTACTCCGGGTGTACTCCCCTTATTGCAGGTGTTCTCCCCGTACGCCGGGTGTACTCCACGTACTCTGGGTGTGCTCCACGTACTCTGGGTGTACTCCCCGTACTCCGCGTACTCTGGGTGTGCTCCACGTACTCTGAGTGTACTCCCCGTACTCCGCGTACTCCGGGTGTACTCCTACGTACAACAAAAATCCAAAATCTATGTCGTCCATCACTCGGATGGGTTTTTTTTTCTTTTGTTCTATTTTTTCTGTTGGTAACAGATAAGTAAATAATTTGCTGAGTACATTCATACCACGTTCCTTTATATTTCACCCATTGATATTCCCACTCTATGTGCACATCACATGTGTCAGCATATCAACGCCTTTCAGGCATAAAGATCAGTGTTATATTGCTCAGTAAACAATTAATATTCAAGGTGCATTTAAAACACGCGTAACATATTCAATAGGATATGCGCTTTAAAAAACGCATTTATTGTGCCTTTAATGCGCATAATGTAAATATGTTGAAAATGCGCATATCATGCGCAATAAACGCGCAACTTGCGTACACATATGCATAATGCGCTTTAACGCTGCATGTAATGCGCGACGCCGCTATGCATCTGCAATGCACTTTTAATGCACATTTCATGTGTGACTTACTACCGCATAGGAGATGCGCTTCAAATGCGCACTTGACGCGCAATGTGTATGCACATTTTTACCGCGCCTTACATGCGTTTAAAATGTGTTACCTTTTATACGCATTTTAATGCGCATTGGCAATGTGCATCTAATGCAGAAATTAATGCGCCATAATTGCGCGATGTACGTGCATTGGCGCTACTAGGGCAGGAGAGAGGTGGTGGTAAAGAACGAGTAAAAAGTACTACTAAGACAGACAGCAGCAAGCAGCAACATTGCGCGCGATTGTCTCAAACATGCGCATTTGTTGTTCAAAACTCTCGCTCATCATTCACTCGCGATTGTATTATGTCTGTGGCTAAAGACGATGAGTCTTATTTGCGGCCAAAGTCTTCGTGGCTCGTGGCACCATACGTATTAAAAATATTAACATGAATACATATATTTTAAAATTGTGTGCGACAGTAGTTCGAAGTGACTGAAAGAGCTGGAGCGAGCAACACTGGTAAAACAAATGTATAGTTCTAAACATCAAATGATGTTTAACTGTTAATGTTTAAAACTTAAACACTATATCATGTTTAGTTCAAACTATACATCAGCAGATGTTTATTTTCTAAACACTTCGCAAGTGTTCAGTTGGCTATACACTTGGCGCAGCGTGGTATCCCTATGCTTTTCCATGTGAAGCTTCGCCCAAGTGTATACTTCTATACATCACAAAATGTTTAACCTCTAAACATTTGCGAAGTGTATAGGTGTTAAACATCTTGTCATGTTTACTTCCTGCTAAACATCATGTCATGTGTAGAATTGCCAACTATACACCATGATGTATAGAAACTAAACATTTGTTTTACCAGGGAAGAGCCTCTTGAGCAGTTGACGAGTATCTCTTGTGCCATACGACACGCAAAAAAGTGGTTTAGCAAACATGTTTGCTTGTACGGTCACTTCAAAACTATTTAGCAAACATTGAACAAACTGTTCCCATTCACTGTAAATCAATTACTGTGTCGTCATATTTTTTACAACGTGAAAACTGTCACATTGGTCAAAACGTGATGTCACATTCGTAACTACGTGAATCTGCCGGACTTTGCGGGCTGAATTTTACAGTCACATTCAAAAGAATGTGACAATAATAACCAAAAGAATGTGACGTCACAGTAATTAAATTACAGTATTCCAGCAAATGTTCTGACGCTTTTGCAAAATTTTTGCCACAAAAGCAAACAAGCTACACATAAATGTTGTTTGCTGTCTTACCAAGAATTTTGCTGGGACGGCAAAAAGTTGGCAGGAATGTCAAAAAAAAAAAAAATCAATGTTTGCTCAATTTTTTTTTTCTGTGACTACAGTTACAAGCTTTCCCTCTTTTTTGCTTGAAAAAGACCAATTTGGCACGTCCAACGCCAGCGGCACGCAAACTCACCCCCTCGGATTTCGTATGCAGCCCCTCAAAGACTTCCGTGGGGTCCAAAGTCACGAGCAGGGCTGGGTGGGGTGGGGTGGGGTAAGGTAGGGTGGGGCGGGGCGGGGCGGGGCAAGGCGGGGTAGGTCTGGGCAGGGCACGCGAGACTACCGTACACATTGAGGGGCCGCGGGGGGGGGGGGGCAGTCACTTTTTTCTCCCCCCCGCCGCCTTGGCCGCGAGGCGGGGCGAAGCGGTGTCTCTTTGTCTCCGCCGGGAAATCCAATTGGATGAGGAGGGGCTAGGCAGGGCAGGGCGGGTCGGGGTGGGGCCGAGAGCCGACGGCGAAGGTTGCGGCGAGCAGCGAACGGAAGTTTGGATTGTCCATTACGGGAAACAATGCCCTTCTATATTTCAATTAAGCGAGCAAAGTGGAAGCGACCTCCGATTTAGCTCGCTGAGGCCTCCCGGCTGGGAGGCTCAAAGGATTACCCAAATTAACGGCAGGGAGAAAAAAAAATTATTCCATATCTCCAGGTTACTGGAATAGGCGCGATGATAAGTGCGCTACAGGACATGAAAACAAGATGAAACTTTATTTTCATCCCGTGATGAGAAAACTCGAACATTGGTCGCCATGGCGGATGCGCGGGCCGTGCGGGCCGGCCGGGTGGGCGCAAAAGCGCTGGCGGCATTGCTCAGTCTTCCTCGCAGCCTCCGCTGCCGGTCCGGACGGCCGCCCCTCCCCTCCACCCCTCCCCCCTCTTCCACTCGCAGCCCCAAGCCTTTTGACGTTCTACTAATTATAAGGGGAGCCAATTCTTCCGAAATTAAGAGGCGAGGGCCCCGCACGTTCGGCTGTCATCAGCGCGATAGAAAAGAAGTGCGAGAGGAGGAGGGGCGCCGTGCAGAGGAGCAGAGGGGTGGGGAGGGGGGGGGGACGCGGATGGATAAAATCAAGGGTTCAGTCTAGCCGGGCTGACGCCACAAAATGTTTCGCTCCCCTCGTCATGTCCCTCTCCCCTCCCCTCCCTTCCCGGTAACGAGGCGCGAGTGCAAAAAGCTCCGCCGTATAACAAGGTCGCGCAACAGTTTGGCACAGATGCGGAATGAAAAAGAAACGTTGAAGAAAAAGCACCTAATATAATTGGGAGCGGTTAACCCTGAGCGCTCGTCACATAACATCGGACAAGAAACTATAACTGTAAGACACAACGAGGCACGGGGCTGAGAACTGAAAATCCACTGTGCTTTACGGGTTTCCGACCGAATGACTGTCGAAAAGCCTCGCAGTCGTTGCGCGCCCGCGGCAGCCTGCCCTCAGCCAGGGCTGAGGAGGTAGGATGGGGAGGGAGAGAGAGAGAGAGAGAGAGAGAGAGAGAGAGAGAGAGAGAGAGAGAGAGAGAGAGAGAGAGAGAGAGGAGAGGGGAAAAGAAGGCGTAGATATGCTGCAATCACGCATAACACTAGCCAGTGAAACCCTACCAATAACTGTTCCTGCGATTTGCGCACGCATTTTCGTCAGCAAACATTTCGTCAGACTGCCACCCACGCCCACACCCGAGGGAAAAGGGGGGTGGGGGGTGGAAATCACTTCGAAAACACCTAGTGCGGTCCTGAAAAATTCGTTTTGAAAAAAAAAAGAAAAAGAAAAAAGAAGAAGAAAAAACAAGTTTTAAAAAAAATCATGACGAAAGCTACATAAAAAATCCGAAAAATTGAGAAACAATCACAAATTACGAAAAAGAAAAAAAAAGAAAAGTCGTAAATTTACGAACATTATTTTCATAGTGTTGCGTGAGTGCTCGCACCCTCACCCACACCGCCCATTTTTCACAGCAACACGGGATTGTAGCCAAGAGGGCGAGGGTGCGGCAGGGCAGGGCAGGGCAGCCACAGCCAGCATCAGCGAGCGGACCTGACGCGACGCGGCGCCTCGCCGGACGGGGAGCGCCTGGCTGGTAGGCCGGCCCGCTGGCCACCTGTGTGCGCCGGGCTAGCCTGCCTACCAGGCGCTCCACGGCTGCGCTCTGCCTCCAGCTCCAGCCAGCCAGAGTCGAGCCGAGCCCAGCCGGGCAGGGCGAGGCCGGAACGGCCTTTTTCTACGCTTCCTCTGCAATCCCGCACAGCCGCAGCAGCCGGGGAGAATGCCTGTGCGGGGGCGGTGGGAGGGGAGGGGCGGGCGGGGTTATTGAAAGGGTGAAAGCTGAACTCAACCAGTCGACATTACTTCCCTCCCTACCTGCCTGCCTGCCTGTCGGCTGCTCGGGAGGAAATGGAATGTTTCATACTCTTCTATTTCTCCACAGTGAAAGGTCTTCCCCACGCCCCCGGCCAGCTCACTCTCTCTTCAATCCACATCACTCCTCCTCACCCGAAACTCCTTCACCTCCACCGCTCCACTCGGACATGCGTTTCATGACAAGTACATATTTCCTAGAGTGTGCTTCCAGGCTCACACTATAGGAGGCGTACCGATGGGTTTGCAGTGTGGGTAATGTGGTTACGTATACGTTTCCCCCCTCCGCGGCCGCCACTGATGGGCGGGGCGCGTCAGGGGCGGCATCACTCATACAAAATGAGAACAATTACAATGATTCTTATCTTTTAACTTTTGACTTTTTTAAATTGTACCTTCGATTTTTATTTTTATTTTTCAAGGAAAATTTCTGCCAGATTTTGATAAAGTTTAATCGTCTACCCCTTATTTCTGACCTGCTTCATTACATTTTTCAGTCATTTATCGATTTCTCCGTATTTTTAAGCATTTTTTTGTTTTATTTTTATTTTTTTTTAAATCTTTTTTTTTGGGGGGGGCGAGGGGTGTCAGCAGACGACAGCGCTGGAGGTGCTCCGGGCCGGTCGGACCGGACCGGACTGGACTGCCAGGCCCATCCGTTAGTCACCGTCTCTCCCTTGATCCTGGAGCGGGGCGTGGCGGGGCGGGGGCGGGGCCGGGCGGGGCGGGGGCGGTCCATTCCGCTCAACCAGTTGAACCTCCCATTTGGTCAAATCGTTTTCACCGTCGGCACCGGGGGTAGGGTAGGGGGGGAAGCGTTTCGACACGTTTCTGCCCCCGCACAGGCCGCCGCCCCGCCCCAACCCGACTATAGGGATACACAAACAGTGAGACTTTCGGAAAGTTTCAATCGGTGCAATCGGTTTAAATGCAAAACGTAGAGTGATCGGCTTTCGAATCGGAAACCAATTCCCTGCTCCCAGGCCCCGACCCGGCCCGGGCAGCAGCCTAGGGCATCGGCAGCAGCTCTGCGCGCCTCGGCGGCGGCCTCACCAACACTTGGCTCTTCACAGCCATTCGCGCGGCACAGGACCTCTCGATCTCGATCGCGACCAGAGAGGAGGGGGGGGGGGATGCTCTATAGCAGACCTGGGAGGGGGAAGGCAGGCTATGGGGCCGTCCTCCCCGCCCTCAGGGCCCTTAGGTGGCTGCAAGCAGGGAGGAAAGGGAAGCCTCTGGCCTGGCTGAATTTCGAATGGTAAGGAACGAAATTAAGACTACTCTCCGCCTCCCTTTCTCGGCTCTGGTTGCGACGCGAGCGCCCAGGCCCCCGGCCACGCCACGCCCCGCCCCGCCGCGCCCCGCTCCTACTGATGTCTATGCGGCTCGGCCCGCCCGGGCGGGGCCGGGCCAGGCCTGGCGAGCCGAGCCCCGATTCTCTAACGGCCACGGGGCGTAACTCGGTTAAAATTAACGCAATTCCAAAGCAGCGACATCAGTGGCCGCCGAGAGGGGAGTAGGAACAAAAGTGGCGGCATTGGCGCCAACACTGCTGGATGCGCAAGTGTGCAAATGACACGCTCTTGTAAGTGTGTGAATACGCCCTCCCTATGCTCTCGGCGCCCGGCCCGCCCGGCCACCCGCAGAGCCCATTACATATCCCTTTCGAATTCCCGCACGAACGGGCAGCGAACAATGCCGCAGTGATGGGACACGGGACACGGGTAGGACACCGGTAGGACACAGGCAGGTAGGCAGGTAGACAGGCAGGCAGGCAGGCAGGCAGGCAGGCAGGCAGACAGACAGACAGACAGACAGACAGACAGACAGACAGACAGACAGACAGACAGACAGACAGAGACAGACGGATAGACTTCTGACAGGCGTACATTCGGACTGACAGCGACGCGCCGCAATCAGTTGAAAGGGCGGCCAGGGGACGAGAGGCAGCGGGTGAGACAATAGGCAAAGGGCTCTCTCAATTATTACTGCGGCGGTCCGTCTCTCCTGCCTGCTCTCCCCAGTGTCTGCGGTTTGGGTGGCGGAGGGGAGCTTTTCGCCTTAGAGGTGGCGAGGTGGCAGAGGGAGGGAGAGAGAGAGAGAGGGAGAGAGAGAGAGTGAGGGAGGGAGAGAGAGAGAGAGAGGGAGAGGAGGGTGCAGATGCACTGCCCAGAAAAAGTTATTTTTTTTTTCCACATCGGTTAGTAATGACTTTTTTTCATTCACCTGATGAAAGCAGGATGAAGCCATATACCACCATTTCGCGCTTTGCAATATCAGGACGAAGATTGGTAACTGTTGAATCTTCTTATTGAAGGTGAAGCCTTGCTTTGCGCGAATTTCCTTTTAGACAGGCCGTTGTGAGACATCCATTGAAGGCACAAAGTTCAAGGAAAGTGTTTCAGTAGGTCAACACAAAAGTTTAAATTTGTTTTCCGCGTACCGCACATTAATATTCGAGCTAAGTAAGTAGACCAGCGCGCTTTGCTTCGCGCCCACAGCGTTGCGGCGCGCAGCAGAACAGCGCTCTCATGCCGCTGTCCTTGCCGCACTCATGGAGCAGCCCCCATCCCCTGGATAAGACACCTTCGTGAGTGCGACAAGGACAGAGGCATGGGAGCTCTGTTCTGAATCAGTCGGGTCTGGTCGCATCCCTACTCCAGGTGACAGGCAGCCGTGCCTAGCGGACAAACTTGTCGAGGAGAGATGGAGCGGGGGCGCAGGGCGCAGGGCGCAGGCCAGGCTGGGCCGAGCCGGAGACCCTTGCCCTGATAGCCGCTCTAATCAGTGTCTCATCTGACCAGCCGTCGAGCACACTTAGGTCCCTACCGTCAGCCCCCGACCAGACCACCCGCCCAGCTCCACTGGACTAGCGGACAGCTTAGCTCCTTCCTCTGTGCCAACTATGATTTCGCTGAGGCGAACCAAAAATCCGTCGATCTCTCAACTGATTTTCAACCAGCGACTGTTTTTATACGCTCGAAATCAGCGGAAACGTCAGTCGGCGCTGCAAAATATTTTTTTTTCCTCCCGTGAGCAAGACACGCTCGCACTGAATACTCAAATAAGTTAATTCCGCTTGCGAGAATACTAAGCTAGTAAACGACTGCGGGTTCTAATTAAATCATGGATCAATGTATTCAAGTATTCCCTCACAATACGTTGGACAAGTGCAAGGCACACAATGTCCGCGAGCTGCAAACACTTTCCATTCTCCTGTCTTCACGGACACGGACACTCTCACTGGTCCCGGGTCGGGCCGCGGTTGGCGAGCGGCGCCAGAGGGCAGATGGGGTCGGCACCGCCGCACCCCGCCGCCACCCACCACACGCCACACCGAGTGTGTGTAACGATGTCGGAGCGTTATCGCATCAAAGTTGTTTGTAAAGTGAGCCGCCAGCAGCCGGCCCATCGGCGCGAGCCTCCTGCCCGTTAGCTTTCACCCGGCCCCTGCCCCACTTTTTGCGCCTCTCGTTTGCTCGATGACCGCCCTCAGCGGTGTGTAGCCATCCGGGAAAAATTATATATCTGAAGGCCACCACTAGAGCCCAACCGTGTGCTGATAGTGCACACACCCACGAGTGTTCATTGGAAAAAATTCATGTTGCTTTCTCACGGAAAAGTACGGACGGACTAGTACGGACAACATCCAACTATAGTTTTGTCTGTACCTTTGTACGGAAAGGTGCAGGGATTTTCCGTACTTCCATACGGACACTTGAAATTAAAAGTTTTCGTCAAATCTTGCAAAGTGTATCGGCAGCGTACAACATAAGGAAAATCTCTGTACCTTTCCGTACGAAAGAACAGAAAAAGCACGGAGGCTCCAGATAATTAACTGACCAGACTTTCTCCGAATTATTTTCCATACATTTTCTAACGATGCTGCTTTCACGTATACAGACGAGGAAGTTTATAGTGAGCACACACTGATAGGTTTGATGTGTACCTATAGCGCCATCGAGTGGTAGACTCACCTCGGCGCAGAGTACGCGCGGAGTATCGCACTCCCCATCACCGTCGCTTCCTCTTCCTCCTCCAAGAAGTAGGGGTCGCTGGTGGCGCGCAGAGAGTTCCGGGTCCGGGTCCCGCCGTGCTGCGCCTCTCAAACTGGGGCAAATTAATCAGCATCACAGCAGCGTCCCTAAAACACGCGAAGTAGCCGACAATAGAGTCGTCGTCGCTTTGTTGTTGTTGTTGTTGTTGTTGTTGTTGTTGTTTGTTGTGTTTATGTTGTTTCCGACAATGTCGTGTTGGGGTAGGAGAAGGATGACGTGCCGAAGGAAGGGGTTTGGGGGGGGGGGGGGTTTACGGGGGTGTGCGATGAGGTGCAGCTGCGGGGAGGGGGAGGGGGAGCCACGCCGTGGCCTCCCCCCGCTACCAGAGATCACAGAGCAGTCAACCATTGTCCGCAGAGAGAGAACGGGACGGGACGGAGAGGAGTCCACAGCCAACCTCTCGCTCTCCGACCTATGTCCCCGACATCCTTCCTCTTCCTCTGTCTGTCTCTCTCTCTCTCTCTCTCTCTCTCTCTCTCTCTCTCTCTCTCTCTCTCTCTCTCTCTCTCTCTCTCTCTCTCTGTGTGTGTCTCTCTCTGTCTCTCTCTCTCTCTCTCTCTCTCTCTCTCTGTCTCTCTCTTCCTCTTCCTAATCCCCCGTGATCCGCGATGCAGCACCGAGCAAAAAGGACGCACAGCACGGTAAAACGCTGAAGAGTATTGACATTGACGGGGCTCTCTTCTCGCCACCCGCGCACGTCAAACCGGGCAGGGCGGCGCAGGGCAGCCAGGTGATTCCGAACAGGGTTTTGTCGTGTCCCCCTCCCCCCCTCTCTCTCTCTGTCTTTCTGTCTTTATAGCCGTGCCGCATGAGTGCGACAAGGATAGAGACGAAACCTCTGTGCGGAATCAGCCTACAGAGCTGGGCAGGGGGCGTATCACCCCTATAGGTTGGATGCAGCCCTTCCCCCCGGGGCGCGAGGGTAGGGGGTGCATAGGGATCGAGTGCCGGGCCGGGGGTGCAGCCCGCCTGTTGCACTGCTGCAGCGGTAAGGACTGTCGGTAAGCGCCTCTCTTCGTCGCCCCATGCCAGGCTCTTGTGCAGCAAATAGGGCAGGTAGGGCAAGGAAGAAAAAAAAAGTTTTGAAGAAAGTTTTTTTTTTTCTCCAACCACGCGGCAGAGAAGCTAAATTTGGGACGTCTCACGGAGTTTGCGCAAAGGCGGGGCTGAGATGTCAAAAGCCACTGAAAACAAACCGGGCTGAGCCCTGCTCACCCCAGGGCCGTGAGGGACACCCGCTGGGGCAGGACCTACACTGGGGGTCAGGGCCTCCGCCTCTCTAACCTAGCCAGAAGCCCGCCCTACCCCACCCCGCGCCGCCTCAGGCCCTCATCGGACATTAAGCAATACACACGCCGGGCCCGCCCCGCCCCCCACCCCCCGCGCGTCCGGCAGGGCACCCCAAGGTTGCGCGCCCCTGCGCTGCGCTTCAAGCCCCACCCCACCCCGCCCCGCCCCGCCTCGCCCCGCCACGCCACGCCCCGCCCGTTCGCCTGTAGAGATGATCAACATCCATCAGGGAGTTGTTGACTCACGCGCGCCGGCGAGGCTTTGGCGCCGCGAGCAGCAGCAGCAGGGCTGGGAGCGCAGCGCGGGGGCGGCGAGGCGAGGTGCCAAGTGTGCTGCGGCAGCCCCGCCAGCAGTCTGGGAAGCAGCCCCGGCAGCAGCCCCGGCATCAGCCCCGCCAGCAGCCCCGCCAGCAGCCCCGCCAGCAGCCTGGGAAGCAGCCCCGGCAGCAGCCCTGGCATCAGCCCCGGCATCAGCCCCGGCAGCAGCCCCGGCATCAGCCCTGGTAGCAGCCCCGCCAGCAGCCTCGCCAGCAGCCCCACCGGCAGCCCCGCCAGCAGCCCCGCCAGCAGCCTGGGAAGCAGCCCCGGCAGCAGCCCTGGCATCAGCCCCGGCATCAGCCCCGGCAGCAGCCCCGGCATCAGCCCTGGTAGCAGCCCCGCCAGCAGCCTCGCCAGCAGCCCCACCGGCAGCCCCGCCAGCAGCCCCGCCAGCAGCCCCGCCAGCAGCCCCGCCAGCAGCCCCGCCAGCAGCCCCGCCAGCAGCCCCGCCAGCAGCCCCGCCAGCAGCCTCGCCAGCAGCCCCACCAGCAGCCCCGCCAGCAGCCCCTGCATCAGCCCCGCCAGCACCCCCGCCAGCAGCCCCGGCAGCAGCCCCAGCAGCAGCCCGGCGCTTCACTGGCAGGATGTTGTTTCGAGCCGCCGGTGGTTGTACACCGCTCGCGGAGCACGCGGACCTATAGGCCGCACAGCACCTCCTCTTCCGTTCCCTAGCAGCTTTCTCTTCTCTTTTTATTTCCGACAAACTGCGCGGATAGGGCAATGTATTTGGGGATCAGGCCACGGACGGCGCGGCCGTAAAAACTTCATGTTGGTCACGTTTCACTTCACGACAGTATCCTGGGGCGGGGTGGGGCTGGGCGGGGCGGGCCTCTTTGCGTAGCATTGGCCACCCGGCTCTCGAGTCACGAGCACCGCGTACAAGCGCGCCTGTGGGGCCGGGGGCGGGGCCGGGGTGGCCTGACGACCGCGCGTCGCACCGCGAGGGGGTCACTTTCAAAGACACGCACTCCAGACTCCTCACCCGCCCCGCCACACTGCGCAACACCCAGCCCGCTCGCCCCGCGCGGTCCCACCCCGCCCCCCGCCTCGCCCCACCCCTGCCCCGCCCCACCCCCGCCCCGCCCTTAGCCCCAAGTTGCCGCGCTGCGACTCCGCTCTCCTCCGAAGGTCTTCTCGGGTGTCAAGAGCTGGGACGTGCGTGCAGCGGCCCGCCCCCGGACGTCTCTCTTGCTCCACGTCCCGCTTCCCCGCCCCGCCCCGCCTCGGGTGGAGGAGCAGGATGGTCTAGTCGGCCAGCTCGCTCTCAGTGCGGGCGGGGCGGGGCGGGGCGGGGCGGGGCGGGGCGGGGCGGGCAGGAGGCAGGCCCTGCGGGGCCCAGCTTTAGCCCCGCAGCTCCCAGCCCAGCCGTTAAGTAGTGGTGCTGTGCGGCTGACATGACAGGCCTGGCATCCCCCGGCGCCAACGCCACCACCCCTGCAGCTCTGTCTGGGCGCATCTCGTGCGCTTCATCGCGCCGCCCTTCATCCCCGCCGTGCCCCGCCCCCCGGCCCGCCCCCGCCGGCCCGCCCCCATGACCCAGTGCTGCTGCGGGCTGGGGAGCCCGAGTACAGCTGACACTCGGGGAGGTCCATTCCCCAACCCTCCATGGCGCTAGGGACGCCATGAGAGGGCAACCTCTGTCAGCTGAGCGGATCAAACCCGCCGAGGATCCGCCTCTTCATACACAGCGCCCCCCCCCCCCCCCCCCCCCCCCCTTCTTTTTCAAAGCACCCGGTCACCCTCGCCCTCGGCCTCGCGAGGGTTCTCGCAGCAGAAAGATTTCGAACACCATTTAGTAGTGTCCTCTCTCCTCTCGCTCGTTCCTGCCGAGCCCTATGCGTGTGACAAGGACAGAGAGACGAAACCACTGTATACGGAATCACCCTACTGGTTCCCCAAAGCGCAGCGCAGTGCGTATTGGCTCGTGCGGCCGGAAATGGAAAACGAAACAAACGGGAGAAACGAAAAGAAAACTTTTTTCGAGGACCCCCTACTTCTCTCCCCGAAAAAAAAAAGGAGCAAGCGGGCCGTGGAAGCGAGGGGTATGTGGAGTGTGATGAATTGGAGATATAAAGCACGCTGGATTGCAACCGAACTGACGGCGCGGGCAGGGCTCGGAAGGGCCCCTGTGGTGGGCTCCTAGTCGAGGCGGGGCGGGGCGGGGCGGGGCGAGCAGCGGAGCAGCACAACGGGAGGAGCCGAGCCCAGCCGAGCAGCTGTTAAAAATTTACCGCCGCCTCCTTTTTTCCACAGCCAAGCACCGGGACGCGCCGCCGGTGCGGCGGCACCCAATAAAGACTTTGGCGCCTTTGCTGCTGCTGGCTGTGGCAGCTGCGCGTGGGGCTGGGCAGGGCTGGGTGGGGTAGGGTGGGGTAGGGTGGGGCGGGGCGGGGTAGGGTGGGGCGGGGCGGGGTAGGGTGGGGCGGGGCGGGGCGGGGCGGGCTGCGGCTGGGCGGGTCGCGGGACCGCCGCCGCGGGGTGTCTCTCGCGCACCACACCTTGTGACGTGTACCAACAAGAGTGGAGGAGGCCTAAATGGGTCACATTCTACAGCTCAGGCGCAGAGAGGCAGCGGGGCACATCGAAAGTTTTTGTAAGAAAGGGGGAAATAAAAAAAGGAAGGAAGGAAGAAAGTGGTTGGTGTTTTCAGAATACATTGAGGCGCACCGGTCAAGGTTTAAGCGTTTCTTCGCACACGACGGGGGCACAATAAGCGCACACGACACGACTAATTTATCGCTGAGATTAATTATTCACGTTCTCCTTCAAAAATAGAACCTGTATTAAAAAGTTCGGCTTATTTCCCTTGTTACTTTTTTTTTATACATTTTACCGCCGTTGTTCGGGCGCCGGTGCGCTCGCCCTGACATTACGACCGCCTTGTCGAGCCGCTCGGCCCTGGCAAGCCTCATCATTTTCCATAACACGGTGTTTCACAACGTGATGTTGTCGGCAGTATCAGACCCCCCCCCCCCCGCCCCCTCCCTTTACCAACCTCTGTATCTTTGCACACGATACGCGCCTGCTGAGCCGCGTTGATAGGCGATCGTCCATCAGGGATTAACATCGTAATCGTTAGCGGCTCGGCTCGCCCCGCGGGCCCGGGGCGCGGGGGCCGCGCCGGCGAGGAAGCCTCTGCCGGCGAGGCTGTAGAGGTGAGCCCCGCGCCCGTCGTGTGTGGATGGAGCATGGGGCTGCCCGCTGCCGACTGATTCAGAACATCGTTCTCGCATCTCCTTCCTTGTCGCACCTATAGGGTGGTGCTCCATGTTGGGGGCGGCAGGGCCCCGTGAGTGCGACAAGGACCGCGGAGCGCGAGCTAGCGATGTTCGGAACCAGACAGCTACTGCGGATATGCAGCCCGGGAGTTGATGGTTTGATTACGAGCATCGACAACGTGGCGGCTCGCGGCGGCCGGATCACACGGCCGCTCTGCCCTCTCCAACGCGACCGGGGAGCGAGGCTTAATTCAATAGTCATGTGACGTGTGATACGCGGGATTGATACCGAGGCGAAACGGGGCAAAGTGGCGGCATGGACATAAGCCGAGTAGCGCAGCACAGCACGACTGCAATGAGTGCTGAACGGGCGCGCCCCGATACATCTAAAAGAAATACATCTAACCATGTTTAGATGTATATTGTGCAAACTCACAATTAACTTCTAACACGAAAACTAAAAATTTCCATCTAAGAGGAATGCTTCTAGTTTTTAGAGGCAAATTACTCGAATACAGTACGAAGTGAAAATGCTTCTAAGACCAACCAGAGTTTTGCTTCTAAGAAAAATCGGTGGATGCATCTAACGAATACACCTCTACAAAAATTACCGTAATTTGACCTCTAATGAATTTGCATCTAAAAAAAGGAACTGTTTTACCTCTAACATATTTGCATCTAATGAAATAACAGAATACTAGGTATCTGAAAAACCCTGAGAATGTTTTCTCCAGCCCTTTGGTGGCCCCTGCCCTTCGGAGCACATGGGTTGACCGACCTTCTTTTTGTCCAGGAATTTTGCGGCCGCCACCGTCACACGTTTCTTTTTGTCCGACCTGACACTCGGGGTGTGATAGTTTATTTTTACTCGTTCTTTACCACCACCTCTCTCCTGAGTGGTGAAAAGAACGAGTATTGTTCTCAGTCGAGTGTAACCCTTAACTGTCCACACTTTCATCTCAGATCTCACAATACCTACAGGCATAATAGTTATACCATTCGAAACTGGAAATGCTGGTCTTTATTCCAACAATGAACTATTTTTCAAGTTTAATAGTATTATTTTGAGAACACTTAACAAATTTTGGATGTTTTCATTCTAAGTCCATAACCCAACTTATAAGTGGAGTTTTTAATCTCAGCAAGTACAATACCCACAGACATGAAACTTGCGCTGATCTCAGCTAGAAGCCTTCCTCTGCATTGCAGCAATGAACCTTTTTTAACGTTTAATAGTATTATTTTGAGAACTCTTAACAAATTTTGTGCGAGTTTTCATTCTAAGTCCCCGAGTCTAGTCGTAGACCGAGTCGGCTCGCGCCAGCTCGCGCTCCTTTATGCGCCGCAACAATCGGACCCGAGCGGGAGGGCCGAAGAAGGCCCGAGCACCCGAGACGAGCAAGGGCGAGTGTCCCGGGAAAAACTTCCCCTGCACACACGAACGGTGATGAAATCTGAGATGAAAATGTCTTCAATCGACTCACATAACGTTTTACAATCCTGCCTCTGTAGCACATAATTATGTAAAGAACGAGTTCCATACTTATCACAAAATTCATTTTGTGTTCTATTTGGCCCTTGTTAGCAGATGATACATCTTAGCAAAAAAATAAATAAAAAGAAACTAAAGAGAACTGATGTTTCATCGGCTTGTACTCTCGCAATAGTATAGAGCGGGCCGGGTTGTCACAGTGCGGCGCGTGTGCAGGCCTGGAGAGGGGGAAGCCAGGCGGGCCAGGCGAGGGGGTCGGGAGGGGGAGGTGGGGCCAGCGGGGCCGAGGCAGAGACCATAGGCTAGGCCATGAGAGAAGGGCGCCCTGGAGTCCCAGCTAAAATGGGCCCGGACCCCGCCCGGACGCGGTCGACACCAAGTTACAGCTGAACGGCTCGTCGCACCGCATTTTCGAGCAGTCCCAGAGACTCGGGAAGGTTTTTTACACTCCAGGATATTTTTCTTCTTTTTTTAGGGTGACATGAAGTACTCACGAAGTCGAGGTGAAGCGGCGCGAAGTGGTGCGGCGGGGGGTGCGCAGCGGCTGGCTGCCTGGCGCGCTGGGTGGCTGGGCGGCAGGCGGCCGCTGCCGGCTGGCGGCGCGCGCGGCGCTGCGCGCTGACGTTAAGAAAACCAGCTGCTGTAGCCTCTATTTCATTCCAAAAGTAATCATTACACATATTTTTGGAAAGTAGAAACAACAAGGAACATTATTCTGTGATAACATTCTCATCTCAAAGCCAGATGAGTGAACAGGAACGAATGCAAAAAACAGTCTCGTTTTCAGAGTACCGACGGCTGCTTTAAGTCGTAAATTCTAGTGTTTAGAGACATCCTAGACCCAAACATAAAGCGAGCCGGAAATTCTCCAGTCTTTCAGCTTTCCATTCCTTTTTTCCGATTGAAGATACGACATTTGGTTCTCGAGAAAAAAGAGTTTTACTACAAACATGTCGCGCACCGCTCGCCCGACACAGCAGCGCACACAGTACTTGTTTGTAGTATAACTCTTTTTTCTCGAGAACGAAATGTCGTATCGTCAATCGGAAAAAAGGAATGGAAAGCTGAAAGACTGGAGAATCTCCGGCTCGCTTTATGTTTGGGTCTAGGATGTCTCTAAACACTAGAATTTACGACTTAAAGCAGCCGTCGGTACTCTGAAAACGAGACTGTTTTTTGCATTCGTTCCTGTTCACTCATCTGGCTTTGAGATGAGAATGTTATCACAGAATAATGTTCCTTGTTGTTTCTACTTTCCAAAAAATATGTGTAATGATTACTTTTGGAATGAAATAGAGGCTACAGCAGCTGGTTTTCTTAACGTCAGCGCGCAGCGCCGCGCGCGCCGCCAGCCGGCAGCGGCCGCCTGCCGCCCAGCCACCCAGCGCGCCAGGCAGCCAGCCGCTGCGCACCCCCCGCCGCACCACTTCGCGCCGCTTCACCTCGACTTCGTGAGTACTTCATGTCACCCTAAAAAAAGAAGAAAAATATCCTGGAGTGTAAAAAACCTTCCCGAGTCTCTGGGACTGCTCGAAAATGCGGTGCGACGAGCCGTTCAGCTGTAACTTGGTGTCGACCGCGTC
This sequence comes from Frankliniella fusca, assembly GCA_029379305.1. Lineage (NCBI taxonomy): Eukaryota > Metazoa > Arthropoda > Insecta > Thysanoptera > Thripidae > Frankliniella > Frankliniella fusca. The sequence continues at coordinate 317,841 of JAHWGI010000971.1, forward strand.
CGGGCGGGGTCCGGGCCCATTTTAGCTGGGACTCCAGGGCGCCCTTCTCTCATGGCTAGGCTCCTACCCATGGTATGGTATTGTTGCCTTGCGGCGCCCGGCGGCGCCACGCTCGCGGCTCTCCCGAGTGTAACACATTTATAGCAGTATGTGCTAGACCCTGGGTGGGTCGACCCGCCAAACACATGTGTAACGGTGGCTGACTACCCAAACCCCGTAAGTGCAGAAGGCGCTGAAATAAAATTATTCGTACGCACATTTTCGTAACGTCGCCTTAATACACAAAAGTGCAAGACATAATAAGGTGTCAGCTAGTTTTTACTCCCAAGTTCAAAAACCAAGCGCGTACCCTGGGTATATTGCACCTATGGGGGACTGATGAATGGTCCGCGAGGCGCAACACAGCAAAAAACAATCCAAAAATAAAAATCAGATTTTTTTTTTTGTCCGACCCCAACGAACCGTAAGAGTCGCCTGCCATCCTCTGCGATTGCAGCTTGATTTTCCGTCCTGATGATTTCCTCAAAATCCAAAAAAATTGCCTTGCTTTTTTTCTGACCTTGTTTAGACGGGTAAAGTGGAAAAGGAATTGGTATCATAGTCGGAGCACACCTCAAATTCATTATTAATTTTTTTTTAATAGAGCTATTTAAAAAAAATTGAAAAATTGGTAGGCCCCTACCTAACTCGCAACCTGCGAGCCCCGCCTGCTTAACTTCGGAGTTCTGATGGGATCCGGTGTGTTCCAGGCGACCGCCACCCCGCGGGCACGAGAAGTCCTCTCCGCTTCGGGGAGAGTCCCCGCTTAAGGCTGGCGGCCTGTCAGGCCCGCCGTACTACCCTATTTAAACAGCGCCTTGAAGCCGTAGGTAGCATTTCGGACCAACGACTGGGCACCACCGGACCGCATGACCGGTCAGTGGGAGGTAGAGGCAAGGCAGGACGATAGAGGGGGAGAAAAGCAGAAAGAGAAGTTTTTGCGGAAGAGTAAGCGTACGGTTGGTTAGACCTGTACTGACCCGCTCCCGCACAGGTCATGGAAAAGCTGTTTACTAAGGAGCCAGATTCATAGGCCTTACTTCCCCACGAGGGACCACCCCCCGTGGCATGGGACGGAACTTCCTGCCAGCTCGCTTTCGCTGCCAGTGAAGAACCTACCTGGGAATTGAACCCAGGCCCCAAGTGCCGAGTCTCATGACACCCCGCGGCTTTCGTGGTACTAAGACCACTAGACCGTCGGCGATTCCACGAGGGAGCTCCGTTGAAATGGGGGGTTTGAATTCCACTCCAGGCTGCTGTCCTCGGAAAAATTTATGTTTTATGGCAAGATTCGAACCCGGGTTTTGCGGCCCCCGGAACATGACTTTGCCGGCACGGCTACGACGCCATGATACAAGTCGGCTTTCCACTAGGGGTGACGCTGCGAAGAGCCGTAGTCGCCGACGAACCTGAACCGGTGGCGTCATCAGTACGCCTGCTCTCCTTCCTGGGACAGCCCAGCCGAGTGGCGACTTTAGTATCCACATCGGCACCGTTAGGAGTACTGGGTGGGTACAGGTTCGAATACCGCGATCACAATTTTTTTTTTTCGAAGTAGCTTTGTCTCTTTTTTTGTTGCCCGAGGCACAAAGACAGTGGATAAAAAGGATTAAGCAGGTAAAAAATAAATCAAAGCAAATCCGCACTCGACATTGATGTCGTCGCCGGTGTCGTCGCCATTAACATCCTAGCTTTTTATGCCTCTGGCAACTGCAAATAGGCAAAACTACGTACTTATAAAAAGAAATAAACGGAAAAAAAGGGTGGTATTAGAACCTCTGTCCAACTCGTGCTTTCACCGGCGACGACATCAATGTCGAGTGCGGATTTGCTTTGATTTATTTTTTACCTACTTAATCCTTTTTATCCACTGTCTTTGTGCCTCGGGCAACTGAAAGAGACATAGCTTCTTCTAAAAAAAATATTGTGATCGCGGTATTCGAACCTGTACCCACCCAGTACTCCTAACGGTGCCGATGTGGATACTAAAGTCGCCACTCGGCTGGGCTGTCCCAGCAAGAAGAGCAGGCGTACTGAATACTTAGATGGAAATTAGCGATGTGAATTCTTTTAGAAGCATTTTCTTTAGATGAATCGGACCCATCTCTTCCGAACTGACCTGAGGGTGATTGGGCATCACTTATACAAAATGTGTACAGTCAATCTTTTTTCTCGTTTGATTTTTTAAAAATTCTAAGATTTTTCTTTGGAAATTTGAAGAGAGTAATATAAATTTCTCACTTTCCGGCAATTTTTACCCCCTCATTATTTCTGACTTTTTAAAAATTTGTTTTAATTTTTGTTCATTTGTTCTCGCATTTTCAGATATTTTGAAGCTTTCTTCTTAATTTATTTTTGATAATTTTGTATTGTTTTTGAATTGTTTAATTATTTTTTGGGGCCCGTACATTGATTTTTCGAAGTGATCCCCATTCACCCTCGAACTGAACCCCTTCCTTTTTGAAAATTGAGAAAAATACCAGAAGACCATCCTACTTCAGAAAAAGAGAAGAGATGATTTTAATGAGTGAGGCAGAGGATTTCTCGAACTGAGTTCAAATTAAAGTTTTGAGAGGAGAGAGAGAAAGAGAGAGAAAGAGAGAAAGAGAGAGAGAGAGAGAGAGAGAGTGAGAGAGAGAGAGAGAGAGAGAGAGAGAGAGAGAGAGAGAGAGAGAGAGAGAGAGAGAGAGAGGCGGTGGAGAGGGCTTAGGGTAACTTGTAAAGGAAGCGCAGTGAGGGTATAATGTGGGTCTGACAGTACTGCTGGGCAGCGTTGTGCGAAAGACGCGCGAAGCGGCCCGGCCCGCTCATACATGCGAGCGTGGAGCGTGAATATGCAGACAGAAGCGTCCCGGGCGGGGCGGCGCGGCCCCAGCCTCTGCCGCTCCGCAGAGCAGAGAAGCTATGCGAACTGCTGTGGCGCTACTGCCCCGCTAAAAGAAATAAATAAAAAATATTAATGGTTTGCCTTAAGGTTTTCGTGGACAACTTGTGTGTAATCAATCGTTGTCTGACCACAGTCGTTGTTACATCTACATCCCAGCAGGTCAATGTTGTTGAATAGCAATAACACGACACTTTTCATTTAGGAACGACGCACAACACATTTCCATCCAATTTAAAACAATAATTGTTTTCACAGTGCGTTATCGTGAAGTGGCACGTCGGGTGCGTTATGCGTGTCAGCTGGGCCTGCCCTGCCCTGCCCTGCCCTGCCCTGCCCTGCCCTGCCCTGCCCTGCCCTGCCCTGCCCTGCCCTGCCCTGCCCTGCCCTGCCCTCCCCTGCCCTGCCCGGTCCGCGCTGCCCCCTGCATGCCGCTATAATGCCAATGTCCAGTACATCAAAGCGGCCAGCGACACGCTCGACGCGCTCGACGCGCTCGACGCGCAGGGCCTGGGCAGCGCCCGGCAGCGCCCGGCTCGGGTTTCCTTTTAACGAAAACATAATTCATTTTTAGTCGCCGCGCCATGCTGCGCCATGCCGCGCCCTCCCCACATGTCCACTCGGTGTGCTAGTACTGCGTAGCGGCGCCCCGCCCCGCACCGCCCTCCTGCCCCCGGACCGGGTGCAAAGTCGTCTCTCTCTCTCTCTCTCTCTCTCGCACTCTCACTGCGTGCCTCCGGCAGTGACGCGCGCGACATGACAGTGACTGATGCGTGCGACAGAGCGCGAGCGACAGAGAGAGATAAAGAGAGAGTGAGAGTGGAGAGGGGTAGAGTGAGAGGGGCGGAAGCAGGAAGAGGGGGTGGGGGGGCGTCGCCGGGTCGGCTCGACAAGCGGGCGGGAGATATCATGGGGGATTTTGACGAGGCAGGCCGGGCTCTGTATTTTGTCAAAGTTTCACACACTATTGGAGACAAGTTTTGGCTCCCGGGGCGGGGCGGGGCGGGGTGGGCCTAGCGGCTGGGGCTGCCGTGTGGCGCGGCCTCGATAAGGGAAGGGGGGCCCTGCCGCCGACACGTCACCGTCACACCCGAGGATGAGGTCGGAGAGTTCACAGCCTGTTCCGGCAGTATAATTTTTTTTTAATTTTCTTTTTTCGGTCCCCGTTTAGTAGAAATTATGCAGCTTACCTAGATATGGAGTGACATTGACATTGATGCCTTGGTTGGTATAACCACGCAGAGATGAGCGAAGGTTCGGATTCGAATCGAATCAACTCTGATTCGATTCGATTCGCTTACGGGAAATTTGTTTAAAATCCGAACTATTCGAAAATTTAGGATCGAGGGTCATTATTCGCCTTCGAATCGTCCGTCCCTTTCATCTTCTCGTTTGAATGGAGCGCTGCACACCCGCCGTTGGCGCCATCTATAATTGTCACCCAGAACTACAAACTACGTCCTCTGCGTAGAGAATTTCTCATATCTACTCGTGCGTTACTATTATTGCTCTGCTCTCGAGGAGAAACGCCGCCAGCGGTTCATTACAGTTTTTGAACCACATATTTTCCATTTACTGATATTTTCTGATAACTTAAGAAATTCTTTAAATTTTTAGCTGAGATTCAAATTCGATTCGAAAAAACGGGGTGAAAAATTCGCTTCGATTCGAGGAAAAAAGTGCAGATTCGATTCGATTCGGGGATTATTTTTATCGTGATTCGATTCGATTCGAGGGGAAAAACCCTGATTCACACATCTCTATAACCACGTCAGAGACATCCGAAAAGAGTAGTGGGCCGCCCGCCGACCGGAGCAGACACGAAGCTCATATCACGGAAAATGCAATCTTTTCTCGGATTCGAGCCATGGTTGCGGGAAGCGTCAAGCGTCCCAGCCGCTTGCGAAAATACAGTGATGCGCTAAAAACAGTCCTCCTCCCCTCTGATGCATGGACACTCTGTTCTTTTACAGACACAGACACTCCCACTAAGAGACGGAACATGCATGAAAACATGTGCGTTCCTATGGATGGATTATACGTGGCGCGAGTGAGTGCGGGTGGTGCCGTAACATTGACTCGTCTCTTTTTTATCCCGTTCGAATTTCATTTTATCTCTCTGCTTCTTTTCTGGCAGAATGGCCGGTAGTAGCGAGATGCCGTAACGAGCAAAGTTTCCATGGCGCTTGTGTGTAAAGGGTGAAGCCGAGGGCGGTGCAGTGCGCGCGCGCGCGCGCGCGCGCGCGTGTGTGTGTGTGTGTGTGTGAGAGAGAGAGAGAGAGAGAGAGAGAGAGAGAGAGAGAGAGAGAGAGAGAGAGAGAGAGAGAGAGAGAGAGAGAGAGAGAGAGAGAGAGAGAGAGAGAGAGAGAGAGAGAGAGAGAGTCCTTGAAGACAGGACGGTGGAGGAGGAGATATAAGAGAGGATGGCATACTGGACGCGCCGCGGCCCTCACAAACACGTACACGCTCGTGGTCAAGAATCCCAAGTCCGCGCGATGAGATAAAACCGCCCCGAGCTGCTCGGCAACACCTGCCGGCCCGGCCTTCCACCGCCCCCTTCCTCCCCCGCCGCCCCCGTCCTGACCAGCGTCCGGCCCGCCCCCGGCTGGCGGCCTGCCAAGCCTCCCCCCGAGCACGTGGGCCGCCCTCCCCAGCCCTCGCCCCCACCCCCGCCCCCGCCCCCGCCTCGCACCGCCGCCGTGAAGTCGACCTTCTGATACACCCACTTATCTGCCAAAGGGAAATATTTGAGTTGTAATTTAGGTCGGCCAAGAAAAACAACAATTAGATACATACCTTCAAATTCTCGGGGGAAAAATGAGACGGAGAGAGAGAGAAACAGCAGAGAGGAGAGAGTAATGCTCGCATTATATTTGAAACTGCCGGCCCACCCATTTCACAAATGAACGACAGCAGGCATAAAAGAAGTTTTGCGTCGCGCCCGCCAAGTCTTATGAAGGCACTTGTACGACAAATGTGGTAGGTACCGTGCGGCGCGCGGGGGCGGGGGCGGCGCGGCGGGGCAGTCAGTCGCCGGAGCCGGCTCGACTCCCGGCCACGCTTCACCCCCGTCCCGCCTGCCCCACTTTGCCCCACCGAACCCAACCCCACCACGCCCCGCCCCGCCCCGCCGCGCCGCGCCGGCTACGTTTGGCTGAGCGATGAGCCGCAGTCATTCCGACACGTGAGTAACGACGAAGTGCGCGGGGCGGTGCAGGGCGGGGCGGGGCGGGGCGCGCAAGAAGTTTGGAGGAAATGAAGGGGAAGGCAGGAGGAGGGGGTGAGCACGAGCGGGGGGGGGAGAAGCGCGGGACACAGGAAGTTTTCGCATGAATAAGAGGGGCGATACGGCCGCGCGCTCCGCGAATGTATATTCGTGTCTGTCTTTGTGCGAGTGTGTGCGTGCGTACACTCTGTGCGTGCGCGAGCGCTTGTTTCACTTGCGAAAATCACGCAGGTACGACAACGACTGTGAGAGCGGAGCAGTGGTGGAGGAGGGGGGGGCGAGGGAGGGGAAGAGGACGAGGAGGAGGAGAACAAGGAGGACGAGGAGGAGGATGAGGAGGACGAGGAGGAGGACGAGGAAGGGGACGAGGAGGAGGACGAGGACGAGGACGAGGAGGAGGACGAGGACGAGGAGGAGGAGGAGGATGAGGAGGAGGACGAGGAGGAAGCCGAGGAGGAGGAGGAGGAGGAGGAGGAAGCTGAGGAGGAGGAAGCTGAGGAGGAGGAGGAGGAGGAGGAGGAGGAGGAGGAGGAAGCTGAGGAGGAGGAGGAGGAGGAGGAGGGGGAGGAGGAGGGGCACGGGGGCCTGTGTGTGCGTGGGGGGGCATAATACGCGCACGCGGCAAGGTGACGCTGCGCCCCGCTACACTACGCCACGCTACGCGCCTTTCAAAGGAGATGGTAACTCGATGACATGGAGGGTATACTTTCCTCGGTGCGGTCACGCGCACCCAACCACCTGCAGGTGGAACCATTCAATATGCGCAGAGTGCTTCAAAGGGGCAGCAAAAGATTTGTGGTAACAGCGGGGCGGGGTGGAGGCGGCTGCCCCCGTGTACCCGCAGAGTATACCCTCAGGTATACCGCACCGCACCGAGTGGAGCCGGAGGCACGGTACAGTGTCTCGGTTCGGGTCTCTGCTCTGACAAGAGGAAAATAAAAACATTCCCGTGAAAAACCCTGTTTGCAGCGGTTTGTGGTACCTGCTCACGGGGGGTGAAATCGACTTTCCTAGAAGTTTTCATACACGAGCACGTAAAAGTTTTCAAGGAAAATATATATATTTGGCTTACTTGGACAACATTCCCGCAGGTCGCTCGACGTCCACAGATGTCGTATTATGAAGGGAGGCTGGCACCAGGAGAGCGATTCCGGTGCTCGCCCTCCTCGCTCTGCACGCCCTCCTCGCTCTGTCTCTATCGCACACGTGAGGTGCTCCGTATAGGTGCGAGAGAGACAGAGCCAGGAGAGTGTGCACCAGAATCGCTCTGCAGTAGTGCAAGCCACGTGGAGCCGAGCCGCAGCGGCCGCAGCCCGGGGTGACAACTTATGGACCCCACCTCTTCAACACCCCTCAGCCTCTCCTGCCCCGGCGGCGCACTACGGCCAATTCCAACCTCTTGGAGTCAAACGGCCAAACTTGCGCCCACGGCCCGGGGCAGCAGGGGAGCCCCCTTCGACACGTATGTGGTGCGCCCCGGGGCTACACACACCCCGGCTGCGCTGACGCCGCTATTCCTGGCCGCCCCGCCCCTTTGCAATGCCAGCGCCGCCGTGCAGATGTAGTATACCGGCGGAAAACACACACGGCCTGTCTGGAGCGCGCAGGCCGGGCGCAGCTTGTGGAGGATCAGCACTCGGTGCGCTGCGGTGCGCGCAGGACTAGCACCGCACCGCCACTGCTGTTGCCGCCCCGAGGGCTCACTCCCTAATGTACATAAAAGCTTGCGGTTGATTTCAATGCGAGCTACACCGTGAACACTGCAGAGCTTAGGGTGAATCTCAGCCACGGTGATGCGCCCTGATTTACCTTGCTCTGAAATATGCTAACTTCAAGAGTGCAGTCAACTAAAAAAAAATATATTAATAAAAATTAAGTCTGATGAAAGCTGTTTAAGTTCTTGAACGCAAAATTAATTCACGTCATATTTGCCTACGAGGTCAATAGGGCTGTATGCCAACCCCACACCCTCTTGCCCGAAGGTTCCTTCACTCAAAAAAAAAAAAAAAATCAGTGTACAACATCAGGAAAAAAATTCAGGAAAAAAAATCGAGAAAAATTCAAGTAAAATCAAAGAAAAACATCAGTAAAAATCAAGGAAAATCACGTAAAACAGAAAAGTTAAAAAATCGATATTGTGAAATACCCCTTGCTGTTCCCTCCCATCGCGTGCCAATGTGCTCCAGCACAGTAGCCATGCAGGTGGCGCTCGCACGCCGGACTTGTCTCCCTCCTGCTTCACCGGGGCAGCAGGGCCGGGCGGGGCTGGCGGGGCGAGGAGGGAGAGCGGAGCGCGCGGGGAGGGAAAACATTGACCCTCTTTATGGCCTGCCATTGGAGCCCCCCTATATACGGCGCAGTAATTTATTGCGGTCCAGGCCGGGAGCCGGGGTGCAGATACACCGTGGTTAATGTAACGGTGGTGTCGCGCTCTACCGAGACGGGCCCCGGGGCCCCCGGGGCCCCCGCCGCCCCCGGGACCCCAGCAGGGGGGCACACAACGGTCCCGCCCGAAACAGCCAAGCCCCATTTGATTTTTAATTGTTTTTCCGTCCCCAGCGCAGGCTACGCCAAGAGGAAGAGGTGGTGGTGGTGGTGAGGGGGGGGGGGGGTCGGGGGTGGAAGGGGGGGAGGGTGATGTTGTGACGTGTTCGCGCAATCCCCTCAAATCTCCGACAAACACGCACTCTCTGGCTGGCCGTTGCGTGCGCGCGCGTGCCCGTTGAGCCCATGTCTGCCGCACACTCTGCTCCGCTCGGACTTCACCCTATCTATACGCTCTCTCTGTCTCTCACCCATCCTCTTCTCCTCTGGTTGCGCGCGGTACTCGGGATTCGCATCGCTTTATTTCACAAATCCAGAGAGCGAAAAACCCAGGAGGGAAAAAAGGGTCAGTGGCGGGGGATTAACCTCGAATGAGTGAAAAGTTCAGAGCCATGGCAGCTAAAAGCACCTACTCCCCACCCCGCCCCGCTCCTCCCCGCCCTAAACGACCGCGCGCCGCACTACGAGAGGTAATCATTACTGCCCAAAAATGCCGTGAGCGCCATAGCACCACGGCGCCACCGGTCGTTTTGCGTGTTTATTGTTCCGCTGCGTGCCGGCCGCTGTTTACGTGGGGACGAAAAAAATCAATACTGTCGCCGATCTCCTATCGGCAAAAAGAAAAGCAAGGACAGCAAGAGCAAATAGGGAGGGGAAAGGGGAGGAGGGTGCGCCTAGACCCGGCGGGATCAGCCGGGTGAGGGTGCACTCTTATAGTTACTACGACTCACCCCCGCCCTGTCCCGCGAAACCCCTGCAGACTTATCCCGACCGAAGAGCGGTCTCCTCGCACTGTCTCTCTCACACCTACACCGCGAAGCCCATGAGTGCGAGTAAAGGACAGGGCGAGGAAAACGCTCTTCGGAATGAGTCGGCAACGACGGCGACCCCCTCTGGCCTCCGCGGGGGGTCTCGAGCCATCGCTCATGGCCGCGCCGTCCACCCGTGCAACCCCCGCCCCCTTTCTCCCTGTGTAAGCCTTACACTGCCTTGTCACAACATTACCCTTGGCTTCCGTCCGCGACGACGTAAGGCTTTCCCCTTTTATTTCGCCATACAAGGACGCAGGACCGGCGCGCGCGGCGCAGACCGTTTGCTTTCTGGACAAGTCGGCAGGCCAGGCAGGCCCGTCCGGCGAGAGGGGTCAGGGGGGGGGAGGGGCGGCAATATATGGCGGAGCGATGTCAGCCGACACATTAAGAATGTTATTTTCCTCTTGTCATAAGATAAGGAATCCGTCACTATGTATATCTAAATCACACTCACCACTTTCGGGCCTTCTCCACTATTTTAAACTTCTTTGCATCCCCCTCCACCCCCAACCCCCTTTTTCAACCGTCAACCGCTGGACCAAAGTGGCACATCAACGTTTAAGAGGGTCGTTCGGCGCAGCAAACATAACCATGCAGGACGAGCAAGGGCGCCCTCAGGACGTGGTGGCATGGCGTATGGCGTGGCGTGGCGTGGTGTAGCGTAGCGTAGCGTGGCGCGGCACCGGGCACCGCTAAGCGCGGGCCGCAATAGTGCCCCCTCCGACACCATGCGGGCCTTCTGTGCAGCGTCACACACCGACCCGGTCATCGCAAACGGCAAGCGGAGGGCAAAATACACTGCAATGGGTGTGAGAGGGAGTGAGAGGGAAGGAGGGAGGGAAAGTGTAAGAGAGAAGGAAGGATGGGGCAAAAGAGAGCAGAGAGGTAGATAGAGCTCCCTTTCGCGCTGGCTGGGCACCGGCTAAGCCAGGCGTGTTTGCGGGCGGGGTTGCGCCAAGCAGCAAGGGGGTCTCAAATTTCTCTCCACGTCTAAGATGAGATCTCGCTGGTCTGTTTGGACAGGCGCAATCCGAGAGTGAGTTTCGGGACAGGCAACGGCAACATGCCATGCGGTGTTCTGGGCGGGGAGGCGTGGGTGAGGGGCACAAGTGTAACAGAGCCAGGCCAAAGGGTGAGAGGCGATTAAGCAGCAGGAGAGGTTAAGGGTAAAGGCTGTGGCGACGGAGGAGGGGGGGGGGGTGGAGAAAGAGTGAGGATAGGGAATGAGTAGAGAGAGTGAGGACAGGGAGTGACGAAAGGGAGTAAGAAAAGGAAGTGGAACCTCTGTCTGACAGATCAGTCAATTCTTGTTCTGACCTGTAAATCAGACAAAAGCACAAATTTTGGAGGTTTTGGTGGTGGTTTAGGCTAGAGTCCTCTATAGGACTCTAGTTTAGGCATGCCTCATGAGTGCGTAGCCAAAATTCAGCCTGGACTGCTGAGTTGTTGGTCGCGGCGCGCAGAGTATAGGCCAGCCCGCCGGGCGGGCGGCGGGCGCGTTCTGCAGGCGCGTCAATCCACCTATGGGATGACTCCGCGCTGTAGGCTAGTTTTGACGCTCTTTCCTTGTCGCACTCATGGGGCACGGCACCATAAGGAACAAGAGAGTGAACACCACAAAATGGCCTTGCAGTTGCAGGACCCAGGCTAAAGTTACCATGGTGGCCATAGTCGCGGCCAAGAATTTACCATGGCCACTCGCTCGATTACCATGGACATCCTACTGGCCATGGTAAAACGGTCCATGGCCATCCGTGGCCCATGGCCATGGCCATAGCCACACAATGGGCAGACAGTGGCCATGGTCTGAGCCCATGGCCAGACCATGGCCATGGTCGTAGCATCACCATGGGCAGATGATGGCCATGTGGCCATGGTGAGGCCATGGGCCGTATGATAATTTAGATGCCTATAAAACCTGCATTTATAGGAATTTTCTGGCGAAACTTTGTATGTAGCCTCCTCCGCTTAAGAAATCAAACTAATTTACTTTTCTCGAAAAGTGAAATTTTGTGTGCCCCATAACTCAGAAACGGCTTTAGTTAGTCAAAAACTAACAGCGGCATCGTTCTTGTCTCGATTTTTACACCCCTGGGACATACTCTAATCCTATCTCGGACTTAGAAGGAAACTTAATAAGTGACCTCATACTTGCCTTTGGTACACGTGGCCATGGCACCGGCTATGACCATGGCCATGGCCTGTCTATGGGCTATTCTGGCCATGGCCAGTCTATGGGCTATTCTGGCCATGGCCATGCCCTGCCCATGGCCTGGTCATGGTCTGCCCATGAGCATAATACCATGGCCATTTTACCCATGGGCAGTGGCCATGGCAGGCCGTGGCCATGGTAATGCTCATGGTAACTTTAGCCTGGGGAGCAGGCGCTTGGCACGGCGCGGCGCGCAACACCAGTCCGCCTCTCCGCCCACCCCGCCCCACATGCACGACGCGGCAAGTCACTCATTCGGCCCGGAGCCGAGCACCCCCCCCCCCCCCCCCCCCCTTGTGATAGAGAGCCGCAAACAAGGGTCGGATGTCAAAGGTGCGGGAACGGGCAGGGAGGAGGAAGAGGGAAATCCCGTGCGGGATAGTGCAGAAAGGAATGCGGTAGCGCCGGCCGAGTCTGCTGCCTGGTGTAGGCGGGGGGGGGGGGGGGCAGCATTCCCTGCGGACTCCAATGTGGATGTGAATGCCGCGCCGGGTATGGCTGGGTCGGGTCCTGTCAGGCGCGTGCGCGCATGCCTGCTGCAAGATACATAATGGATCAGCTCACCATTCGGGCAGCAGAGGGAGAGAGACAGTGGCCATGCACGAGGTGTAGTTGAGCGTGCCCTGGCCGGCCCTCAGGGAGTTCACAAAGCGACTGGACCTGGGCGACCTGGGCCCGGCCCGGCACGGGTACCGGCAAACCCCCCGCGGGCCCGCCCCGCACCGCCCCGCACCGCACCGCCCAGGAGCACCCTCTCCTCGCGACGGCCGGGGCGGGGCGGGGCGGGGCGGGGCGGGGCGGGGCGCGCACGCCATCTTCGGCCCCGGAGCACAACTCTTCCTGATTACGGAACTTGTGAACTTGTCCGGCGGCTAACTGCGCTTAATGAAAATGAAGTGGTTCCTTGCCCTTTCACCCCCTCACCGCCAAGCGCCGCGCGTTCGCCCTGCCACGCCGCGCCTTCAGGCACCCAGTCCCGGCCCGGGTACGGGACGGGCACGCTCCTGCAGTGTTCCCCAGGGGCACAGGGGCACCGGCCCACTCATATTTTTATTACATTCTCTACAATGAGTAAGGAGTAAGTAGTTTTTGTCGGCTGTTATCGCCTTGTCCCGCGGGAGCAGGATGGGAGTGTGTGTGTGTGTGTGTGTGTGTGTGTGTGTGTGTGTGTGTGTGTGTGAGAGAGAGAGAGAGAGAGAGAGAGAGAGAGAGAGAGAGAGAGAGCGGCGGGGAAAGGGAATAAAAGGAGAGCGAGTTCTACTTATTTCGCAGACAGTACACTTATACATATCTCATGGAGCATTTTGTTGGTACAGTGCTAAACAAAGTGTGCAACTGTTCAACACTACTTGTAAGTGTACAACTCCATGTTTATCACAAGAAAGTGTGAAACTCAACAGCCGTGCGATTGTAACTGCTTAACTCCACGGCTATGCACTTGTTAGCGTTCGACATGACAGTTGTGCAGTGCACTTGCAAGTGTTCAGCTGCACCGGACAACACTTTCCTTGTTAAACACTTCCTAGTGTATAACTGTGCTGTCGAGTTGAACACTGACAAACTGACAAGTGTAAAATTAGCGAGTTAAACACGCGCAATTGATTAACTCTTGGGTTAAACACTTGTACATGTCAAACTGGGATTTGAGCACTTACAACTGTTTAGCAGTTGCACGATGTTTGGTTTCACAGTTTAGATATCAACATATTTGTGAGTTGATCAGAAGTTGACCAAAAAAATACGTGAACTGTCCTAAACTGCCTAAACTTGTTTACTCGATGTTAAGAAAGATAATAAAGCGATAAAGAAATTTTATAAGTAACAAATGCTATTATGAAAGTCACAGAACAGCAGTCAGTAAAGTCAAATGAGTGTTGAGTGTGCACCAAAGTAATGGTAGGTGCTGGACGCTTGGCATAGCTGGCTGTAATTACTACCCGCTGTTGGCTAGTCTCCTCCTTCCGTCTCCCTGTCGCTCTCTCTTTCTCTCTCTCTCTCTCTCTCTCTCTCTCTCTCCTTCTCACCCTCTCCCTCTCGCCGCTCGCTCGCGCCCGCTGGCTCTCTGCCGGACATGGCGACGGACATCCCGTTCGTTCACCCCCCGGACCTCTCAGTCCCTTCTCCGTCACACTTCGGGCGGAACGCAGCAACGCGCAAATATCATTCGTAAATGTGAAAAAAAGAAAAAACCCTACAATAATAATAATTTTTATATGTATGCTTTCAGTGCTTTCTTCTCAATTCTGTTACTTGCGAGGCACGCGTACGGAATATATATACTCTGCACATTCCCCCCCCCCCCCCCAGCCGTTGACAGTTTTTAGCGAGCGTCCTCGAGAGCTCGCGGAACTGGAAGTTATAGTGTAATTGGTTCCGCAACATCACGCGTGAGTGCAGAAGAAACTAGTTTGGCGTGCCGCTGGTGCCGCGCTGCTGGCCGCCGCCACAAGTCGTGCCGCTATACGCGCGGCTGCGGGCTGCTGCGGCCTCGGCCGTCCTGTTTGCCCCCGTCGTGTTTGGGGGAACTTCTTACCCCCTGCTTCCCCCCGCACACCCCCTCCCTCACTCCATTCCTACGGTACGGTGAGCCAACTGTTGCCGAGGAAAGCACTTGCTGGAGACGGAGACAGAGAGAGCCAGTCCTGATTGAGGATTACGCCCAGATTACAGAGGTTGCAACGGCCCACTACTCCGTCCAGAGAGAGAGCACGGCGTCCACCAGGCCAGACCCCTCGGTAAATCTTGCGGGCGGAAGGGCAGCAGGGCGGGGCCGGGCCCGGGCCTCCCCGTCAGCACTCGGCAAGGAAATGGCCTCCACGCCGCGCCGAGCCGTGCCGCCAAATAATAGTGGCAAGTTTCTGTTTGAATTGCCTGACAATCGGTGACAATACGTCTGGAGGGGAAGGAGGCGGTGGGCGGGGCGGGGCGGTGGGGTTTAACCGAGTCAAGCAAGGGGGAGCAGGAAGAGCGAGCGTGAGGCTGAACGCATCAACACCCCCCAGCCCCAGCCAGCCAGAGACTGGAGAGAGAGAATAGCTTTAACAGGAAAGGCCTTGTCATAATGTTCTGAGCCGCGAATGCTGAGCAATGTCAAGTATCCTGTTGGATTACGAAACAGTAAGCTGGCGAACAGTTCGCAAACACGTCCGCATCACGTGGTTATGAAGGGATCTGTCCAAGCCCGCGCGGGCCCCGTGGTCTCGTCCCACCCAACCCGTCCAGCTTCTCAAACAGAATGAAACCCCGTCCGTCCGTTTCACCAGCGCACTCCACTCGCCTTGGCCGCGGCAGGCAGGGCAGCGGTGCGATGGTGCGGCTATTTGTTTGCACACGCCCCAGTCCCCGCGGGGCTTGTCAGTTGTTATCCTGTTGATGACGCACAGGAGCTGCCTGCCCCCCGCGGGGCCCCGCAGCGCCTTCATTCACCAGGGGGCAGTTTTCCATTTCCTCTTGGCGGCGGCGTGGCGCTGCTCTCCCCCACCCCCACCCCCGGCCAGCCCGCGCGGTGTATAAAGAAAATAAAAATAATAATAATTCCGCGCGATATAGGTCCTTCTTCAGGCCCCGCGGACACCGTGTCGTGCATGCCGTGCAGGGAGGGAGGAATCAGCGAGGGAGCAGGGGGAGGGGGGCACTTCGAAATATCTTGGTACGGCCCTGAAAAAGTCATTCTAAAAAAATCAAGAAAAAAGATACAGAAGAACACGAAAAAATTTAAAAAATAATAAACTAAAAAAAACTTTAAAAAAAAATCAAAAGTCAGAAAAAGGGGGAAAAGGATCAAAATTTTTTTAGGTGAAACTTTTCTTGAAAAATCAGCAGAAAAAAACAATACAAAAATATTAACAAAATATAAAAGTCAAGAAAATTATAGTACAAATTTTGTATGAGCGATTTCCCCCGGATACTCATCACGAGTCAGAATAATTCTGGTACAATCAAGCCTGGTGATTTAGAAAAAATATTTTCACTTTCCGTGTAAGTCTTAGCCGTCATGGTGTAATCCGGTGTCATCAGGGTAAATTTTAGGGTAATCCAGGGTAATCAGAGGGAAAAAAGCAACGTTATCCGGAGGACACTCTAGAGGTAATCCGAGGTAATCCGGGGTAATCCGTAATCCGTCTGACACGAAAATTGACAGTCGTTTCCCCCTCGCCGCTCCCAGTGCATGAGCGTCGCGGCGCGTTCCGTCTGCGCTGCTGAGCAGTTCTAGCTACCACCTCCTCCTGGCATCTGGACTCGCTTAAACTTGGGGTAACATTTTTAGCATACCTCCGCTTCGCTTCCTCCTGCTGCTGGGCTCGGCTGCCGGGCCGGGCCGGGGGGCTGTACTGAGTACAGCCAGCCCGGCAACGCATCTGGACCACAGCGCGGCGCCGAGCCGCGCCACAACGCTACAACAAGTTTTATCAGAAGTCCACGCCTGCCAACGGAACAATGACTCTCACAACTTTCAAAAGGGCGCACAGTAGCGCGGCGGGGTGGAGCTGGGCTGAGTCTGTCGGTGAGCTGCTCTACGTACACGTTAGTTTACTCGCAAAAAGATGGAGTGGTAGATTTGGCAGACGTCATTGTCCGAGAAAACCAGAAAGCAAATTAAGTACCAAAACGTATTCAAACAAACAGGGAACATATCCAGTATTTGTATTTGAGGCAAGGGACTTCTCTTAAAATAAGAAATAAAATAAAAATCTCTGAAAGCCTTTGCTCTAAAAATTTATATTTAAATAATGTTAGGAGTAGATGCGGGCGCATAAATCAAAATGCACTGCGCGAGGCAGGAAAAATCTTTTTCAGAATGTCAAGTCCTGTGAGGTAAAAATGCAACTGCTACAATGTATGCCAAAATTTCGTCACTCTTCATTAATATAACCGAATAATTTTGGCATCTTTGATGCAAACTTTGTGCGTCTTTGGAAAGAATGAAAAAGTTTGGAATTGTAGAGGGATGTCAAAATTTTGGCGTACAAAGAAGCCAAAACATTTACAGGGATGCACCTGCGCCTCACGTTATCGAGGGTTTTCAGGTGCGTGAAAGCAATGGAACATGTTTCGCTGAACTCGTTTGACAGTTGTCACGCCGCGGGGTCGCGGGCAGGGGGTGGGGGCCGGGGGTAGGGGTGGGGGCTCCTGCAGTGGCGTAGAGTGACGTAAGCGAGCGTTAATTTGTGGGCGCGGGGAGAGGCGTGGTGGTCGGGTTCAACTCCATATTCATTCTCACGACGGGTCCACGCTGGATGCTGACACGGGATTTGCGCGGTGAGTTTCAGACCACCCTCCTTATTAGTCGACAGGATAGTATTGCAGGAGCACACACCTGTCATTTGCAGAATAATGTAGACTGTTCTTCTCAGCCTTCACATTGCTTCCGGATGTAATTGATGTAATATACGCGGATTTCAAAGTTATTTTTTTTCTTCACTAGTATTAAAGGTCTCCAAGCATGCCGTACTATCGCAATTACCTCCCCTGACAACGCTCGCTGAAGCTTTATTTCCCCAGAATGACAGCGGAGGCGCATCCCTTTGGCCGGCCTGTCCCCGCTTCCGCCGCCCCCTCCCACCCCTCCCCCTGCCGGCGCCCGGACTGCCCCACTGAACTATGAACGGGTCCACCGCTCAATTCTCTTCTCCCTTTTCTCCCCTTTCTTACACTGCTGAAAAGGCCTGCTTTGGAAAACACCCCACTCCCCCCCCCCTCTCTCTCTCTCTCTCACTCCCGTTCCCCCGCTTTCCTTTGAACAGCTCGACTTTACAGAGAGGACGCGCTGGACCGGGCCGGGCGGCCATAGTCGCATCCCGTATTGAAAAACCTCTTCCAAGGCGACTTGTCGGCGGGTGGCACAGCTACCGCCCCCCCCCCCCTTTTTGGTCCCCGTGTGCTCCTAGGCCTAGGGTCGCAACGATGGGAAGCACTCGCGGCCGGCTGTCAGACTTCCCAGCCCAGCCAAAAAGCCAGGCGCCAGGCCCTGCCAGCCAGCTGTCCTGCGGCCTGCTGTTCTGTGGCCCAGCTGTTATGCAGACTGCCGTCCTGCAGCCTACCGTCCTGCGAGCCTGCTGCCCTGCAGCCTGCTGTCCTGCGTGCCTGCTGTCCTGCAGCCTACCGTCCTGCGAGCCTGCTGCCCTGCAGCCTACCGTCCTGTGAGCCTGCTGTCCTGCAGCCTGCCGCCCTGCAGCCTGCCGTCCTGCAAGCCCGCTGTCCTGCAGCCATGCCCCTGACCAGACGAAACGCGACACCCGCTCACCATTCATAAGGATCAACTTCCCCTTCCCACTCTCCGTTCGCGGGAGGCAGTCTCATTTTTCCTCGCTTATCGACTGATGTAATGAATCCAGGTTGGGCGGGACTTTTGTAAGGCGTGCTGTTATAGGGTGGGTGAGTAAAAAGGGGGGGGGGGGCGGGGGAGGGACTGCTGTAATCAACTTACAGCAGCTGGACGTGCCCCTCCGCTGCTGGGCTGCTAGGGGGTGGGGCGCTGTGCGCTGTCGACAGCTGCCTGCGCTGCTCTCACTCCACTGACACCGATAATAGATGCCGACTGCCGTTAATGTTTCTCGCAATTGGCGTCTTTGACGTCCGCCAGCCTCCCAGGCCTCGTCCCAGGCACTCTCATCCCTTGCGGACTCCCCTCCCCTACCTCGGGCGCCACCAGGGCGGGCCCCGCGTCGCTATCGCCACCCCGTCCCACCGGCCCCGCCCCGCCCCGCCCCGCCCTGCCGCACCGCGCCAGATCTAAGTCCGAACCCACCCTGCACCACTGGCACCACGGACACAAACCCGCTCCTGTCCTCTTCTTCCCTCCGAATCTTTTCCTCACCCCTCCGATCCTGACTCCATTCCAGAGACCCCCTCCCCCCTCTCCTCTCTCTCCCTCTTCTCTTTTTCGCGTTTTCAGTTTGAGGGTACACAAGTTCGTCCACACGTGCCCCTCCCCCTAATCCTTGTCTGCCTCCTCACGGCCCCCGGGGTTCGCACTCGCCCCGCCCCGCGCTACGAACAGAACGGTAAATATTGAACAGTCGCGGCCGCGCGGCACGAGCTAGGTAGGAGGGGCAGAGCGCGGCGCGGCCGCGCGGAGCGTTAGCGGAGCCGCTGACCCGGAAATTGATTTGGACACATAAAATAAAGTAAAAAGAGGTGAGGGAGACGCGAGGAGTGAGAGAGGCAGACTATCGACTCGAAAGTGTGCGAGTAAGGTCGACACCCCGCGTCTCGTATGTTTGTGCGGGCCATTTCCCTACGCAGCGCGCGTGTGTACCTCGCGCGCCTGGGGATGGAAACAACTCGAAAATTCTTGTACACCTTTCAGAAAATTTTGGAAAAATTTTGAAAAAAAGAATTCAAAAATTCATGAAAGTTTTGGAAAAACTCGTGGAAATTCAAGTGAAATTTCACAAAAATTCTATAAAAACCCAAAAATTTACGAAAATTCACAAAATTTCACACCATGTGCACACCATAATTCAGAGTTGTTTCCCCGCGGAGCAGGAGAGGGTGTGGCGGTGCCAATCGCAAGCAGCGCGCGGAGGAGGAGGCTGGCCCGGCCTGGCCCGGCTCTTTAAGTTTGCACGATGTTCGCGCCTCGATGCCCTCCCCCTCCCCCCCCCCCTCCACCTCTCAGGATGGCTTTGCCGTTTGGCTTCCTCTCCCGGCCAACCTACACTGGTCCAGGCACAAAGAGAAGCCCTCCCGACCGGTGCTGCTGCGGGCTCTCCTCCGTACAGTGTACAGCACGGCGCGGCATTGCGACCAGCGCGCCGCCTGGTCGCCTGGCATACAGTCCCACCCGGCCCCGCCCCGCCCCGCCCCGCCCCGCCCCGCCCCGCCCCGCCCCGCCCCGCCCCGCCCCGCCCCGCCCCGCGCCGCCCCGCGCCGCCCCGCCCCGCCCCGCTCCCCTCGGCAGACACGGCGAGGCTCCGGCTCCATTACCCGTGGGCTTTAATTGGTGTAAGTGGTTTCACCAGGCCAAGTCTCGAGCGCACCGCGCGCGGCGAGCAGCAGCCGAGTCCGGAGCGGAAACCTACCCCTGTAGTGGAGTGGGTACACGGCAGCAGACGGGCGGGGCGGGGAGGAGCAAGACCACCAGACTTAGCACAGCCGAGAGTATCGGGGGCCAAACCGAGTCGTAGCCGAGTCCACCGTCGAGCAGGGGTCGGCCGCTTAATTAAAAGTCGGTGGCAGGTGCCAGCGGGTGCCAGCTTCGGCGTCGCTGGCTGGCGCTGAGCGCCGGACCGGACCGGCCCCGCCCATCCACGCCCTGCCTCACCTTGTCCCGCGCTGCCCGCCTTGCCCCGCCTTGCCCCGCCCTGCCCCGGGGCTCTGCAGCGCAACAACATTTGGACGAGCGTTGCAGGGTATATTGTTTCTGGAGGACCCAAATACCGCATACCACACCTCTCTGCTCAACGAGACGGGACAGCCAGGGATCCCAGAACACTATTGGAATTTCCCGAAACCTCCAACCCATGGTTAAATAAAGACGTCGGAGAACATCAAGCGCACGCTCCCGTGTGTTTGAGCAGCGCAGCGCGTGTTTCTGAGTGCCTCGGACCGCTTGAGGTAAGCCTTGGCCAGGAGGGCGATGAGGGCGGGCGCCGGGGGGTGAGGGTAGGGTGGGGGTTGCGGTTGGACGGCGCGTTCTCTGACAAGGCTTCAAACACAACGCACGAGACGAGACGGCCCGGCCCGGCCGAGCTGTATGCGGGTATGGAGGATGGACCATACGTCATATACAGCGATTCCGCCCCACGAGGCCTCGCCCCCCGCCGGCCGCCCGATCGGTTTATACGAGTACGAGAATCCACTCGACCCGGAGCGGAGTGAGGGGGGTCTCACGAACAAAGTGAATGGGGGGAGGGAGGAGGAGGAGGAGGAGGAGGAGGAGGAGGAGGAGGAGGGTTGGTGGAAAGTGCGGGGTGCGGGGGGAGGGCGACAACACGCAGGCGCTCGGCTCGGCACAATTAGGTAGAACAACAAGGCTCTTCGACGGCCTCGCTGCGCCAGCTATAGAGACTCGGCACGCATTCCTCCAGGGCCAGCCCTACCCAGGGCGGAGCGGGGCGGGGCGGGGCGTCGCCTGCACCGCCTGACCTCCCTGTTCCTGTTCCTCCTCCTTCTCCTCCTCCTGCTGCTCCCCGGTCCCCGGCGCGGCGGCGGTACCGTGAGAATAGAGCCGCTGTTGGACCAGCCGAGGCAAGGAAAGCAAGGCGGCCAGGGGGGTTTAGTGGGAGGGGATGAGAAAGGAAGGGACAGTTTGCACGGGTCAACCGCGCCGGCACGGGGGGAGGGGGGGGGGCAGGACAGGGTAGAGCACGGTAGGGCAGGGCAGGGCCCCAGAGAAGTAAGGCCGCCGTGGCGGAACAGAAGGGATGGGGTGGGGAGGTGCGGTCTACCCGGGGCGGGCTAAGCGGGTAGACGGCTGGGCGGAAGGGGGAAGAGGGGGGGGGGAGTTCAGGACCTTTGTCGTCCGACTAAGCGCCCGGTTATGTCACATATCCACAGCGCTCCCCCCTCCCTCCCCTTCGCCCCGGGTGGGCTGTGCTCCTCCATACCACCACGCCGTCCGACAGCCTCCCCGCAGAAGCGGAAGGGAAGGAGCCACGTCTAATTTTCTCTTTCCGCCCGTTCCTCGTAAACTACGCAGCTGAAAAGAGAGCGCCTTTAGTCCGGCGGCCCGGCCGGCGTAGAGATGAGGTTTAAGGCGTCCGCTGGCGTCCGCCCCGCCCCACCCCGCCTCGCCCCGCCCCACCCCGCCTCGCCCCGCCCTACCCCTCTGGCTACCAGCCGCCCCTCCTCGCCTTCCCAATCAAGAAGAAAACACGGAGCTTGGAGAAACAATTGCGTCTGACCTCGCGGCCCGGCCCCCGGCCCGGCCTTCGCCTATGTATACTTTCGGGTGAATTTTAACGGCCCTTAAATGAGTTTTTCGCTCGCTTTCTCTCTCCAAGTCTCACTCCTAGCGCGCCGCCGCTTGGTCATTGTCCCCCGCACCCTCCTCTCTAAGAGGCCACCCGGCCTGCTCGGCCCGGCAGGGTGGGCGGGACGGCGGGGAGGCGCGCGGCCAGGCGAGGGGCGGGGTTGGGTGGGAGAGAGAGAGAGATTTACTTCCAAGTCGAGCCATTTTTCAAACAGCTGGCCACTCCGCTCATCTCTAGAAGTGTTTTCCTGGCTCCTGCCGGGCCGGCCCGCGCCGGAAACACACCTGCCCTGGACGTTACGGCCCTGCTCGAGGGGTTATGGGGCGAGTGAGTGAGTGAGTGAGTGAGTGAGTGAGTGAGTGAGTGAGTGAGTGAGTGAGTGAGTGAGTGAAAGAGTGAGTGAGTGAGAGTGTGAGTGAGTGAGTGAGTGAGTGAGTGAGTGAGTGAGTGAGTGAGTGAGAGTGAGTGAGTGAGTGAGTGAGTGAGCGAGCGAGTGAGCGAGCGAGTGAGTGAGCAGGACACACAGCGGGACACAGCAGCGGAGCGGGCCGCTGGCTCAGCGCCTTACGGGCCACGTGGGTAGGCAGACCCGCGGCGCACGGCAGCCGTGCGGGACAGCCCGCCTGCCAGGGGCGCAGCGGCACAGCGGGGGTCTTCTCTCCTGCCACCCGGCGCGGCCCAGCAGGGTGATTCGACTCACTCTAGTTTCGTCGCTCTTTCCTTGTCGCACCTATATGGACCACGCGATGAGGAGCAAGAGAGATAGAGGACAGTGGTGGACGCAGACGCGCTTCAGACCCTCCGCGGGGAGCCCCTACCCGCCCGGGGCCCCGCGGAGCCAATATCCCCGTCTGTCGAGTGGCATCACGTTCAATCTCAGTACCTGGCCTGGCCCCCGGCGGCCCTCCCTGGCGCGGGCTGCCGGCGCTGGCTGGCTGCGCTGCTCTCGATTGGGTTTTATATCGCGGCCAAGTGGTTCCGGGGAGAGAGGGGGGGAGGGAGGCTGCGTGCGCGGATGGGTGCCCGCCCGCCCGCTGGGGCCACTGCGCGCGTGGCCCGCATGGAGGAAGGGTGTGTCACTTCCAGACGCAGCCCTGCCTATCCCCCCCCCCCCACCTCCCCCTCCCCACAACTCCCGCCAGGAGGGCCGGCCTGGGCCGCTGCGCGCCCCGCTCGCCAAGGAACGCGCCTCGACTCACAATTATCCCGGGGGATGGTAGGGATGCAGGATTAGCTCCGAAATCCCCGGGCCTAAGCTGTCCCACCCTCGCCCCTCCGAAAGCGAGCGCCGCGCCCCCCGCTGGCCGAACGCCCGGCGGCCCAGTCCACCCGCTGGGCAGGCAGATTCAGCTGTTATCGCCCAGTGGTCCGGTCAGCACCCCCCCCCCCCACCCCCCAGGAAGAGTGAAAGAGCGCGCGGGGGCAAAGGGGCGTCGTTGTGTGCACCCCCTCCCCCACCGCGTGGGAAACGCAACAAGAAATCGCGCGTGTTATGATAGCGCCCCGTGGTGGCCCCGGGGCAGGGGGGGGGGGGGGGGCTCCCCTATCCGCTCCACGCGTTGCCGCCGTGCTCCGCTCAAGTGGCGCCCGGGGTGCGCGGGGCTTTAGACCCCCCTACCCCCCCTACCCCCTGCGTGCTATCACCCTTCACCTCCTGGACCGCGCTATCGGCGACCAACTCCGCCCGCCACCCTGCTGCCCTCACCTGCTGCTCCGCTATCTGAGGAAAACTTTATCGTTTAGTCTGATCTTTTTTCCGTCGCGAGGCATCTCTCTTTGCAGAGAACGCAGCCCGCCTCGGCTGCGCTGTTCAAGGAGTTGACAATACTGAAACTGCACTGGAAAAAAAAAATTCTAGTTGGTTTAACTATTATCTTGGTTGGAGGTACCTTTACGAAGAGACTTAACGCAATTTCGTAGTTGAGATGAGCAAAATTTCGATGCCATCTCAGAGATAATTCACAGGGGCAAAAATTTAATTTTTTTGAAAAAATGTAGGGAAATTCCCAAGTTAAAAAAAGGAATCGAGAATGACAAGAGAGAACGTGCTTTTACGTCTGCAGTTCAATTACGAGGCATGTCCGTTCGGCTCGATTCAGCCCGCCGTGACGTGATTCTCCCTACTCCATCCGTCAGGGTGCTCGGTTCAAACCCGCTCCGCTCCGAGGAGGGCCTCGGCCCGGTCCGGCCCGGGGCCATGGACGCCTCTCGCGCGGGGCGCCGAGCCGGCACACCGACCTAGTTGCCGGGGGCGCTGTTGCGAGGCTATTCAGACCCTCGCACGTGAGAAGACAACGCGAGGCTATACCCTCCCACACAAAGTGTGCCTCGCTCGCTCGCTTCCAAAAGTTACGCAGTCTAAAAGTTGAAAAGTCGGAGGTCCGACGTCGTGGCTGTTCCGGCAGGTCGCCTGGTCCTGGTTCCTAGCCCCCCACCCCCTCATGATTGTGTAACGCGACGCACACTATAGCAAGGAGGGTGCGAGAGGACGGGCGTGCCCCTGCTCCGCTAAGCAGCCCCGGCTGTATGCAGCCCACAGCCCACTCTGCGGTGGGCCCAGCCCAGCCCAGCCCCAACCTGCCGTGTGCTGCGGGTGGCCTATGCTGTCCGTAAGCGGCTTACTGCTGTCCGCTCGCCCCGCCCGTCTTGGAGAATAGCAGCGCGCGGAGGCTAAGCCCGCCCCGCCCCGCCCCGAGGCTGTGCTTTTCACTCCAAGCGCAACGCCCCATCCATACATCAATACGAGAAGCTGCGCGACGTCCGCGACAGCTCTCAGCAACCACTCCACCACACAGTCAATTTTCATTCATTATTTTTTTCCAGGAAAAATTTAATTGGAATTATGACAAATATTTTTGGTTCAGTTCAGTTTAAAATGTGATGCCATCCGCTGAAACCGTTATTTTTTTTTTCTTATTTTCCTTCCCTGAAATGTCTACTCGAGTCTCTTTGTCAGTCGTTTGATTTTTTGTTCTCCTTTTTGCCCCACAGTCTGTTCGAGACCCACCCGGACGTCCAGGAGGTGTTCATGCCCTTCAACGGCATTGAGCTGGAGGATCTCAAACACAGCAAACAGCTGCGCGCGCACGCATTGAGGTAGGGCAGGATATCCGCACACTGCCCCTCACCGCACGGAAAAGTGAAAGACTGCGTCAAACACGTGTGGGTGAATGTTTTTTTTTTAACACACTTGCAAGTGTGCGGCAATACATTCATACACCTGAACGCGTGCGAATGCTAACTCATGCGCACACTGGAAAACCAAATGTGACATATGTCACATGTGCTGGTGTGACCGAGCTTTCTATGACGTTTTGTGGAGTGACCGAGCTTTTGGTAACGTTTGGTGATGTGACCGAGATTTTGGTCGCGTTTAGGGTGTAACATCCTATATGTTATGCCTGTTACGTGCTCGCATCACAAGTGTGACCAAACCTCATGTCGCATCACGTGGTGTGACCAAAACTCATGTCACATCACATGGTGTGACCAAAACTGGTCGCATCAATTGACTTGACACATGTCACATTAGTTTTTCCAGTGCACTTGCACGCCGAAGCTATGCCTATTTTTTGAAGCACTCCTGAGATTTTTTCAAAAATAAGAAAAAGGGGGGAAAATACTCTGGAGTGCAATTTCGTGACATTCGCACAATTCACTTATCCAGTGCGATGACCCTGCACGTTTATTCGTGACCTGCCTGCAGGGTGATGGCCTTCGTGCAGAAGGCGGTGGCGCGCCTCAACGAGCCCGAGAAGCTGCAGACCCTGGTGCGCGACCTGGGCCGCAAGCACGTGGGCTACGGCGCCAAGAGGAGATACGTGGACGTGAGTGCCTGTAGCCTGTAGCCTCGCCTCTACCCCACGCGGCGCGACGAGGAGTAGCGGCGGCGCGCGGCGCCCGCGTCTCTACTCCACGTCTCGTCACGACGATGTCTCTTCACTCTTAACTTCTAACAAAGAAAATTCCCTGTATTACAACCGTAATACAAAGCCAATACAAAGCAAAATTTTCTTTGAAATACAAAGAAAATTCCTTGTAGTACAATAAGAAAATTTATATTATCGCATTTTACGGTTGCACAGAATTCTTTGTATTCTACGAAAACATTATTTGTAGAAAGTTTAGAGTGTTCTTTATTTCGGTTGCAGCTCATCGGGCCGCAGTTCATCCAGGCCATCCGGCCCTCCCTCGAGTCGCAGTGGAGCGACGAGATGCACGAGGCGTGGTCCCGCCTGTTCCAACACCTGTCCTTCGTCATGAAGGGCTCCATGCTGGAGGAGGAGCGGCGCGTCAAGACGGCCGCCAAGGGCCGCTAGGAGAGTGGGGCGAGGAGGGGAGAGCGGAGGAGGAGGAGGAGAGAGTGAGAGTGAAGGAAACGGAGACGCCACCGCGAGGTCCGCGTCAGCGCGGTCCAGGCCAGCAGGCCGCCGCCAGTCGTAATGTAAATAGAAGCTTCTGCGACACTTCGCAAAGATATTGAATAACCCTGTGAGGAAGTAGGTTGTGTAGTCGGTTTCGAATTGTTGATCTAACACATAAATGTTTCTCTACTTTTTATCTCTTTCATAGCTGGTAGTGTTCTCGATACTAACTTGAAAGTAACTAATATTATCACATAATTATTATTACTATGATTATTACTATACAACTGTAAAAAAGATGGCTAAACAAGTTATGCTTTACATTCTCCACGACATTCGTTTAAATCACGCACAGGCCTCGTTCAGTTTTTCGGCTGTTCGGTGCGCTGAACCAAACGGATCTGGTGGACCCCATGAACGCTAGCAATAGCCCATCTCTGCGAGTGGACACCGGGCAAATCCACTCTCAGCAGATGTATTTGTGGGGTGGTACGTAAGATAAGCTCTTTCGAAGTATAATTACTAGCTAACAAATTAGCGTACTGTGTGGTAGAGTAAAACTGTATACAATAAGTACACACAAAAGAGGAAATCTGAAATCTTTTAGTCAGACATGAGTAAATTTTGTATCCTCAGTTTAGAAAGAAACACTATTGTGTAAGAATGTCTTCATAAAGCTATATGTAGAAGTACAGACTCCGTGTGAATAAAGCTAGTAAACTGTTACAGTACACACCTGTACACATCTAGAGCACTCCCCCGCACCGGCGCGACCGGCGACCGCCCGCGACAGCCTGCTCGCTTCAGGGGCTTCACTCGGCGACCAAACATTTTAAAGACCGCCCCTCCTTCTCGGCACTGACTGGATTACTTTCAGTTGCGCCGCAGACCAGGAGCAATGAAGAGACCACGAACACACACACGCACACACACGCACACACACACACACAACTTGCCACCGCCACTGATGGTCGGAAGGGAGAGGGCAAGTGGAGAGGGGGAGGAGGGAGGAGGATGAGGAGAAGAAGGGAAGGCGCGGCGCATCATAGCAGCAGTGATCACCGACAGACCGGCAACGAACGGCGTATTGTGAGTCACTTAAGTCGTGTGAGAGAACTCTTAGGAGGGCCCCTTTCAAGGGGAGGGGAGGGGAGGAGGGAGGGGGAGGTGTGCCCCGGGGGCAGCCCAGGGCGCGACGGCCCGGCGACAGTATGCGGGTGGGTCGGTGCAGCGCGCAGCGGACCGAGGAGGTGACTCAGTAGGGGGGAGGGGGAGGGGAGTGTTCGCGGAGACAGATCTATGGCAACCACCGTAATGCGGGCGTCATGGACTCGCACAGCTCTGGCGCGGACACGGCGCGCTGCACACGCACGCACGCACGCACGCACGCACGCACGCACGCACGCACGCACGCACGCACGCACGCACACACACACACACACACACACACACACACACACACACGTCCTCACACTGCGTGCTCGCTCGCGCCTCCGAATTATTCTCATATCTCCCCGCGACGCTGCGACTACGTTTGCGTCCGAGTGTCGCGCGCCGGTGCTATGTCCTCAGTTTTCACTCCTCCTCACCCCACCCCACCGCGCCCCGTAATCTCACTGGAGTCGCGGGGAGCACGCCCGCCTCAAAACCCCATGCGTCGTCGGGTCGAAAGGGGGCGGCGTTCTATGGCGCAACTTGTTCGCCTTATTGTTGCTCAAGACGGTCAGCGCACCCTGCATACCGCCCTGCCGACTTATTCCAAAGAGTGCGCTCTACTCGTCCTGTCTCTCGCGCACTCAAGGGCTTCGCCATGTGGGTGCGAGAGAGACAGAGCGAGTAGAGCGCTCTTCTAAATAAGTCAGCTGGTCGAGCTCTTTCTGGCGCTCTGCTAACGACAGAACGACACCCGGCTCAGATCAGATCTGCTGCGCCATCTGTCTTTGGCACCGCTCGGTAAAATCATTGCCCTGCACAGTTTAACAAAATAGGCAAAAACGCGAAAAAAATATTTTATGATTGGAAATGATAGGTTTGGTTGTTTTAAGATGTATATTTTACGAAAAAAAATTCGCAGGCATCATTCAAGGTCACAACCGGCCAAAAACGTCAAAAAAAGGGTCAAATTACACGTATTTGTGGTGAGGAACTAGAGATATTTAGCGAAATAGGGCCATTTTTAATTATTTTTGGGGATTTTTTTTAACATCCTTAAACTCAAAGGGGGCAAAATCCCAGTCATGTTTCTGGTGCAGTTTTCTGCGAAGAATCCGAATATGAGACGGCCAGAATTTTATCTGGTGAGGAACTTGAGATATTTAGCGAAATAGGGCCATTTTTAATTATTTTGGGGGATTTTATTTTTTTGAACACCCTTAAACTCAAAAGGGGCAAAATCTTAGTCATGATTCTGGTGTTTTGCGAGGAATCGGAATATGAGACGGCCAGAATTTTATCTGGTGAGGAGCTTGAGATATTTAGCGAAAAAGGGCCATTTTTAATTATTTTGGGGGATTTTAATTTTTTTAACATTCTTAAACTCAAAAGGGGCAAAATCCCAGTCATGTTTCTGGTGCAGTTTTTTGCGGGGAATCCGAATGTGAGACGGCCAGAATTTTATCTGGTGAGGAGCTTGAGATATTTAGCGAAATAGGGCCATTTTTAATTATTTTGGGGGATTTTAATTTTTTTTTTAACACCCTTAAACTCAAAAGGGGCAAAATCCCAGGTATGGTTCTGGTGCAGTTTTTTACAAGGAATCCGAATATGAGGTCGCCAGTATTTCATCTGGTGAGGAACTTCGGATTTTTCTTGAAATGTGGCCATTTACGGGTAATTTGACCCTTTTTTTGACGTTTTTGGCCGGTTGTGACCTTGAATGATGCCTGCGAATTTTTTTTCGTGAAATATACATCTTAAAACAACCAAATCTATCATTTCCAATCATAAAATATTTTTTTCGTTTTTTTGCCCATTTCGTTACACTGTGCCCTGGCTGGAGCCTAGGCCCGACCGCGGCCCGGCCCGAGCAGGGCGGTGTCCCTCGTGCTGCAGGGCCCGTCCCACCCGGCCCCCGTCGCCCCGGCCCGGCCCAAGCGCGCCTCGCCTCGCCGCGGCTCAGTTCAGTTCCGACCCGCCCGCCCGCCGCAGCGCACGCAGGCAGCACGAGCCCGGCAGGAGCGAGGCCGCCCCGCCCCGCCCCGCCCCGCCAGTGGTGACAGTGACGTGGTGGTGTAGTGAGGTGCAGTGACCATGATGTGCGACACGGAGAGGACACGCTGCTCTGGAGAGCCCACCGCCGGCAGGACCTCCGCGCCCGGGCCGCCGCCGCCCGCCGCCGCACCGGCTGCCGCGCCTGTGACTCCGCCCCGACGCCCGCCGCTGACGGCGCCCAGGACGCTGCTGCTGCTGGCCCTGGCCCTGGAGGTCCTCGCCCTGGCCGTCCCGCCCCACTCCGCTGCAGGTGAGGGTCCCCCCACAACACCGTCGCCTCGACGACGCCTTGGACGTCTCCCGCGGGGCGAGGCCATTAGGACTGCTCGCGGGGCCGGGGGGCGTCGCCGTCCAGGCGAACAGGCGTCGCTCCAATCAGGTGCTTATTATTCAATGACCAGCCGCCGCACCGCCCTGGAGCTGACGGGACGGCCCGGGTCCCGCGAGGAGAGGAGCGCAGAGGCGTCGCGGCCGCCTTCCTGCAGCCGACCGATTCAGAAGATCACTCTCGCGTGTCCGTCCTTGTTGCACCTTGAACGGTGCCCCATGCTGGCCATAGCACTGCCCTATGAGTGTGACGAAGACAGATGAATGAAAGGGATCCTCGGAATCGGTCGGCAGGCCGAGCCGAGCCGAGCCGAGGGACGTCGAAGACAAAAACGGCGACAGGCGGAACGGGTGGTTAGGGGAGGAGAGGGGGCGAAGGGGAGACGCGCTTTATCTGTTGTGAGACTCGTCCTCCCTCATTGAACACCTACTTGGTCGTGGCGGTCCGTGCCAGGGTGCGGCGTGAGACGACGCCCGTGGGTGCACGCAGAGCTTGCGCCCTCCACAGCCGACTCATTCCTCGCTCTGTCTCTCTCGCACCTGTGCGATGAGGCCTATGGGTGCGAGAGAGATGGGGCGATGAAAGCGCTCTTCGGAATAAGTCGGCAGGGTGAGGGAGACGGCGCGGGGCGGGACGGGACCGGAGGGGAGGGGCTGGTTGGGCCGGCGCAGCTGATTGCCTCCAGACAGGGGCGGGGTGGGGCGGGGCGGGGCGGCCCGAGGACGGAAGGGGCGAAAGGTGAGGTGGCGATGGTGCCCCTTCCACCCATACATTCCCCCCGGCCCCGGCCCCCGCTGAGCTTTGTACTTACGAGGCGACGTTACACTTGGCGAGACAAACAACGCTTATCACCTTAAGCTCCCTACCGGCCGCCCTTCCACCGGCTGGAGCCGCCCCCTCCCCCTCCCCCCTCTGCCTGCGTCGGTATGCGCGACCGGTGCATATCCGCTCACAACATTTCCGTGGTGTTTTGTATACTGTCATCAAGTCCTCGCCGCGCCGCGCCGGGCACCACGAGCACCACGCCCCCTGCAACCCCTGCCCTGCCCTGCCCTGCCCTGCCTCCGGCCGGCCCTGCCCGCGCCGCCAGCTACCCGTTTCACGTCCTTGAAACGCTATATCCCCGCCGCTCAGCGCACACTCTCGCAGAAACGCAGGCTGTACTGTCAGCGGCGCGGGGGCCGCCAGCGAGGTGGGAGTAGCGTCTTAAAAAGTCGACTAAATTTAACGCTTTCGCAGCGAGTGTCGTCCAGTGTCGTCACGGTCACGGCCGGCCGCGTCGCGGGCTGGAGCACCGCTGCTACTGTCACATGGCAGCACAAGAGGGAATGTGGGATCTAGAAAGCACGTGCGGCTGCACGCGTTGTCGACCGCTGTCGACTGATTCCGAGGATCGCTCCCCAAACCGCTGTCCTTTTCGCACTCATGGGGCACTGCCATGCTCGCCATAGGGCACCGCCTTGGGTGCGACAGGGACGGAGGCACGAGTAGAGCGATCTTCTGAATCAGCCCGGCCGGCTGGTCACTCGACGGCCACTGAAGCGCGCCGTGGAGGTGAGGCGGCACTACTGGAACGCATCCCATCTGTCACGCCGGCGCAGCACAAAACAGGACCGGGTGGGGCGGGGCGAACACTGATGTGACGGGCGGGGCGCCCAGCACGCCCAGCCCGTGCCGGGCGCTCTATCGGGTTGGGTCGAAGACTCTCCCTCTGTGACGATATAACCCAATCCATCTAAGCCAGATCATCCTAAAGGCGCGCCGCCGTGCCGTGGCCTCCGGACCTTGGCGGCGCTCCCGAAACGCTCAATGGAGAGCCAAGCCGAGCCAACCCAACAGTGGGCCCCCAAGTAGTGCGGGCCGGGCCGGGCCGGGCCGGGCCGGGCCACCCGCCGCCCGCGCCCAGGGGTATCAGCTCGCACGCGCACGCGGGTATCCCATTCCCACCCGAACGCCACCCGCCGACGCACACCCCCGCCCCGCCTCGCCCCGCCCCGGCCCGCCACACCAGCCCCCTGCTTCCAACGAAAAACTACTGGGTCTGCCTCTCTAAACTCGAGCATTATTTTTACTAGCCGTGTGCCTCTCTGATCATACTCCCCGTCCCCGTCCCAGTCCTCTCCACCTCCCCGTGCTCAGTGGTGCGTGTCCGTGTCGTGGTCGCGTCCCATTACACTCGTGCCGTAATTCGGTAATGAAGTGATGGCTACAAAACGTCGGCGCCGGCGGCCCTTGCCCTTGCAGCGCGCCGGCAGCAGCGGCAGCCTGGCCTGGAGGGCGTGGCGTGGCGTCGAGGATGCGCGCGCGTCCTACAAGAATGTCATCCCCCGGCTTGAGCATGAACTTCAGCATGCGATTCTTTCGATTCTTTCAGAAGAAAGAAGGCAAAATTAAAAACAGCTCCCCCCAGCTCCCCCTCCCTCCCCCCCCCCAAAAAAAGAAACTTTAATGCTCTGGTTTTTAAGTTATGAAGGAACCATTTTCTTAAAACGGATCCATCATTGCTGTGGTGAATCTAGAGATCTCTACATCAAAATAAAAATCTAAATAGCTAAGACATTTCTCTACAGGGTGGACCTCCACTGCCTCCACCTCCGGGCAGAGCCATAGCGTGATGCGATAGAAACTGGCAAATCTAAGTTGTCAACATTGAAAAAACAAATCTCAAAAAATCTCAAAATATTCAAGTCTTATAAAAATTAAAAACAAAATCTAGAGGCATTACAGGCACCCAGGGAGGCGCGACGCGTGCCCCACATGCGACTGCCTCGTTGCATTAAATCGCAACGTCGACGACCACACTTGAGGGCCACGCCAAACACGAGTCCTTCACTCTTTCCCAGCCCTAACACCTCCCGCTCTGCCCACCCCGCCCCGCCATCGTTACATCTTGTCAGACAATCGTCGATTATTCGCCCATCACGATATAACGTCCGGTCGATAATCGCGGAGGCAGCAGCGGGCCGGGAGCGGGCTGCCGACCCATTCCGAAGAGCACTTTCCTCGCCCTGTCTCTCCCGCACGCATTGGCTGTGCCGCATAGGTGCAAGAGAGACAGAGCTAGGAGAGAGGTTTTCGGAATACGTCGGCAGGGCAGCTCACCGCGCTCAGCGCTCCACTGCCTCCGGGGCGGGGCGCGCGTCCCTGCGCGACCCGCAGCTCTAGCCGCCGGTGATGAGTCTATCTCAATGTCGTTAAGGGAGGCGGCGGCGCCATGGAGTAGCAGTTTTCTGCTTCATCGCACAGATGGCCGGGATAGAGAGAAAAGGGAGGGGTGGGGAGGGTTGTACTACGGAGCCACCACGTGAGCACGTCGCTTCGGCCGGCAGGGCTGCACAGACTAATGAACCGTCTACTTGACGACCACCGGGGATATCCTCATTCAGGCCGGCGCGCTCTAGCTCAGAGCGGCTGTTAGAGTCAAGGGCAGGCACGCGCAGCACGCCACGGGAAATATGCCGCGTCCCTCAGAGCAGCATCACATACGTTCACCTAAGGTAAATCAAGGGTGCAGAAAAGCGAGGTATTAGACGAACAAATACTCTGAGAACAAAATAAAGGTTTCCAAGTTGGTGCGCACGGGACACACGGGCGCGCGGGCGGGCGCGAGCGCACCGGACCACGACACACCGCCACCGCAGAGCGGATACAGAGGTGCTTGCTGCCGCGCAGTGCCGCCGCCGCGCACGCGGACACGGCCGCCGCACTTCCGGTCGGCCGGCCGCTCCGCTGCGAGGTCCTGCCTCAAGCCTGTCAGGTCAGCCGTGTCGAAATGGCCGTGGCTGGGCTCAGCTCGTCGGTGGGGCACCGGGGCGAGGCGAGGGCGGGGCGGGGCGGAGACGGGGCGGGGCGGGGCGGAGACAGGGCGGGGCGCCCCCGATGCCCCGCCCTGCTGGCTCTGCCCGGCCCCGGACGGCCCATTACGACCTGCCCTGTAACAAACGTGGAAAACCGTCAGCGCCACCCTGTCTCGTGACCTAATAGTTCCAGAATCAAAAGCAGCCGGTGCGCTGCAATGCAAAGCGAGTGCCGGCCGGCCGGCCGGCCGGCGGCGACCTCGTGCGGCCCGGCGCCTGTGGCCTACAAGGAGGCCGTGCGGCGCGGCGCCGCGGCAAGCACGTGCCGGGCGACCAGCGGGAGACACAGCAGACGAAGCCCCGGGGCCCCGGCGGGTGCGGGCGGGCGTGTGTTGTATGGTGTGGGGCGTGGGCGCAGGCAGGGCCTGGCCTGTCCCGGGGGGGGGGGGGGGGGCGCCGCTAATTGTCGGGTCTAGAGAGAACTGGACACATGCTCGTCGCGGCGTCCCGGGGGGAGGGGGGGGCCGGCGCCCGGGCCGAGGAGGAGAGGGGGTGAGTGGAGGTGGAGGAGGACGAGTACGTCAGCAAAGAGAAGAAGGGCCGCCGCCGCCGCCAATCACTCTGCGCCCAGCCCGCGGCATCTGGCCGGGCCGGGCCGGGCCGGCGTGTACAGAACCACATCACGCACACGCTGATCCAGGTGGAACAGAAAACGCGTCAAAGTGAAGCGCGGGTCTGCCTGACCCCTGATGAAAAGTGCGTAACTCTCCTGCTCCTAAAGACAACCGCTCTCTCCGGAATGCCTGCACAAAATTCCAATCTCCGGTCACGTGGCGCCTGAGGGGGCGATCACTCATGTAAAATGTGTACAATGATTTTTGACACTTTGGAATTTTTATTTTATTTTTTGATTTATTGCTACGGGTTTGATTTTGACTTTTCAAGGAAAATCTCCAACACATTTTAATAAATTTTGATCTTTTACCCCTATTTCTGAATTCTTTCAATTTCATGTTGTTTTTTTTTGTTCGATTTTTCGGATTTTTCTGTATCTTTCTACTCGATTTTTTAAAAATGATTTTTGAGGGGGCCGTGGCCATGCAATGATTTTTCGGTGCAACCCCCGGTTGCGCCATTCTGATCGTGATGTCAAACCTTAATGCCGGCCGGGCCCCGCCCACTGTCTGTCGCGCTGCTCCCGGGTGCTCCCGGCCCGGGTGCGCGCGGTGCGCGTCTCAGTACGCCTTCCCTGTGGCGAGTGAGCAAGTGGGCGCCTGCGCCCGGCCCGGCCCGGTCCGGCCCGCCTGTCGGCCGCGCCGCGCAGCAGGAGCAGGGGCGCGTTTAATTGAGTAAGGCGGGGCGGCGGTGCTGACAATCGAAATCGGGTCCTGGCCCAGGCCGGCCCGCGGCCCAGGCTCTGACTGCTCATGCTACTCCATACGGGGCGCATTGGGATTGATGATGTGTCGGAGGAGCGGGCCAGCTACATACTTCCCCTACAGAAAATGCAATGTTATCACCAAATGGGAAAATCAAGGAGAGATTATCTTGGACATGGCCGACGCGGTACGCGGTGCATATATTACCGCCCGCCATAGCGCCAGCGTTCAGCCAGATACACAGTGAAACGGCAGTTGTGATCATACAGGGTGCCTCGCTTGCCCCGTTGTTCGTGCACGTAACCATTCCACCTCAGCGGCCCCTCACGCTCCCCACTTCACCACTTGCCCTGGCTCAGCTGAAGTAGAATGGGTTGAAAACTCACACGAACAACGGAGTAAGTGGGCCACCACGTGCAGTGCTCACTCTTACGATTTAACTCTCTTCTTCCGATTCAAGGTTCGTCGATAACGGTGGCGGAAGCGAAGGCCATTCTGGACAAGTGGCGCCCGGACGTCCATGGAGCCGTGGCTGTTAAAGTCGGGGAGATTCCTTACCAGGTGAGTCCTACCCGCGATAGCCGCGACGCGACCACCTCGACCGTGGCCGTCGCGCTCCGCCGCGGACGGTAGCGGCGATACCCCCCGGCGGGCGCAGCGCAGAGCGAGGAGTATCGCCGCTGTACCTTGATCCTCTCTGCCGCAGGCCTCCATCCGCGCGTACTCGCCCGAGGCCAACCAGCACCGGTGCGGCGGAGCCATCATCAGCCCCTGGCACATCCTCACCGCGGCGCGCTGCATCGACTACTCGTCAGTCAAACATTCAATCACTCTCCCTCCAGTTTCACACATCCTGACTCCTGACTGATTCATAACTTCCTCCCGATCGCTCTTTTAATGACACGACGCCCATCTCCGCCGGCAGGTCCTCGCTCGCGCCCGAGTCGGTGTTCGTGGTGGTCGGCACGGTCAAGCGGTCCTCGCTGGACGAGGGCGACACGGACACGGTGGTGCGCAAGGTGGCCCACATCGCCAGGCACCCGGACTTCAGCTCGCGCGACCAGCGCAACGACATCGCGCTGCTCACGGTGAGTAAGTGGCGTGCTGTAGAGAAGTTGTAGGAAGAAACCGCCTGGCCCCGCGAGAGCGCCACGGGCCACGGCATTCGTCTCGAGGGGGAAACAACTCTGAGATTTTTGACACCTAGCAATTCAGAAAAATTCTCGAAAATTCACAAAAAATTACAAAAATTGAGGTAAGATTCGAGCAAAATTTCACAAATTCAGTTACAATTAACCACATTTCACAAAATTTTTGCACCAAAATTCAGAGTAGTTTCCCCCTTGATTTGCAAGTTGCCGAATAGTCAGGCAGGCCCGTCCGCTACGGCACCCGCAATGTTTTGACTGACGTGGGAAACTTTTTTTGTACTGCTCGCCTCCGGTCGGCGGCGGGAGGACCAGTCTGACAGCGGAAGTTTTCTGACGGGAGCATGCTGTTGCTACCTCGCCGCCCGCGCCGGTCGCACCCTGACGTGGCGGTGATGCTGCACCGCGAGCAGGCGTGCGGGCGGGTTGCCTATCCTCGTAGCGCACGGCGCTCTGGAACGAGGTCACTTTGAACCAAAATTGTACGCCCCCTCCCCCCCCCTCAAAAAAAATATTTAAAAATAAGAATTGACAAATAAAGAAGAAAAGTACAAAAAAATCCAAAAAAATCGAGAAAAATTGAACAAAAATCCGAAAAAAAAAATTTGACAAAATTCAGAAAAGAGGGTAAAAGATCAAAATTTATCAAAAAGTGGCAGAAGTTTTCCTGAAAAAACCAAAGGAAAATCAAATATGAAATCTGAAAAAAAAAAACAGTGTTCACATTTTATGTGGGTGATTTCCCTTTTCCCCTCCCCCCTTGCTCTGGGGACCCCTGCCTAGCCTAGAAACCACCCTATAGCTCCTGCCGCGGGCGATACCGTGACGGGCGAGAAGCATACCACCGTCTTCACTGATACCAAATCTAACACAAATTTGTAACCGTCTCTTCCGAACCAGCTGAGCATGATGCTGCCCATGAACAAGATGGACCGCGTGGCGCAGGTGCCGCTGCCCGTCGGCGACATCCAGGTGCAAGTGGGCACCACCTGCGTGGTGAGCGGGTGGGGTAACAACACGGTAAGCGGTAACACGGTAAGGAGCGCCGGCGCAGAGAGTCTATGCCATCGCAGCCTCCCCTGCCTGCGCCCTCGAGCCTCACGCGGAGTGTCCTTGCGCGGGTTTGCAGGGCCAGACGCTCCTCGAGTCGGACGCGCTGCTCCTCGCGGAGGTGCCCTTCATCGGCAGGGAGCTGTGCGCCAAGATGTACGAGCCGAGCCCGCTGCCCGCCGGCGTCATCTGCACGGCGCACCAGAAGGGCGGCGCCGGCGCCTGCGTGGTGAGTCACACACCTGCACGTGTGCGACGGTCACACACTTTAGTCTCAAGTTAAAACACGCTATGCCCAAAAAACAACTCTGAATTTTGGAGTACAAATTTTGTGAATTTTTGTGAACGTTAAGTAATTTTTTGTGAATTTTTGCTAGTTTTCCCATAATTCCGTAAATTTTAGCGAATTTCCCTGATTTTCTCCGAATTTTTCTGAATTTCTCTTAATTTTTCCTTAATTTTTTCTGAATTTTTCTGAACTTTTCTGAATAACGGAGTGTACAAAACTTTTAGAGTTATTTTCCCTCGGCTACACGTATCTATATGATGTGTGTATGTGTCTCTATCCCGTCCCTAGGGCGACACGGGCGGCCCGCTCGTGTGCAACGGCTTCCTGGCCGGCGTCGTGTCCTGGGGCGGAGGCTGCGGCTCCAGCGCCCGCCCCACCGTCTACACCAGCCTGGCGGACCACGTGACCTGGGTGCGCGACCGGATGGCGGACTACCCCCGGGCGGGCGGCGGCGGTGGCGGTGGTGGTGGCGGCGGGGGTGGAGGCGCCAGGCACAACGGGGGTAGTAGCGACTCGGGGGCGGCGGGGGCAGCGGCCGGTGCTGTGCTCCTGGGGGCGGCTACGCTGCTGCACCTCTGCAGACGCAGTGCGCTATGACCACGCCTCGAGTGTCATCTTAAGTCTACAGCTGTGAATAGGCACTATAGTGAATAGTTGTAAAGGGCGCTCTCGTAGGGAGAGCGATTGTCCTCTCTCTCTCTATCAAAAGCAGTTTAGACTAAAAAAGAGCAGGGCCCAAGATAAAACGTGTCTCTCTCAACCCTGGTCCACACTGGTCTTGTCTCCTTCGTCTTGAACGATGTACAATTTATTGTAGTTACGGTCTCCATAATGACCGTCGAACTGAGATTTTGATTAATTGTAATATGTTTTGTACAAAGATAGATATAGCTACTTTATAAATGTAAATAAGAAAAGAATTTGTTTAAGAAAGACATCAATAAGTTTAATGTTCAACATAGACTTGAATCACAATGAACATCATAATTTACGTCAATAACTTAAAATCACTGTTTTCTCAGTGTACTATGTACATATAAACAATTAATATGTAAGCAAGTACTTCTCTTCTGCTTGATTGCTCACATATTTTCACACATTCACTCAAGGACACATCAATTGATATTAATTCTACATATCACATTTTTTTTTTTGATTTGTAACGTCTACTGAATCAGATAGAAACGCATCAGTCACATTCAGCTATGTGCACAGCGCTAACAGGTAAGGCTGCACACCTGCCTACATGTGTGAAGCGCATATGAGTAATGAGTATGGATGAGAATGGAGTGCAAAAGAATATTGAGTACAGATGAGTTACCACTACAAGTCCAACAATTTTTAAAAAGTTAACGTTGTAACATCATTACAAAGACGACTGTTTATAAATTTTTTGATAACTGAAAAATTTGTTTGGAACTGAGCTGGCAACAAAATTTCCTTAAAGGCAAATAAGGCTACTTCGTGGCTAAAAAGACGACTGGAAGTTGTTGATACCCACTATAATGTATTGAGATTTGGGTTGAGCTCGACAAGAGCATGGCCGGGCCGGGACGAGCTTCACCCCGTGACCTGTGAGACATACATCCGCGACAACACGCCGGGTAAGGCCCGCCCGGCCGGCCGACCGGCCGACCGCGAACCATCGCGAGATCAATGAGGGGTAATTCCCTCACTTAATCCATTCGCACCGGAGCGGCGCACCGGAAGAACACGGATGCCGCCGAATCCGGGCGACTGGCCGCGACGAGCGGCAGCGGCCCCGCCCGGCCCGGCCCGGCCACCTGCATGCGAGAGAGTTATTTTCCCCGGTGGAAAATACGCCTTTTTTCGGTCTTACACGAGGATATCGGCGGTGGCATGCGTGCCGCGGCGAGGCGGTGTGCGGCCTCGACCTGGCCTCTGTCTGTAGGCTGATTCCGCAAATCGGTCAATGGGAGGTAGACGCGTTCCTCTCTCTCCCACCCTACGGCAGTGCCGATGAGTGCGACAAGGACGGAGGTAAGAAAGTCCCATGCGGAGTCAGTCTACTGGCCCGGCCCGGGTGAGGCAGCAGCAAGACAGCAAGACGAGCAGGACCGCGACGGCTACGACGACAGCCGCTCCTCGGAGCTGGCGGAGAGGCTGATGGTCCGGGACTCGTCACGCGGGTGCGAGGTGGTGTCGGACGTCGTACCGTTTACCTGACGAGCAAAACATCAGTTAGACGGCGGGACGGGGGGTGGGGGGAGGGCTGGGCCCGGGGCCTGCGGGGCGGGGGGGGGGAGGGAGGGGTAGCAGCGGGTGTTGCGCTCGAGAAGAAAACGATCTCGTTTAGCAAACGGGTTGACGTCGTCCAGAGGGTGACGCGGGCGATGGCGCGGCGGCGTCGCGAGTGACGTCAGAACCGCGAGGGGGAGGGGGGAGGCGAAAACACTTACCGACACTGCGGGTGATGGCACGGTGCGGACGAACTCGGTGACCTCCTCGCGGCCCAGGTCCCAGTCGTGCGCCACGGCCAGGATGAGGCTGGCCACCAGGCTCTCGCCCTCCTCCTCCGTCATCTCCTCCCGGACGATGTTGTTGGTGCTGAGGTCCTGGGGCCGCGCGTGCAGCAGCGCCGCGCCCAGCAGCAGGAGCAGCAGCACGGGCATCGCGCTGCAGGCAGAGCAGGGCGTCTTGTTCGTCACAGGAGTCGCGGAGTGAGGTTAGGTCGGCTCAACCTCAACACTTCTACGGCGGCAGGTCGCCCGAGATCGAGTGAGTACAACAACAACGCAACAAAAACAATGGACGACGCGAACTTGATCCACCATGGTGACGCGTGTGAAAAGGATTACGGACGAAAATGCGTGCGCGCGGATCTAGGCGGACAAGAGATCACCCGGCCGGCGCCGGCCAAGCGATGCGACTGATGTCAGCGACTGAGGTGGGGTTGGAAGCCGGGTCGAGCAGGGCCGGGGCCGGGCCGGGCCAGCATCATCTTTAGTGTGTTGCGACCACCTGACATATTTTATTAGTGCTTTTTATCAGTCTTAGTATTTTATGGTATTAAAGGCATCACCTGATAAAAAAGCGTCCTGATCCTGTAGGGTGATTCCGTACAGCGATTTCGTCTCTCTGTCCTTGTCGCACTCATGGGGCGAGGCCATAAGGAGCAAGAGAGAGGGAACTACAAAGAGATGCTCGGAATCAGTCTGCTGATCACGAGCGCCCCACACCACGCTAGCGCGCTGGCGCCGGTGGTGGTAAGGGTGGCTGGGTTATGGGTATAAGAAATATATGATTTACACTCTAAAAAAAAAAAATACAAAATTCTGAATCAGTTTTATGCTGAAATTATCGTATCTCTTGTGAAACAGGAAAATGATACAGATTTTTGTATTTTGTGTGAAAATTATGTACGAATCATCCAAAATTCCGTAAAATTGATGTAGTATTTTCTGTTTCAGACACAAAAGTTTGTACAACATGTGATACGTTAGTAGAGTATTTCACTTCATTTAAACCGGATCCAAAGAAGAAAAGTAGCGCTTCCTGATTTGTTTCCTCCTTGACTCTGATTGGCTGATGCCGTCGAACTTCTCGGTCCGACCGCCAGGTCTGCGACCGCCCTAGTGGCGTGCCCGAGAACTTCGTTGGCGTAAGCCAACCGGCGTCAAGGAGGAAACATTTCAGGAAACAATACTTTTTTTCTTTGGATCCGGTTTGAATGGAGTGAAACAATATACAGAATTTTGAATTATTTTTTTTTGCTCTAGCGTCAAAGCTGGCGAGGCGGATCCTGGGCTTGGGGTGGGGCATATAAATGAAATATGAAATTTTAATCATAATATTTAGAAGTAAACGGGAGACTAAAGGCACCGGACAATCAGGAAAAATTTTAGATTTTTCTTTGGAGTTGGAGTTTAATGTATACAACTGGTGAAGAACTCTCACTCGACATTGGTCAGCTCGATTACTTTATCCATCAATAAATGAGGTCGAGGCCACCAGCCGAAGGGGCATCCATAACCCGCGCAACGATCGAACCACCATCCTATCATTCATTCTTCTATTAGACCTGTAGGTCCTGGAGAGCACAGAGTTCTGCGTCTTAAAATTGAGTAGTTTCCATTCATTCACGCGCTTGGCACACACCCTCCTCATAGAGAGACAACTCACCTGTTGAAGCAGTGCATTCTTCCGGTGCTGCCTCAAGCGGCCTTGATCTCAGAGGGTAAAAGGCCTAAGGGCAGAGGGCAACAACCCGATCCCGTCGGGCCAACACAAAATAGGAGAAGAAACACTAAAACTATTGTCTTGAGTGCTGAGTGATGTCCTGCGTTGGTCCTCTGCCGGCGGGATCCACTTGCGCTATAAGCAGTGCTGACCGCGTGTGTGTGCGGGCACGCGGCCCGGCCTCCTGCTTTATATACAGACTTGCAGGTCCCCGCTGGAAAACCCGTCCCAGACGATCCCTGCTCCCTGCTCCCCGGCGCGGGGCGGGGCGGGGCGGGGCGGGGCGGGGCGGGGCGGGGCGGGGCGGGGCGGGGCGGGGCGGGGCGGGGCGGGGCGGGGCGGGGCGGGGCGGGGCGGGGCGGGGCTGGGACGGGACTCTCCCCTCTACTCCCTTTGATCCCTGCCCCCTGCTGCCCCCCTCGGCAGGGCGCGGCGCAGATGTAACGTAATGTGTCGCACAACAGGGGCGACAGCCAGGGGGAATGCCCATGCCCACGATGCCCATGCACATCACCCGACTCGACTCATCCACCGCCTCCATGGGAAACTAAGACACGCCGGTTTTTTTAGTGTCTGAGAGCTGACGGCGATCGAGCGAAACGTTTCGGAAGTAGAAATACACTATCGAGTGTGTTGCTGTTCAAGAGTCGGACGGGAAGTGCCCGGTTATCCCGTGGAATACGACCGGTGGCGATAAGGTGGCTGTTCTCGCCATGGCCCCAGTCTTAGTAATACCTTGGCAGCCTTCCGGATAGGTAAGCCTCGAGACCACTGCATGGAAGGGCTTGCAGAGAAGTAGCGACTTTGACACTGAAGCTGGATTTGTAATAGTTTATAACGAAAGTTCTGACGACTCACGTTTTATTCTGATCCCTCTGATTTACCGCTCTTCTGCACTTGATAAATTTTTACAGCAAAAAAACATATTCTCGCAAGTTCTTGAACTTAATTCGTACCAGATCTAGATGCACACAAAACCGAGCAATAAGTAGTATTTTTGTGAACACTTCTACCTTTATTTTGCAAGGCTTGAGTATTCAGACGAAAAGTTATTCTCATAAAAGTGATAGCAGATCAAAGTAATAACGAAACATTAGGGAGTTATCGCAAAAAAAATGGAGTTACAAATTATTGAAAATCCATATCCAGCGTAACTCTTCTCTCTCTCTCTCTCTCTCTTACCAAATGGGAATAGTTTCAACTCTCGCGTTGGTAAAGCCGAGGATTTCGATGGCGGTGGCCCTCACCGCGCTGTGCCTGCTCCTGGTGCTGCTCGCCCTCCTCGGCCCCGCGGCAGTCTGCAATGCTGGCGCCGTCGAACAGGAGGTGATTTCCACTAATTCACACTTTTAATTTTATACCGGTGTAGTAAATGCGAATCCGCTACGACAACAATGACTTTACCGTTTTTCTGCCCGGGGAAGCCTGGAGGATACCGGCGCCAAGTGGTATGTCCGCCAGGAAAGAAGTGCAAGGCAGGCCCCGGCCATGCTATTCGTGTACGTCTGTTCTGCGCCAGTGGCTGATTTTCCAAACGGTCGGTGCCCTTTTTGCGTTATCGTGTGTGTGATCGCCTGTTTCCGTTACAGCACTTCCCGCAGGCCCGTGGTCATCATGTGTCTCACGGATTCGACATACCTTCAGTCGGAGTTGTCGTAGGCGAACCGATCGAGGTACTCGAACCGATTCAGGTATTCGAGCCGATCGAAGTCATCGAGCCGATCGAAGTCATCGAACCGATCGAAGAAGTCGGTCCGATAGAAGTGATCGACGCGCACCCCCATTACGTGCAACCAGTGGACATCGTCAACCCCATCGGCGTGGATGTCGTCCATCCCGTGGATGTGGGGTTCAGCTCCTCCGCCGTGGTCGTGAGTGCTGTAGGGGCCCCGGATGACTACTATTACGACTACTATCAGTACTAGAAGTTTCCTGGAAAAATTACATAATACAGAATTGCACTATGATCGAGGCGCTGCACTGTCATGTTTCACCCGCTCGTCGATGCGCTAGGTCTTCTCATTAAATCTGAAACTCGAACTAATACTGTAACTAGCAGTCAAGAGAACAAAAAATAACTCAATTTTATTTTGGCACAACTTACTTTAAAAAAGTTATCCGTGCACTGTTAGCACGATGTAAATTTTTACAAGCTGTTTACGCAGCAGCACCAGCACCACCACACCTGGACCTCAAGACCTGGGCAATTCAGCCGGCGGCTGCTTCCGCACTCAATAAAACAAGTTGAGAACGCCGAAGCATTGCCCGCCTCTTTCGAACGCAGCGCCGCCGCCGCAAGAGAGCAACGGCCGGGCGGGAAATCCACGCGCGCCTCTCGAGAACCGCTCCTATCCGCCCGGCGGCCCCTCCTCACCCCGCCCCGCCGCGCCACGCGATCTCTTAATTGGTCACATCATCGTATAATACTATAATGCGGTTAATAACGCGCCAAACCTGACCACGGCTGGGGCTGGGGGGCTCCCCTCCCCAGCCCCCGGTTCGGTTGGCAGCCCTGCGGGGCGGGGAGGTCGATCAGGTGCGCCACCAGACGCACGTACGGCCACAAGCAGGCAGCAACAGTCTAACAGCAGCACCCCTCCCCCACCCCCACCCGCGGAGGCGTAGGGGGATTCCCTGTCCCACTTCTCACTTGGCGGGATTCCGTCCCCCCAATGTGGCCGCCGCAGCCCCCTGCCTGCAAACAGCTTTTCCTCGAGGCTAGAGTGCCGTGGCGGGCGGGCAGCGCGTCACAGGACGATATGTTGACGCTGTTGTTATTTATTGAGGATCACCATCGCCTCTTCGTCGTCTCCGCGAAATCGTAAGAGACCGGCCCGCGCGGTACGCACAGTCAATTTTGTAGCTCTTGCGTCTGTTGATCCGGTAATAGACGTGGAATGATGTCACAGTGTTGGGCAAGGTCGCCTCGCGTCGTCAGCGTGCGTACAGTCGCGCAAGCGCACGCGCCGCCCAACAACATGTAAGCCCGGTCCAGGCCAGGCCGTTTGCCGTGATGGCAAAAGATCGTTCGCACGCACCTGTGTGCGGCAGACGGGTATCTCCGCCTGCCTTCTAGGCAACATGTATTCTCATGGGTGGAGAGTTTGCCTAGTAGGCAGGCGGAGATACCCGTCTGCCGCACACAGGTGCGTGCGTACGACGTACGATCTTTTGCCTACTTTTCTAACATCACTGTGGGGGGGGGGGGGGGGAGTGAGGGGGGTGAGGACACGGGACGCGCCGGAATTGGTTCCCGTCTTTGGAATTCGCCCTCGCTGCGGCGCTACTCCCCGTGCGAGGAGCGCGGTCGAGGGGTATTGCGACGGCGCGCTGGGGCGTCGGGGTATCGTCGTCCTGGACCGGCGCGGAGTTCGTCCGCTTGCGATTGCGCTCAATTGTGTTTGTGTGAGTGTGAGAATGTGTGTATCTGTCTTTGTGCTTGTGCTGTGCGAGAGAGAGAGGGTGATCAGG
This sequence comes from Frankliniella fusca, assembly GCA_029379305.1. Lineage (NCBI taxonomy): Eukaryota > Metazoa > Arthropoda > Insecta > Thysanoptera > Thripidae > Frankliniella > Frankliniella fusca. The sequence goes on from JAHWGI010000971.1 coordinate 362,711, forward strand.
CCAATCGAAGGACTTCGAAGGCTGCGAGTTCTAACAAGCACGGTGAAGGTCAAGGTCAAGGTTTTCAAGCAAGCATTCTTGTTTTCCAAGCAGATCTGGAAAAACCAAGCAACCCCGATTTGTCTGCTTGGAATCCTAAACGATTTACAAGCAAGTCGTCTTGGAAACAAGTGCGGCTTCCCGAAAATCAGGACGGCAGGCGGCAGGCCACGCCGCGTCCTGCTTTCCAAGCAGGCTGCTTTGGACTGCTTAGAAACCAAGCAAATTTGCTTGAAAACGCGGCAGCCAGAGGCGGCCGTCCTAGAAACCGGGTCGCGCGCGCCTCCAGCCCTCCGGCGCCACCCGACCCCGACGTCAAGCAAGGACGCCTGCGGAGCCCGGGTAGGCAGCCAAGTAACAGCTGTGTGGTTTGTTGGCCTACCTCACAGGCTGAGGTGGCAGCGGGGGGAGGGGTGCGGGGTGCGTCGCCGGGCTAGTACGGGAGGGTGAGGGAGACAAGTTGTCGAGCAGCAATCGAATGTAAAATTCCTGATTTCCGCATGTCTCCGTTGCGTTGTGCACGGGAAAAAAAATGACTTTGTTGTCAGGATCAATATTTATCGATAGGCAAAATTCGATAGCTGAAATAGAGAATCCGATACCCACAGCCAGGAGCTCGTTGTCACGACCGGGCACTTGTACGAATGGAACAAACTCCAGCATAGTTCTCATCGTACAAGTGTCCGGTCGTGACAACCAGCTCCTGACTGTGCGTATCGGATTCTCGATTTCAGCTATCGAATTTTGCCTATCGACGAAAATTGATCCTCACAATGAAGTCATTTTTTTCCGTGTGGGCTTGTCACTTCGTCAGGGCTGTCAAGAGCACTTCGGTGGGATTGGCATGGGGGTTCAAGTCTTAACTGATGAGAGCCTGTTTCCCCGCGCGCATGGCTTTGTCCGAGGAGCAAGTAGGGCCTTGCATCCAGGGTCCGAGAGACACGTGCCCTGGGGACAAGGCAGTACAGTTAAGCCCGCAGGGTACCTAAGTTACGGATGTGAAAAGTCCCCCATTTTTTCCCATATTTTTTACTTGTTCTTTACCACCACCTCTCTCCTAAGTGGTGAAAAGAACGAGTATTGTTCTGAGTCGAGTGTTACCCTCAACTAGTATTATTTTGAGAACACTCAACAAATTTTGTATGTTTTCGTTTTAAGTCCATAACCCCAGCTTATCAGTGGAGTTTTCAATCTCAGAGAGCACAATACCTGCAGACAAGAATCTTGTACTCACCTGAACTAGAAACCTTCGTCTGAGTTTCAACAATGAACCTTTTTCACGTTTAATAGTATAATTTTGTGAACTCTTAACAAATTTTGTGATAGTTTTTATTCTAAGTCCCCGAGTCGGCTCGCGTTCCTGTATGCGCCCCAAAAGTCGAATCTGAGCGGGGAGGGGGGTAGGAGGGGCCGAACAAGGCCCCAGACGAGCAAGGGCCGGGAGCGGCCCGAGTGTCCCGGGAAAAACTTCCCCTTTACCACCCTGCACACATTAACACAATCTGAGATGAAAATGGACTCTCACGACTCACATAACGTTTTACACTTCTACCTTTGTAGCACATAATTATGTACAGAACGAGTTCCATACTTATCACAAAATTCATTTTCTGTTCTATTTTGAACTTTTATTTTATTAATTTTAAATCACACGGAGTTTTGGAATATTTGAAATAGGTATGGAATATTATTTTTTTTAGATGGAATATTTTTGCAATAGATGGAATATTTGGAGAATGTTCAGTGAAATAGTCGAAGTGGTCCATCCCTCGGCGGGGGCGGGAGGGTTTAATTAACGGAGTGGTGTTGCAGGGTGCAAGGGAGTTGAAGATGGGGGTCACGGTGACGCGCGCGCTCCATTTCGATTCTGACGCTGCAGGGCCGGTGAGGTAGGTGGAGCCGGTGGAGCCCGCACTTTGCTCTCACGGATTGTCAGCGGGGGCCTCCAGCGCTCCTGCCGCTTACGGCGCCACGCCCCTCCGTCTCGCCTGTAATGATAAGCTAACTCTTTTTCTCTTGGTTCTGAGCCCGCGCGAGCTGCTCATACCTGCAGGGCACAGGGATTCAAGTACTGCGGCCAGCCTGACACAAAGTCACGAGGCCACGACTGTGGCGATGTCGCGGCTTGTATCCGCTTGTATCCGTCATGTTGGCGTGTTAGGGTGACGCCGGCCGGTGCTGGCTGACGGGCCTCGGACTGGAGTTCTCGTGGACCATGATTAGGATGCTTAGTGCCGGTCCGGCCAGTGGTGGGGGTGAGGAACGCGTATCGCGTATATATATTGGAAATAAGCAGCGCGCGCGAAATTGCGAGGCGCTGCCGTTGTTGCGAGGTGGTGAGACAAGAGAGGAATGTGGTCCGGTGGTCCATCGCGGTGTGTGTGTGTGTGTGTGTGTGAGAGAGAGAGAGAGAGAGAGAGAGAGAGAGAGAGAGAGAGAGAGAGAGAGAGAGAGAGAGAGAGAGAGAGAGAGAGAGAGAGAGAGAGAGAGAGAGAGTGCGCGCGCGCGCGCGCGTGTGGGCGTCCCCACAGGAGTCTCGGCCATCGCTCACACTCACCTGCGAGGAATGCCAGCACGCGGCCAGAAGCGTAGGGTCATCAGTGCAGCCAACTTACTTACCGCCTTGATTCAGGGGGATAGGAATCCAGTTCCGGGTGTTGGTCGCGCCCGCCCCATACCTCGCCCCACCCGCCCCGCCCGCAGCCGCTCCTCTTCCCGGTCCTTCGCATACCGCTGTCAGGCAGGCCAATTATGAGAAATGAAACGCGGCATTTCGAACGCCTGGCAGAGCTGTTTGTAAGCAGTTCCTGGCAGTTCCGGTCAGCTCCTCTCTCCCTCTCTTTCTCTCTAGATTTGCCCTTTCGCCAAACATATGAGACCTCACGAGATCGCAAGTACCGTTTCCGCAGCTGCACTTTTCCTTTCCGCACGTCGAACTCTCGAGGACAGCGCGGGACAGGGCAGGGCCAGCCGTCTGATTCCGAAGATCGCTCTCGCGCCTCGGTCCTTGTCGCACTCATGGGGGCCTGCCATCCCCCACATAGGGCACCGCCATTGGTGCGACAAGGATGGAGGCTCGTGAGCCGTCTTCTGAATCAGACGGCACCCGACAGTGAGGTTATGACAGATGGTGATTGATGCTTTCGCAGTGTAATACGTGGTCGGGGTGATGAGAAGGGCGGTGCGGGGTGCAGGAGGACCCATAGAGGACCTCCCAAACATGAGAGGGGAGGGGGGGGGGAGGCGGCCTGCGGTGGGCCGGGCGGCGCCTTGTGTGAGACCAGAGCCGCGGCCCGGCGGCCAGGTGACTCACCACCGCCGCCTGGCCTGGCAGGCGGATCAACATCAACATTGCGGCCGTTGAAGTGAGTGCGGAAGAATTACCGAGGGGAAGAGATGAGGAGGAGTGAGGGGTGCCACGGTGCCACGGGGCGCCGCGAGGCGATGTGGATGTGTCGGCCCCGAGGGCTGGAGGGAAAAAGGGAGGGGGGGGGGGGGGGGGGGGGGGCCGGGCCGGGGGGTCCTCTGTATGCCACCCGCACCGCTGCTCCCCCGCCATCGAGGACGATATCGCCCTCCCTCCCCACCCGCCCACCGATCCCGCCCGGGCGCAGATCGTATCCAGGTCGCCCACGCCGCCGCGCCGCCCCCCACACACCGCCCACGTGCCCCTCCCCGCCCCGCGCTCGCCCACACACGGCGGCGTGAGCGGGATCGTCGTGTGTTCACTTCAAGTTCCGCGATTCCCACGCTGCTCGGCAGCTGCCCGCCGTGTGCGACCCCAGGCGGCCCGCACCGCGCGGCGCCCGCCCGTCGAGGTCCCGATGAAGGCAGGGCAGCGGGGCCCGGCATCGGCATCCGACACCTGTCCTGAAAGCCTATAAAACAGATGTGTAGGCAAGGTGCCGCGCGGGGAAACTCGTCAGGCAGCGCTCTTAGGGCAATCGCATACTGAGACTCGTGAGACTACTTTTATCTGGGCGGCCGCGCCCTGCTCCAACGGCGGCGCCACCGGCGGCGGCCGGGCGCGTCGCGGTTCCACGAACTTGAGGCGGGCTGACTCGGCGTGGGCAGCCGAGGCCTGGGCCTATATAGGCCGGGTGAGACTATCAGGTGCAAAGGGTCGTCAACTCCGATATTCCTTGGAACTCCGAACTCGAGATGATATTACCTCAAATATTACTTTGATATTACCCATATTACAAATAATATAACGTTTTGATATTACCCATTTTCTCAGAATTATGACGTCAAAAATTCGTGTAATATTACTAATAATACCTGTAATATTCCATATTCCTCCGTACACGGTCAAGAGGAGTTGACGACCCTTTGATCAGGTGTGACAACCTTGCTGACCGCTCTGACCGTCGCATAGGCGTACCGCGCCTTTGACGCGAGAGAAAAAGAACCATCCAACCGATATTTCTCTGTTTCTAAAGCTTCCGAAAATGGTGTGCAAAAAAATCAAAGTCATCATTCCCTCCGCCGTGGCTTTAGACCGAGGAGTCCTTCACTATAATTTAACAATTTCACTATTTTATTACAATTTTTCTTAAATTTTTCTATTTTTTTTTCTGATTTTCTGAAAAAAAAAATCTGATTTTTCTTGATTTTTTAGTGTTTTTCCCTGGTTTCTTACTGATTTTGTTTCAGGATGTTCATTGTTTTGAGTGAAATACCCCTCGCTTTAGACCACCTGTACGTGCCCCTGCGTGCGGCTCAATCGAGTTCCAACGAAGCGGTAAAAGTTTGTCCCACGTTCCTTCCTCGCGACGGATCGGGACACGAGCCATAAAGACGCCCTGGGAGCCGTCTGTCCGGCCCAGCCCGGCCCGGCCCGATCAGGCCGGTGGGTTATCAGAATCTGTCGCGGCCGGGGCGCAATGTTATGAACCTCCCGCCGACCACACGGCGACTGCTTCCCGCGAAGTGGAATGATCACGGACCGGACCGGAGCGCGCGTGTGGCGGCGATAACCTGCTGGGTTATTAGTGTCTCTCTCGTGACGTGTCACCAGGGCAATGGCTCTGTCTTCTCTCTCTCTCTCTCTCTCTCTCTCTCTCTCTCTCTCTCTCTCTCTCTCTCTCTCTCTCTCTCTCTCTCTCTCTCTCTCTCTCTCTCTCTCGTTGTTTTGCCCCAGCCTGTCTCTCTTTGTCACACATGTTGCCAATTAATTTGCCACGGAGTAGTAGACGGGCGGGGCGCTAGACAGACGCCCGACGATGGTCGCTTTCATTTGTTTTATTTTTCTATTTCTCTTTCATTCGTTTATTTTGTGAGTCGACATTTGCAGGACGGTTTGTGCTTGTGCCAGCCGCGCGCGCCCCGCCGCCCGCCTTGCGGTTTGGGTTCGCGTCGCGCCTGCATTGCACCTCGCCCGGCCCGGATGTCGTCTGCGGTTCCAGGAACATGTGTGTTTGACTGTGAGGGCCGCAGCACGTGTGCTAGAGAGAGAGGGGGAGACGAGGGGGCTGTAAAGAGCAGAGATAATCTGCCCGTGTGTAAGAGAGAGAGAGTTGAAGAGATTCATGCCGGCGTCGCGAGAGATGCTGAGTCCAAAGCCAAAGTGTGAGCTAAAAGGGTCCCGCTCACCGCAGACACAGGGTACATTTACTCAGTCAGTGTTTGCTGGGCGGTGTTGGTTAATCTCGGTTTCCCACCACACGAAAAATCAAGCACAATTTGTGATATTTTTGTAACAATAGTAATTATAACGAAGTTTTACAAAACATCACTTAAAACAGAGAAGTACATATTGGTGAGTTCAGGAGAGAGAGGAAAAACGTTTTACACACTAAGTTACGAGCCGTACTTTATCTGGTTGACATCATTGTGGATTCTATTTATTTTTCAGAGGCCAGAAAAAAAAGTTCTATGATGGCAAAGAATATGGATTGCGCTCGAATTAACGTACTAATCTCTTAATATTTATCTGCATCACAATCGTTCTAACAATAAAATGGCTCTAGAATCACAAAGAAAGTTTACTATAATAAGGAAACAGTTTCATAGGAATGGAATGAAATCCTGAGAAAGGCTACTGCTCGTTGTATCTTCATGCCTCTCTACATAGGATCATACTAGGATCATACTCAGAGGTGCCGCATGCACAGCGTGCGGGTGGTTATTCTATACACTAACGACAACTGTTTTCAGTGCTGCCCTACCTACACCAGTTTGTAAAAATGTGCTGAGGGAACAATAATCATAAATAATAGTAAAGTAGAAATTCTACAAGTCTGTGTTGTAAGGAGATGTCTAAATAATATCATTTAAAATCACCAGGTATCTCTAAGAGATTCACAAAAATGCCTTAGAATAAAAATTAATTTGTACATTTGAAGGATGCATTAAAAATTCTACATTTAAAATGCAAGAATAACATTTTGCACTGACACAGATGTGTCATTTCAGAACAATACTCTCATATACATTTATACGTCTCCAACAAAAAGAAATAAATAGAATTAAAACCGGCACAATTGCTCAAAACAAAACAATGCCTTCCTACCTACCTATAATCAGCAAGACGAGATCTTCGGGAGGTTTACGCTAGCGAGTACCTTAACAATAATAAGAGGGCCGCTAGTTACGAGGGCGGCGCGGCGGGCGGCTGGGGGGCCGGCGGGGGCGGCGAGGGCGAGGTGGGCGCCGCGTACCTCTGCATGGAGTAGTGCCCCCAGTAGGGCGGGGGCGGCGGCGGCCCCGGGAACAGGATGCCGCCCGCCGCGGCCGCCGCGGCCGCCGCCATGGCCTGGTGGTGGGCGGGGTGGTGCGGGTGCGGGTGGTGCGGGTGGTGCGGGTGGAGGTGCGGGTGGCCACAGTGGCCCGAGGGCTGCCCCATCCTGAGGAAGCACAAGAATGGCAATGCTCAGAACAAGCCTGGTGGGTGGCAGCGCCGTAGTGAAAAATAGTCGTGAGGGTTGTGGAAAAAAATTTCCATGACAAGTGTCGTTAAGTTACAACTTTGAGTTCTATAGTTTCGAGTATTTTTTGACGTCATGTGTTGACTTAGTTTTCTTCAACGATCAAGTATTTGCTCTCGTGAATTTAAGACTGCGGTTTTAGATTTACAACTCTGTGTCGTAATCCTCAAGTATGAAAAAAAAAATTGTTAATTTATGAAAAAAATTCTCACAGTGGCGGCGCGGTTAGGGTGTGCCAAAGTCAAACCTTCGATCACCAACAGACACAGTGGTGTTAGATAAGTAGGCAAAAGATCGTATGCACGTACCTGTGTGTGGAAGACAAGTATCTCCGCCTGCCTCCTAGGCGAACGCTCCACTCATGAGAATACACTTTGCCTAGTAGGCAGGCGGAGATACCCGTCTGCCGCACACAGGTGCGAGCGTTCGATCCGTTGCCTACTTAACTAACAACACTGAACCAACATGCAAGTTGTCTTGCCCTGCTGAAAGAAAGTAGGCTTAAAATAAGGACAGTGCTATTTTTGTTGCGGCCAATTACGTAAAATTTTGCTCCGAGTTTGTTTAAACCACGTTAAAATAGTTGAAATAAGAAAAAAAATAACTTATTTTTTTTATTTTTTTGGTTTGGTTTAAAAAAAAATTGGTATCGGACGCGGCGAAAAATATTACTGTCTACACACTACCGGCTTATGTACTTTTTTGTACGTAGCTATGTAAATCTATGTGCATGCGTAACTTACGTAAAAATTTCTTACATAGTTACGCATAAAAAGGCTCACTTTTTACGTAATTACGTAAGAATTTTTGCATAATTATGTAATAAATTTTACGTATACGTACCGGCTTATGTACTTTTTTGTACGTAGCTATGTAAATCTATGTGCATGCGTAACTTACGTAAAAATTTCTTACATAGTTACGCATAAAAAGGCTCACTTTTTACGTAATTACGTAAGAATTTTTGCATAATTATGTAATAAATTTTACGTATACGTAAAATTTATTACATAATTATGCAAAAATTCTTACGTAATTACGTAAAAAGTGAGCCTTTTTATGCGTAACTATGTAAGAAATTTTTACGTAAGTTACGCATGCACATAGATTTACATAGCTACGTACAAAAAAGTGAGTGTGTATATTTTACGCCTACTTTTCTTTTCGGCATAAAAAACTTTTTTGTGAGTGTGCGTCTCTTGTTACCTATCTCGAATATAGGCCACTCAGTATTTCATTGAAAGGTCCTGTCTGTATCAATAAAACACCGGGTGGCCCTTATTCGAGATGGGTTACAAGACGCGCGTGGTGATCGAAATAAGTTTACTTTGGCACACCCCAGCGACGGTGGTCTCGACATCATAGCGGCTGGAGCTTGAGTCGCGAGCGGACGACCACCCCGCGGACATAGAAAATACTCGAGGGGGAAATAAGTCGCGAAAATGGTGTACACTTCGTACGATAATGGACCGGAAATGGGTCAGAAATGGCTGTTAATGCTGAAAATAGGGAAAATGTGTGAAAATGCGCGAAAATGACTGGAAATGCATGATAATGGGATGAAAATGGCCGAAAATGCCTTAAGCATAATATAGGGCAATGCATGAAAATGTGTGAAAATATGCGAAAATGAATGACAATGTATGATAATGCATGGATATGGTTGAAAATGGTGGAAATGTGAGGAACTGCAAGAAAATGTGTGGAAATGTGTGAAAATGTGCGGAAATGTATGAATATGTGTGGAAATGAGTGAAAAATAGAAAACTAAGAAGGATGAAAATGAATGAAAATGGCTGGAAATGGTTGGAAATGATAATGCGGTGTACACTTTTCTCCAAAGTTATTTCCCCCTCGAAAATACTAGAAAAGAAATAGAGGTACGAGAAACTCAAACAGAGCGTAGCGTTAGCGCAAGGAGAAGCTCGAGGTCCTTCTCCCGTGGTGGTCGCGCGGCTAGCCCATAGTCTAGCGCCCGCGCGATCGGAGGGCGGCCACGCGGGCGCAGGGGAGTACGGCGGGCGGCCTACCCTCCGGCCGCGCGGGCGCTGGCTGCAGCCGGGCTGCAGCAGAGGGATTCCGGTGCAGTCCTTGAGAGTGCGAGAGAGCCAGAGCGCTCTATCGCACCCCCCGCAGACTCCTTGAGTGCGAGAGAGCCAGAGCGAGTAGTGGGTTCTCCGGGGGGCAGTGCGCTGCAGCAGCAGCGGTGCGGCACTCACCTGGAGGCCTGCAGCTTGTGCGGGTACCCCACCAGGTCGCCCGGGTGGTGCTGGTACTTGGACGGGTAGGACGCGAGGCCCGAGGCGCCCAGGGGGCTGGCGCCCAGGGTGGAGGCGCTGAGAGGGCTGGGCGCGAGGGTGGGGCCGCCCAGGCCGCCGGCGCCCGCCCCCGCGCCGCCCTGCGCCTGCGCCTGACACGCCAGCATCAGCCCGTGGAAGTCGAACTTGTAGGCGTAGCGCTTGCCGTGCACCTTGGTCATGATGTTCTTGTCGTAGTAGTACCTGCAGGCAGCGAAAATAAACCGTGCATAGCTGGTCCACGAAGCGGAGAAAGAAGCGATCGATTTCTGGGTATGCGCTTACTGATATTTTTAAGGGGTGTTGAATTCCATTTCTCATGGCACATTTGCAGAATAAATGGCAAGGTGCCATAGTTTTCGAAATATGGTTAAATGGAATACAAGTTGACAGGACGTAGCCCATTTTACCTTTCATTATTCTTTCTGAGAAAAATAGAATGTGGATATTTATACATTACTCGTTTTGTATTACAAAAATAAATAAATAAAAAAAAAAACATGCCTTCAAATTTCAATGACCGCCTTCAGATATTTTGTTTTTACACCCTTTTTACTCCTTTTTCAAAAACTTGCACGGGACTCGTCTCTTTGATACCCAGAAAGATTCAATGTAACATAAATAATATACTAGTCATACCACTTGAAAAGTGCAATGAAGAGTGAAATAACATTTTAGAATTAATTTGGGAGATTTATTTAAGATTACAACAGTATTTTTTGGGGATCCCTTTAGAGTTTTGGTTTTCCAGTTAAACCTCTTTTCCACTTTGCGTAGACGTAGACTAGTATAAAAGGCGATTTCAAAAATTCACATAAAAAATAAGACGTATGGGCATAACCAGGCTTTTCTGATTGGGAGTTTTATGTGGTTTTATTAACGGAGACTCCATGTTACTCCCACAAATCGGATTTATTTTACAGCAACTGTCGACGCAACTCGTTCTCTCTTTCTTGGAAGGCTTCCCGTCCTCCCGGCCCGGCCTGGCCGTTTGTCAATCCTCGTGTCCTGTCCTGAGCGGACCCGGGAGTCCCTTTGGCCCTCAGGCGCCCGCCTTCAAGCAGATTGACCCCTTTGGGAGTCTGGGTCATCGGTCACCCCTGCCTTTTCTGTTTCGGACCATTTTGAAGCCAAGCTGCTTCGTCGCTCCTCTGTCATTTTCCACTGTGAATAATATATTCGTAGCTTTAAGGTTTATGTTGTCAATTACGACTTACGAAATTTTTTGTAAATTTACGACAGCCCATTCTTCCTTGTAATTGAATTTTAATTTGATAGGCAGTGCTAGTAATTTTACGATACGAGATTGTAATTTTACAACTCCGTTTCATGGAAAGTTTTTCCGTAAACCTACTACTATTTTTTCACAGTGTCATGCCCCTGTCCTGCTGTTAGACCCCGACACTCGTGATATTGTAAGGGTTCACCATTAACCGTTTAAAGACAATTCCTGTCCGCGGCTGTCAGGACGTAGTCCTGCTGTTCCATCCCCGTGCCGTCCTGACCTGCTGACAGACTCACCTGAGCGCCCGGCTGAGCTTGTCGTAGTTCATGTTGGGCTTGCTCTTGCGCTCGCCCCACCGGCGCGCCACCTCGTCCGGGTCGCCGAGCTTGAACTCGCCATTGGTCCCTTCCCAGCAGATGAGCGGCGCGTTGGACGAATCAGCGAGCAGCTCGAGGAGGAACTGCCACAGCTGGATCTGCCCCGAGCCTTGGGCCACCAACCGGGAGGAGGCGGCGTTCAGGAGCTGGTACGGGTCTGCGGGACAGAGAGAGAGAGGCAGCGGGGCCCGGTGAGAGCGAGACAGAGAGAGAGAGAGGCGCGGGCCTAGAGGTGGGGTGGGGAGGCAACAAGGATGCGCGAGGCCCCGGGTGGGGTGGGGCTCAGCGAGGCGGGGCGGGGCGGGGCGGGTTGCGGTGGGGCGGGGCCGGGCGGGGTCTGGCAGGGTGTAGTCCGTTTAGGACCCTCAGTGCGCACGCGCGCCTCCCGGCGACCATGCTTGTAGTCGCGTGGGGGAGCTGGGCTGGGCTGGGCCGTGTTGGGGACAAAATAAGAAATAAACAGAACCAAAATAACACTTCAATTACAGATAATTTTTTTTTTTTACAAAACTCGCACCTTCTTATCTCTGCAAACTTCATGCTCTGTGAAAACTCAAACATTCTAACCGACAAATTTGAACACGGAAAGAGCCCGTGTGGCAGCGGTAAGCTGAATAGCACTTGACATCCGCCTGAAAGAGTAGACGGTTTTCACGCCCCGGTTTGTCGGTTTCCAGTGCGCTTCGTGGCCGGATTCAGACCATTTATTAAATTCTTCGGGGCCAGAATTGGCCCGGAATACCGATTAACTGGCGACGTACTGGCGTCGGAAAACGGTCGAAATGCGAACTGAAAAACGACTCGTTTTCATGCGGTTTTCAGTCCGCTTTCCGGTGATCGGGGGAAACGCGGCAGATGAGGTTGCTGGATGAGAAATTCGCCGCTCATTCGTACCCGTGTGAGAAGGGCACGAGACAGTGCGGCCGTCTGAATCGCGTCTGAATCCGCTCAGACTGCGAAAAAATGAATGTCGCTGGGTGGGGGGGGGGAGACCCGGCCCGCCGCTGCTGGGTGGAGGCGAACCCTTCGCCAGCATCTTCTCTCATTCGGAAACCGGTGCCGTATCCACTGGGCCAGAGTGAACACGTGAAGGGAGGGCTCGCCGCCGTCCCTATCTACCGCTTGGTGACGGCGCGGAACTTAGCGCTGTAGTTGACTTTGCCGGGTGAAGTACGGGTGAAAGTAAAGTCCAGGTGTCGTAGAGCGTATTGCAATAGAATAAAATACATTTTACATTGGGTTGCCTGCTGTGTCCCACACAGCATAGTAAGACGGCTCAAAAAATATGGATACGACTTAAAATATCGCGTATTACATCACAACATACCACCACTGTGTGACACACAGTAGCCAACCCAGTGTACAATATATTTTATTCTGTTGCAATATGACACCTGGACTTTCACCCGTACTTCACCCGGCAAAGTCAACTACAGCGCTAAGTTCCGCGCCGTCACCGAGCGGTAGATAGGGACGGCGGCGAGCCCTCCCTTCACGTGTTCACTCTGGCCCAGTGGATACGGCACCGGTTTCCGAATGAGAGAAGATGCTGGCGAAGGGTTCGCCTCCACCCAGCAGCGGCGGGCCGGGTCTCCCAGCGACATTCATTTTTTCGCAGTCTGAGCGGATTCAGACGCGATTCAGACGGCCGCACTGTCTCATGCCCTTCTCACACGGGTACGAATGAGCGGCGAATTTCTCATCCAGCAACCCCATCTGCCGCGTCTCCCCCGATCACCAGAAAGCGGACTGAAAGCCGCATGAAAACGAGTCGTTTTTCAGTTCGCATTTCGACCGTTTTCCGACGCCAGTACGTCGCCAGTTAATCGGTATTCCGGGCCAATTCTGGCCCCGAAGAGTTTAATAAATGGTCTGAATACGGCCACGAAGCGCACTGGAAACCGACAAACCGGGGCGTGAAAACCGTCTACTCTTTCAGGCGGATGTCAAGTGCTATTCAGCTTACCGCTGCCACACGGGAGCATGCAAAAAGTCACTCTAAGACTCTCTTTGACAGAAATTTACTTTTTCAAATAGATTTCCTGCATTCGAGCAACAAACCCTTGCCCCTTCTTGTTCTAAGGGGAAGTGCTGACAATGATATCGGGGTTACATGACGTCACACGCCCAAGGCAGGCGACGAAACGAACACGCACAAGGACACCAGGGAAATAATTATTCGGACCCGTCGCAGCAGGCGCCACTCTTGGCCCCGGCTCGGCTCGGCTCGGCTCGGCACGGCTCGGCATGGCTCGGCACGGCACCCAAACCATCCGGATTACTTTGGCAAGTTATTTATTCGCCCAGAGGTTTCGCCGGCGAGGCGAGGCGACCCGCCTGTGCGGCGCCGTGGCGTGTGGCCGGGCGGCCGGGAGGCGGCGGAGGCCATCTTGGCATTCGCGACTGAGTCCCCCCTCCCCTCACCCCCCTCGGGAAGATCGGCAAAAACATGGTACACCGTCGGAAATCAAAACGGCGACTGTGGGAAAGTGAACTGTAAATACCAGAGCGAGGATTCTCGCCTTCAGGAGAGCGAGAAATTTTCTCTCACTCTTTGAGAGCGAGGTTTGTTTTCCTCGCTCGACTAGAACAATAGTCTCAAAAATCTCACCCTAGTTAAGTGAGGATTGGGAAACCTAGCTCTTTTTGAGTGAGGATTTGTATCACTTATCTCACTTAATTTGAGTGGATGTCCTGGATTCTTTCTCAACAAGAAAGAGCGAGGTTCCCGAACTCTAACTTAAACTGGGCAAGAGCTCTTGCCCTCCTTTTCCTAGGAAAAATCTCACTCCTTTTTAATGAGACGGTCTCACTCTTGCATTTGCAGTGTGACCTTAACAATAACTTGAGAGCGAGAGAGATGGGGTGATCGAGAGGAAGGCGGAGCAGGGCTTAAGGTTTGTGGGCACGGGGCAGTAGAAGCTGGACGAGGGGAAGGCAACATTCGGCGGCCGACATCGCTTAGGTTGGACAGGGCACGGCAGGGCGCAGGACGTCTGTGAAAAATTGCCGGTGAGTCTTATTTGAGATTAGGATCGAGGGGTGGTGGGAGGGAATGTGCGGCCACTGTGGTGGTGGACAGGGCTGGGAAGGGCCGGGCAGTGCCGCTGTCCCAGTGGAAGCGAGCTGGCGAGGGCGGCACAGGCCACAGCCACAGGGCACATAGGCCTGGGCCGAGGCGTTGATCTGAGAGCAGTGCAACTCTTAGCGACCGCGGGGCGGGCCATGCCACTGGGACAGCGAGAGTAAAATAAATTCGAAGAGATATCGTAGCTTCTAATAGAAGAGAATCACACGTAGAAGAGTAAAAAGGTTGTGCTTTCACTCACTAACATCGGTGACAATAACCATAAAACCATAGTTGAGACAGAAATATTGTTTTTTTTTTTTGTTTTTTTTTTTTCACTAAAATTTCGAACATGGTATACAGCTATCATATTGCTCTCTCAAGCAAAATGTCATGGTTGTCCCTGATTCCTGCTACAACTTTTCAATTTTCCTGTCTTTTGAAAATTAACATGGAAATTTTTACAAGGTGCGCAACGCGTAGGCCCTGCGAGAAATCCCACTACTTTTCAAATTAAACGCCCGTCCGCGTCCCGCCCGCTGTCACGCCAGCAGAGCGGAGGGCAGCCTGGTCCAGTCCAGCCGGCCGCGGTCACCCTCTCGACAAGAGAGAAGCCCCGGGCCGGGCCGGGCCGGGAGGGGTTTAGTCTGCACGGGGCTTCCCTCCCATCAGCAGCAGCCGCGCGGTGGCGGGCGCGCAGGCGGCGGAGCGTGACGGGGCGTGACGGGACGTGACGGGGCGTGACGGGGCGTGACGGCCGAGATGGGGAGAGCGTTACCTTCGAACATGGAGATGCACAGGGACAACATGACTCCGCTACGCTCGCTACGCTCCAGCGGCAGCCGCGCGCCGCCGGGCACCGCGGGCACCGAGGCCCTCACGACCCCGAGCAGTGCGTGAAGAAGGACTGGCGGCGGCGCCGGGTCCACGTCATGGCGCTCGGCTCCGGGCGGACGCGAGGACGTCGACGACGATGAACGAGGCGAGCAGGACGAGTTATCCAGTGGCGGGCGCGCGGGGCCGCGGGGCCGGCCGGGCGTGTCGCGGACAACACGAGGAAGCCGTGCAAACGACGCAGACTGAGGAGCAGGCGAGTGGCTCCTGCTTCTGTTCCCGCTCAAGCTCAAGCTCCTGCTCAAGCTCCTGCTCAAGCTCCTGCTCAAGCTCCTGCTCCTGCTCCTACTCCTGCCCCGGCTCCTCTGCAGAGGGCTGCAGGCCGCGTCCACGGCTCATGCCGACTCGCACCAACTTGTTGATGTGTCGGGAGGCGACTGAGGCGGGCAGAGGCGACACGCGGCCGCCGCGGGGCTGGACCGCGCGGGAGGCTGCACTGCAACCCCCACCAGCCCCGCGGTGGGGGCGCAGGCCAGCGCGGGCGGGGCACGGGGGTGGAGACCCAGCCCCCTGCTGCCAGGGGATATCACGGCTGATAAAAAGGAGAGAGAGGGGTAGTTCAGTTCGGCTGTAAGCTGCTCGCTCCCCGCCAGTGTCCGAGGCCATCCCTCAAGATATGCGCGTGCCGGCCCGGGCCGGAGGAGTGCTCACTACTCCCAGTTAACGGGTAGCGTTCAGGTTTAGGGCCGCGCCGTGCCGCGTCGGCTAGGGGGGCGGGCGCGGGCGAGGTGTACTCAGCAGCGCTTAGTGCTCCTGTGTGAAACACACAATGCTGCGGGCCGGGCGCGACCTCCGCCTGCAGAGCGACAGGGGAGGGTTGCGGCTTCTCGCCCCGCCCCGCGCGTGCGGCAGTTATGGCGCAGATTATGAGGCTGTAACCACTCTGAGTGGAGCGTATGGTGATGTCCCCCGGGCGCCGGCCCGGCCCAGCCCGGCGCGGCGTGGCCTGGCGTGGCCCTCGGGTCACCGGGAGTTAGTTTTGGGGTTGAATAATCGCCCGGGCACCGAGCCCCGCTCTCGCGGGGTTGATGTTGATGGGGCTCATAAGCGTGGGCGCGAGCGTAGAGCGGTGTGTTATGGGGGCGGGGCGGCGGGGCCCCTGCGCCCCTCAACACAGCTTTACGCTTCACACGCGCTCCTCCCTTATTTTCTCCGTTTCGTCCGTGTCTGTGCGGCCGTGCCAACCTCCCTTGACAAATTAGCGTGGGGCGAATGCTATCGGAGAAGCCCTTCGTCTTCGCCCTCCTTCCCCCGGCCGTGCCAACCTCACCCCCGCCCCGCCCCGCCCCGCCCCGCCCCGCCCCGCCCCGCCCCGCCCCACCACGCCCCGCGCTCCCGCACCCTCGCGCCGCACGTCGCATTGAACCCTTTTCTTCGCTCCTTAATTGCCCTTTCCGCAGCGAGGGTCCGAAACGCCTTGAATGGCCAAGTCTATTTCTCTTTCTTTTCCGGCTGATGTACACCTCCTGATCCCTGCCTTCCTCTTGCCTTCCTCCAGCCACCCTCCCCCCACCCCCTCGCACCACCCGGCCACGCCAACCCCCCTGTATTATGGGGAGGCACAGTAAGCGGTCGCAGCCCCACCTGAATGCGAAAACAGTGCGGCGCCAACTACACGCCGAAAAAGAGCAAACTAAAACCCAGCGCTGCAGGGTAGCAGCGTCGGGAGCGGGAGGCGCCTCGCGGCCCCCAGCCTGTATTCAAACTATCGCCCGCTCCGCCTCCATAAGTCAAGTCTTACGCGGACGGGACGGGCTGCCATAACCTGAAAACTTGATTAAACCTCGGGAGATGGTCGCGTCTTGAGCGTGGCGCCCCTGTCGCGTCACACAGCGCGTGTTATTGACTGTAAAACCGGAGCTCCCGGGACTGTCTGGCCATCGCAGGGCACTCCAGGGCGTCGCCCACGGCTGAGAATCATCCACAATACGGCGCAACAAAATCAACTAAGCGTGCCGCCTGAGTGGCCCGATCACACAGAAGCGGCAGCAGACGATTGTGTTCTGCCAACTTACTCTCTTGACCCAAAAACGCGCGCAAAAAAATGATACTATTAAGAAGTGCCTCCCCTTCTCCAGCCACTCCGCTAAATCCGGTGCGCCATCCACTGCGGGGCCTCCGAGCAGCATGGGGGTGATCCGCCGGTGTCGAGCCTGGCCTGGCCGGGTCGGGCCGGGCCTAGGGGCGGGAGTGTGTGACCTCCACTTGGCCCCGCCCCGCCCCGCCCCGCCCCACCCCGGCACCTCGCCCGCAGCCCTCCCCTCCCGGACCGGGCCACACCGAGACCTTACGGCAAAGCCCGGTCGAGCCCTCGCATGATAAATGACTGTTTAAAACAACGAAGATGGCTATAACGCACCCTCTTCCTCCCTCCCTGGCGCGGTGCGGCGCGGCCCCATCCTCCCCTCCACTGCATTGTCTTGCCGCACCCACAACGGCGGGCGCGGAAAATCACACATTTATGGCGGTCGGAAAAACATTTCTTTTTTCGCAGGTGATACATTCAAGTATTTACTAGAATACACTTATATAATAATTACTGGCACTGTTTTTCCCCCCTCCCTTGATCTGGTTGATCCTCTGGTCGAAGCTAGCTAAGCCACCTGTATACATGATACGAGGGCACCTCGTCGTGAAAATGCTCTCGCCCGTTCCAGCATGAACTACTTGCTCGAAGGCCCCTTCCTTCTCCAGATTCTCCAGTCCTTCAGACCGCGTCGAACCCCTGAAACATGTTCCCCTTACCCCTCGCACTTCCCGCGGCGCGGGGGTCCTGGCCGGCAGCAGCCCCCAGTCCCACCCCCAACCCCCAACCCCCAACCCCCAACCCCCAACCCCCAACCCCCAACACCACCCCCCGAACGGTCGTGGCCTCGCCTCGCGCCCCCAGCAGCTCCGATATTGTATTCTTGATTAGATGGTTCCTCCAACGGGAAGCGGAGGGAAAGACGGGATTTGCTCTTCCCGGTTCTGTTTCCTTCAGGTTGCCTCCGGAGTCGCCCTTTCCTCGCCTCTCTACTCTCTCAATCGTCCTCGCGCGGGCAGGCGGAATTAGTGATAAAAATAAGAGAGAAAACCTGAACACTGAAAAAAAAATTTGTTGATGCTTAACAGCAAAAGTGTTTTTAACTTTTTAAACAACATATGCTTTTTACAAACAAACTTTTTGTCACAGGTCAAGAGTTCAAAAAATTTATGTCATTCCAAAAAAGTGTTTCTGTCTCGTTACTGCGCAGAAATGTTATTAGTTACAAACTTCGCTGTGCTCCGACAAAATGTGTTAGTTAAAAAGTTGACAACAGTTTTGTTGTCACGTTACAACACACCCATAAACATCAGTTTCTTGTATGGGGCCATATGGTAAGAACATACGGATGTTTTAAAGTGCAATTCTAAAAACAACTCCTTTGTTTGAGAACAAGGTGCTCGTCGCTCAACCTCTGGTCTGCCTGACAACTATTCTTTACAGTGAAGATGCTCTTGGATCTTCCCCAAGTAAATAATTGATAACCAAAGCTCTTCTCCATGAAAAGGAAAAGCGGGTAAGTCGACGAACGTTGCTATTCCGCTTTGTTTTCTCAGCCCATACTTTCACTTACAGGAGTTATTTTTCCCAAAACATGGCAACATTCAGTACCCGCATACACGGAGAACAATAGAAATAACCCTAGCTATCAGTGGCGATTGCACGGGTAAATTTTGTCTCATGGTAAAAAAGAGGAAAAGTGTAGGTTCGCAGATCAAAAATGGGCAAATCCGAGGCCTTCAATTGCCCAGGAAGTTGCCTACTGGAACATATCCATTTCGTTTTGTTTTTGTTTTGTTCTTTTCCTTCGCCATCCACCTCACGCTGCACGCTGCCATATGGTCAGCGCGCGTGAGCTTGCTGGCAGCAGGGAGGACATGAAGGGCAGACCACTTCTCCGTTAATTGGAGGCATCGAAAGCAAATGGAGCGGCGCCCATTGTGACCCAGCTGACCGGGCCCCGGGCGGGGCCTTGCAGGCAGGCGCCCGGGCGGGGCCATGGGCCATGGGGCGCCCAGGTCAGGCGGGACTAACCCCGGCCCTCCCCGTGCCCCGCGCTCCGCGCCCCGCGCCCTGCACCCCGCGCCCTGCACCCCGCGCCCTGCACCCCGCGCCCTGCACCCCGCGCTCTACGGCGCGGCGGCGCTCGAGAGAGCTCCGGCTCCTCCGGCTGCGGCTCCAGCCCTGCTCCATATGGATGCGGCACCAGCGGAGATCAGGGCGGGATCACCTCAGCTCAGGCGCCTCGCCTCGCCTAGCAGCGCATCGCACATCGCACGCACCTAAAGCCAAGAGCACGAAGGTCACACACTTACTTCAAGAAGGTGTGATGCAGCGCATATGAAGAAATATTTTTAAGAAAAGTCACTCTCCTGCTAAAGTGTGAGCGACAGTTTCGGATGTCCAGAACGGCGGCTCAACCCCCCGAGTGGCACACGGTACGGCGCCCTCCACCATGCTTGCGCATGACCGCCCTGCTCTCAACCGTGTCCACCGTGTGCTCTCTCTCTCTCTCTCTCTCTCTCTCTCTCTCTCTCTCTCTCTCTCTCTCTCTCTCTCTCTCTCTCCCTCATTAATGAGGAAGCTCTAGGCGCACCCGTCCTTCGCCGCCAACACTCCGGCCAGCCGCGGGAGCAAAAGGAGAAGAGGAAAGAAAATAAAGAAAAACGAAGAATAAAAGAGCCGTCTCTGGTGGCGCCATGGCCAGACCAGGCAGTAAAAGATGACAGCCTGGTGGGTCGCCATATTGAGGGACCGCGGCAGGGCGGGGCGGGGGTTGAAATGTATAAATAAAAAAGGTTGGGGGTAAAAGTGGGAGGTTGGGGGTGATTGGGCCGCCGGAGGGCTTTGGGCCAGGGCACAGCAATAAGGGAGGACGTGAGCTCGCTCGGCGGGATGTAAGAGAGCTGGGGGCTGGGTAGTTAATTGGGAGGGTTTATTTCGCCTTTTAAAAGACTTAAATGCAAGGGCTTTCCTGGATCCGCTCCAGGCCGGGCCGGGGCCGGGGCCGGGGCCAGGGCGGGCACCTTCACGACGGCACCGCGACCCCCTCCCGGCCCTGCGCGCTGACTGGCCATAAATTTCATAGGTGAGGGTAAATTCATTCATTGTGGAGCGAAGGCGGGAGGCATCCCCAAACGCTCGCGGTGCAAGGGGGTGGCACTGGGGAAGGGGAAGGGGGCCGAGCAGGCATGGGGGGGTGGGGGTGGGGATCCAGCGCCACCGGTGTTTGGCGCTGGCAGCTCCTTGAACCCAGCCTCCGCGCCTGTCTTCTGAAATCCCGCTCATATCACGCGGAGAAAGATATGAAAATCCCGGGCCCAGCACAGCCCCCCCCCCTCCCCCTTCTAAGTCGCGGAGTGGCGGGACAGCGTCGCGACGGGGTGGGAGAGGATGGGGGTGGGTTTGGGGCCTTCGGCAGACCCAGCCCAGCGCAGCTCGGTGTGTACTGCGCCTGTGAGGGGGGAAGGAAATCTAGACTATGACTTTTTTGGACTTTTTATTTTGATATTTCAAGGTAAATTTTGATAGATTTTAATAAATTTTAATAAATCTTGATCTTTTACCCCTATTTCTGAATTATTTCAATTCTCCGTTTTTTGTTCGCTTTTCTCGATTTTTCATAATTTTCTGTGTTTTCTCGTGAATTTTAATTTTTCAGATTTTTATTCTTTTGATGATTTTTTTAGGGGCCGTACATTGATTTTTCGAAGTGAATCCTCCTACCCCGGGAGAAGGGGGGTGAGATCCGTTTAAGTGTCTCCGCCGACGCCCAGTCATGAGCATGCTGCAGCGTATTGTGCGCAATCGCACTGTTAAAAAAAATTGTAACTTCACTTGAAAAACTAATGTGACATGAGTCACATCAATTGATGTGACCAGTTTATGTCACATTTCAAAACGTTACCAAATTCTCGGTCACGTTTGGTAATGTGACATCCGGTGCCACGTGTTATGTCTGCCTATAGTAATAACATGGAGGATGTCACATTACAAACGTTACCGAAAATATGGTAACATTACGTGATGTTACCTAAACTGGTCACATGTGCACATGTGACATGTGTCACATTAGTTTTTCCAGTGTTTACAAGATATTGTCTGTAATCCGGTACAGAAATTGTATTGTAATTTTACAGAGTATTTTCATATTACAGGTAATATGTTGTAAAATTACAAGTTTTGGTAAAATTACAGAGATGTTGTGATTTTACAGGAAAAAGTATCCTAAAGTTACCACATTCTGTAAAATGACACTCATTTTCATGTAATTTTACAGAGTTCAGTAAAATTACAGTTTTTCTGTGATGTACAGTACAGAAAATTTCGGTACTTTTCCAGACAAATAAGTCCAGTAACGCATCACGACACATGTGAGTATGCCATGACCACCATGTGCTCACGATGTAAATGTTAAGTTATGAAACGACTAGCGCTAAATATGATGTTATCGCCGGTAATGCGTCACAAGTGGGCCGCCTCGGCTCGGCTTGGTTCGCTGGCGGCAGGCTCAAGGAATGCAACTTCTCCCACTCCCGGTGCAGCAGCATATGCCCCATATGCCGCAGCAGCAGTAGCGGCAATTGTTGTCGGATATCCTTCTGGTCCATCGAGCAATCACCATGTTATTGAATAAATTGAGGCCGCGCCGGCCTTCCGCTCCCTCCCCGCGAGGACGCCACCCCACCCCGCCCCACCCCGCCCCTACCCTACCCTACCCCGCCCGCACCCCACCCCGCCCCTACCCCACCACGTGCGCACCCCTCTGTGTAAACACTGCACGGCTTGTAATGCGATTCAATCCGCCGGCTTACCAGCCACGCCCTCGTCCTCACCTCCCCTCATCGCAACCCACCGCGCCCCGCCCCTGCCCGCCCCGCCGCCCCGCCACGCCACGCCACGCCCCGCCACGCCACGCCACGCCACGCCCCGCCACGCCCCGCCACGCCCTAGCCCTTAAACGTCATCCCGCCACTAAACGATATTATTCACTCCCCGCATCCCACACTCCCGCATCGCCCGATGCGCGCAGTTGAGGACGGGGGAGGTATACTCAGTCACTCTTCGGCTTCATCACGGTCTTTTAATTATAAAAATGGCGTGTGAAAGCGAAGAGCACTAAAAGCTGAGAAGCGTCTTTTCGAATTGGATGGCAGTCTTTTTTTTTTTAATATCAATATCTTGGTGTATTTGCCCACCAACTTGTACACTGGAAATCCTAGTGTACGAATGTAGCTCACTTGCATATGAGTGAATTTATTTGCTCACTTGGAGGTGAGTGAAAAATATTCGCTCACTTTTGGGTGTCCAAATAAAATTCCGCTCACTTTTAGATTAGCGAATGAAAATCCGCACGTTGCAGGTAAACGAATTTGAGTGCTCCAACGGTCATTCGCACATCTGCAAATGCGCGAATTTTTATTCACACACCTGCAGGCGTGCTAATATTTTTCATTCACCTCCAAGTGGAGATTAAGCTAATGAGCGGGTGAGGGACACTCGTGCACTTGGAGTTCCAGTGTTGAGGGGAGAGTGCGGATATCTTTGTTCCGCACCTGGAGAGACAGCGAGGGGTCCTTCTCTTTTTTTTTAAAAAAAAATTAGTGTACAGTACATCCCTTAAACAAAATCAGTAAAAAATCATTAAAAAAAGCAAAGAAAAATTTAAAAAATTATAAAAAATACACGAGGGAAAAAATGAAAAAAATCAGAAAACAAAAAAAGTAGAAATCAATAAGGAAAATCACGAAAAAACAGCAAAATTAGACAAATCGATGTACGCTGGAATTTATAGTGAAGGACCCCTCAAATGACAGCAGCTCTGCTCGGATCGGCTCACCTTCGCTGAGGTCGGCGACGTCGTCGTCCAGCGGGGAGGTGGCGCGGCCCGTGGCCTGGTAGAGGGTGTGCGCGAGGTGCGAGCGCAGCAGGCGCGCCGCCCGGGAGGAGCCGGCGCGCGACTCGAACCCGGCGCCGTCGAGCTCGAGCAGGGCGCCGCCCGAGCGCGGGAACTTGTCCGCGTCGGGCGCCGGCACCAGGTGGAACTCCTTGGCGCACCAGCGGAGCCACAGCGCCACGTGCGCCGCCGTCCAGGTCTGCGGGTCTGCAACCAACCAATTGGTCATTGTTTAATACAGTTCCAAAAAGTCCAGAATGATAAAAAACGATTAATTTTGAGATTTTCAGTTAATTTTTGCAAAAATCTGGAAAATTGAGGCAAAATCTAGGACGATTGAGGAAATAAAAAGTAAGAAAAATTGACGTCATATCTGCATCTTGTACAGAAAACTTGCTGCATAGTTTCTCGCTTGGGTGATGGTGCGCCAGTTTGCCGTGGTCGCACTGAGGGCAAAGGCATCAGGCAGATGTAAAATGATGCAAAAGTCGGTGTTTCCGCGAACTCGTCAGCGCGGCCCTCCTCCCCCACCGTCGCGACGCGTCGGCGCCAGGCAGTACGCAGGCAGACGCAGGCAGGCGCAGCGCGCGCATGCACATCACACCAGGATCGGCGCAATATCACATTCGGCTCGGCGGCGCTGAGGGGCGGGGGAGGGGGGGGGAAAGGCGACTTCGCGCACAGTCACAGTCTCTTTCTCTCTCCCATTTCGCACTCCATCCGTCTCACGCTCACTCGCTCCCTCCTCCTCCTCCCTCTGTGTCGGTCGGTGGGTCGATTACCGCAAACGGCCTCAGAGATTGCAGGGCCGGCGGTCCGCAAAAGCTAACGCTGCTGCGCTCCGACCCGCGCCGGGCCGGGCCGGGCCGGGCCGGGCGTCTGCCCCTGATTGGGCTGGGAGGAGAGGCGGAGTGGAGAGGAGAGGAGTCCATGACGGCCAGCCGCAGCTCAGCTCCAGGTGCGCGGCTCTCTCCCACGCTCACTACCGACTTGGCTCGCGCACCCGGCCCCGCCCGTGGCCCGGGGCTAACTCTCATACAGAACACATATTTAGAAGGGCGCTACCACGAAGCTCAGCCATTCCTCCTCCTGCCTGCCCGGCTGCCCGCTCTGCCCTGCCCGGCCCTGCCCTGCGGCCTCCTTCCTCTCCCCTCTCTGATCAACGCGGCGATCAGTGGGCAGTTCTCTCTCGCCGCCGACCCAGGCCCGGGCCCGGGCCCGGCCTCCCGGTCCAGTGGCATGAGGCAGCTCCGAGCCGAGGCCCTCGGGCCTCTGCCCCGCCCCGCCCCGGGACCTGCAGCGCAGCATAAGCTCGGCTCCGGACGGGACCCGACATTTCGCCCCGGGCCATGCACCGCGTGAGCTACCCGTCGGAGTTCCCACGGTGGCTCCGCGCCCCCCGCCACCCTCGGCCTCGGCTGTCGCCCAGTCATTTCCCCAAGGCGTTCGCGTCGGCCAGGTGGTCCGTAAGCGTAGCGAAACTCGTCGTGCTGTCCGAACAAAGTCGCGCATCACACCACGCCACAGGATGCTGCTGCGTCCTTCACTCACCGCACACACGGCGAGAGGAACGATAAAACAAATTTCGAGAGGTAACGACGGTCATCATGATTGCGGCATATAAATACACGGGTTGGAATTCGGTTACTGGACTGTCGGCGGCGTCGGTGGCCGATCCACCTTCCTCCGCCCCTCTCCTCCTCTCCCGCCCGACCCGAACCGACCCGGCGGCTTCCACGCCTCTCCTCTCCTCTCCACACCACAGCCGCCTGCAGACGGAGGACGAAGGCGCGTTCCAAACGATGGGCGAGAGGTGGAGAAGGTGCGGCGGGGCGGGGCGGGGCGGGGCGCGGAGGCGTGCGGCGGCGGCCGCCGGGGCACGGTGCGTTGCGCGGCGGTTCCGAGAACTGAGCGAGTGAATCACGCGCGAAAAAGCGGAGTGGAGCAAACGGCCGTGGATCCTGCCTGCGCGCCGCGCCGCGCCGCCGCTTGGGGCCGACCGGGCCGACCGGGCCGACCCGCTCCAGGCTGCCCGGACCGGGTCCAGCCGATTGCAATGCGGGGCGAGGACAGCGCGACCCTCCCTCATAAGGACGACTGCTGGTGACGACGGCTCCTCGCGCGACGTCCCAACGGCGGCAGGATGTCACTACCAGAGACCGGCGCGCGCCCTATACGGTAAAGGTGCCCCAGTGTCGTGCGCATGGACTTCCCCAGGACGGGCGGCGGCTCCCGCTCGTCGAGGACCTTCCGGAGGACGCGCGGCGCGGTGTCATCGCCGTCCCCGCGCAGCCCCGCCACCCGGCCCTGTCCTGGCGCGCCCCAGGAGGCAGCCAAGCCCCCCGGGCCTAATCATCCTGGCTGTGTTCTTTTTTCGGCGGCGGTGGCGGTTCGTTGCGCCAGCGCCCGGCCCGGCCCGGGGCTGACTCACGGCGACGGCCAGCTCCTTCGCGGCCAGGCCCGCGGTCCGCATGGTTCTCGCGGCCACCGCCAGGCGGCGCGCCGAGTTTCATTCATAAAACGAAACGGTTGTAACCTTGGCGGTCGGCCCGGCTCAGCAACGACTACGCGAATTAGCCGCGAGGCGAGGCGGTGGAGCTTACTCACAGAGCTGCGCTGGGCCGGGGCTGGGCCCGGGCCCGGGGCGGGGCTCACTACCTCCCTCACGGCGCTGCTCTCTCTCTCTCTCTCTCTCTCTCTCTCTCTCTCTCTCTCTCTCTCTCTCTCTCTCTCTCTCTCTCTCTCTCCGAGATCCGCGCGGGATACGGAACCCATTCATTCGTGCGGAGGGGAGGTGGTTCGCCTCGTCATAGGGGTTTCGAAAATCTTTGCAGGGAGATAGACGTTGTTAGGTTCTCGCGGCGCTCAGTATCCGGCGCTGCTTCCCTCCAGATGGCCGCAGCGCGGCAGCAGCAGCAAAGCAGCCCCACCGTGACGTCTCTCCCGCCTGAGTCACGCGTGACGTCACGGCCCGGCCCGGCCCGCACCGGCCCGCGGCTCCATTCATAACTGCACGAGGCGGGCAGGCCAGCCAGCCCGTCGTACGCGCGGCTCGGCCCGGCCCGGCCCGCTGCAGCCGCGGAGCGGAGAGAAGCGTGACGTCACGAGTGTGGAGCAGAGCAGAGAGAGGAAGTCGCGGTCACGCCCGCGCAGCGCACGTCTACCCCGCGCTCCCGCGCTGCTTCCCAGAAGAGACCAGGGATATGACCTGGCGCAGGGTTCTTTTGCTTCCGCTGCTGCTGCTGCTTCATCTGGCCAGCATGGAGCTAACCGCCGATGTGTGTGCGACTCTTCAGGCGTAGCCGTGCTGCCGAGGCGGGAAACAACTCAGAATTTTGGTGTGCACATTTTGTCATTTTTGTGAATTTCTGTGAATTTGCCTACATTTTTTGCGAATTTTTCTATTTTTTTTTAAATTGTTTTCAGAAAGTTTCTGAATTGCTTTTTCCGTTTTTTTCTTCTTCTTTTTTTTCCTCAATTTTTCTGAATTACGAGGTGTACAAAAATTTCAGAGTTGTTTCCCCCTCCCCCGCTGCTCTGTACCCTGTACTGAGGTGAGCGCGGCGGCAGGATAATATGATCGGAGAGCGCCTTCCAAAAACTCCGCGGTCGTCCAGGCCTCGCGATCTGCCAGCTTGCATAACCCGCACCGAAATCGCTGCTGTGCTAACCCGCGCTGTGAGTGTGTGTGTGCGCGCGCGCGTGTGTGTGTGTGTGTGCGCGCCCTCATCTGGAGCCGGATGCCAACAAGAATGTTCCCATGGCACGGGTCGCCACGCCCCGCCACGCCTCGCTTATGCCCCAGGCGGCGAATCACCTCGGGCATGGCCCGCCCGCCCAGCCACCAGCATTCCAGATGGACCGAACGCCACACGGACTGGAGCGCGGCGGGGCGCGGGGCGCGGGGCGCGGTGAGGGGCCGAGCGGGGAGCCGGGCGATTGGAGGGCGTTATAAAGTAAAACGGGATGCACTACTACAGCATCGGCAGCGGCTCATCCAGGCACCCTGAAATGTGTAATAACGAGGCGCATTCCGATTCTCTTCTACTCTCTCTCTCTCTCTCTCTCTCTCTCTCTCTCTCTCTCTCTCTCTCTCTCTCTCCCTCGCTCTCTCCCGAATGCAGAGGCAAAGAGGACACCGCGTGGACTAGTAACTGATGCGTCGCCGGCATTCCCTCGCTCTCACTCTTTCTCTTTCAGTCTCTCCAGGTGCGCGAAGTGCCGGCGAGTGAGTCACCGCGCGCGTGAGCGAGAGCGAGAGAGAAAGAGCGAGAGAGCGAGCGAGAGAGCGGCGAATGAATGGGATGTACGCCCTCTCATCACGGCAGTATTTCGGGTTACTGGGCAGGGCGTGCCGTGGCTGCTCAGCCCGACCGACGTCCTATGCTCGGCCTGGCCAGCTTTGAGGTTATTCCCGATTCGGCCCGATCGAATCGCATTTTTTGCATTCCAGCGAGGAGCCACCTCTGAAAGGGCCACACTGTGAATAAAAAAAAAAAGAGTATCATTTGGCGACCACCGCGTCGTCGGTGCAAGTACGACGATTAATCAAAGGCACTATCTGAACTCTTATTAAGTGAAAATCCGTAGAAAACACCATATTTTCAAACAGGACAATATTGGGAAAATTTTAACCCGCTAGAAAATTGACTCATACTTCCATTAGTTTACTGTAGGAATATCAAGCAAAACAGTGTAAAGTGGGTCTGGACTACCCGTGACAGAAATATTATAATGCGCTGGGACAGTGACACCGTGTCCCACCGTATGCGAAGCGTAATGGGTCCGCAGCGGCTGCTATCGTAGAGGGGAAATATGGGGGGGGGGGGGGCTGGGGGTGCGCCCGGGCCCGCCCCAGCCCAGACTGCACCGCCGCGTACGTGCCGGCCCGCCCCGCCGGGCGCGGCTCGCACACATCGCGCACGCCTTCCTTCACCTCGGCCCGGTGCAGATTTGTCATGCCTCATCGCTCTTTATTCAACACCATTCATTTCCTCTCCCAATTGCAGGTGTGCGCCGCCGCCCGCCGCGTCCCGAGTGCCGCGCGCGTGTGAATGTGGATCCGCGCTGCCCCAGCCTCACATCTCCACCCATTCATTCACCGGCTCAGTCACATTCAGCGCGTCAGTCAGGTACGCGGCGTGTTCCGGATAGTTCCGGTGGCGTTTCTCGGGACGCCGTCCCAAATTCCGCGGTACGAGCAGAGCAATTGCCCCTCCCGCCCGCGTCCTCCTGCCCCGTCTCGCCTGGCCACGACGCTCTCGCCCGCGGTGACTCAGCCCGAGTGCAACGCCTGGGTGACCCCGGCCGGCACTGCCCCGCCCCCGCCCCGCCCCCATCCACTGCCTCTCCCGGACCCTACCCAACCTAGCACAACCAGCACCGCGCAGCGCGGCCCCGCGGCCCCGCGGGTGACACACGGTCCTTCCCCAGGACATCTCACAGCTGATCGTGAGCTGGCGGCGCGCCAGCGGGCAGCGCGTTAGGACACACACACCTGCCGCCGGCACAATGGGAAACCCATATGGATTGGACGGGGATCAACACCTACTACTTGTCCTGGCAGAGTGCAAGCTCGTTATATTCTTGTCTTTCCGTGAAGTCGTTCTCGAGCTGCGGTGGGACAACGCACCGGCACGGCGAGGGCCGCCTCGACGAGCAGCAGAGCTGAGCAGAGCTTTTGAGCGCCTCTCCCGGTCCGGCCGCGCCGGAGCAGAGGGACTCTTCGCGTTAAAGTCCTCTCGCCTCTCGCTGTTTTATTAGCATCTGGCCGACGCTTCTCGGGAAGCTGCGGCCCACCGTCAGACACCCGTACCCGTACCCGCTCCCGGTCCTGGTCCCCTCCTCCTGCTGCCCGGGAGAGCTGGCCGCGCCCGGGAGAGCCGTTGGGTAGAGCCGGTCCTGGACATGCCCTGCCCTGCCCTGCTCTGCCCCGCCCGGCTCGGCCCTTCGGGTTTTTGGGATAAGGAAGAAGCAGGTCCTTCCGCGAACTCTCGGTTCTGCCGCAGGATCACTTTGAGCGGCGCGCCCCGCTCCGCTGCCGGCGCATGTTCGATTGTACGAGACTCTCGCCGCTAAAGGGTGGCCGAATTCGTAACAAGAAAAAGAAGTTTAGCAAACGGGAGGGTAAATGAAGCTCCGCCCCGCGTCGCCGCCGCCGCCGAGGTCGATGATTGACCGCCGCCTCCTTCCCTTTACGCACCACTTGCTCCTTTCGTGGAAACGCGCCGCGCGCAGCGTTTTGCAAGCTCAGCTCGAGCCGAGCGCCCTGGCGGTGTCACCGGTCACCGCCTTCTGCACGGCGCGTTCTTCTCCTGACGTCTTTTGTGTTTGCCTCTTCATTATATTCCCCCTCCCCTCCCGCCCACCTCTACGTGCAAGCAACCCGCACCCGCGCGACCGACGACCGGCGCGCTTCATTAGCGAACAATTGTCAGAGGTTCTGAAGACACACGAATTTTTCATATCTTCTGGAGAATTGTGCTATTTATAGATATTGTGGCCCCGGAACGGAAGTCGAGGCAGTTGCGCCGTTCCGGGTGGCGGCGCCGCGGACCGGACGCAGCTGAAGCAGGTGGCGCTGGCGGTGCCTCGCGAGGTGCGGGTGCGTGTGGGGGCAGCGAGAGCCCCATCCCCGAGCAAGTTGGTGATTCACGGGCCGGTCAGAAGCAGTACGGCTGCGGCCTGCGGCTTGGCCGAGCGTCCATCCATACTGCCCCAAGAGAACAACAGCAGTGAATCAGAGTCCGAGTCTATTTCGCGTGGCCCCCGCCGGCCCCGCGGCCTACCCGTGCCCGCCCACCCGAGCTACACGCTGCTGGGCTCTCCGCCGGTCACGTTTGGCCTGTGCTGACTGCCACGCCGCCGGGCGTACCGCGGGCCATGGGCTAGGGCACGCGGCGGGCCGGGGCGGGGCGAGTTCGCGAAGCGGAGCGCCGCGGTTTTGGGCGCCAAGGTGGGTGCCGCCGTCCCCGCGCCGTGCAGCGGCAGCGCTCCGGAACGTTCCACGAAATTTGAGGACTAAGTCGCAGAGGCTGAGGCGGTGAATCACCACACCAGCCGTCCATTGATTCACCCGCTCGCCCCGCGCGCCGGCCCCGCGCGCCGGCCCCGTCCATTCATTCGAATGGCCTTTACGTTGGGCCCACTCACTCTCACGGCGCTTGAGCCGCAAGGTGCTGCCGTACCCCTACTCGTACTCGTCGTACTGAGTCACGGGAGGCCTGGACCAGACCACGACCACAACACCACGCCACTCTGTCCACTCTCACTCGCCGTGTGCAGTGCAGCGACCGCTCTGCTCGGCCCATAGCCACGCCACCTCCCAATCCCAGTCCAAAAATCCCATGGACACCATGGAATTCCATGATCTCTTTTCCATGGATAGAGGTCTGTTTTCCATGTAAGATGCATCATATTCCATGTGGTGTCTGTTTCCATGGGCGTTCTACCATGGAAAAGTGTTTTCCTTGAAACAAGATTCCATGGAATATCGCTTTCCATGTGAGGACTCCAAGGAAAATTTATTACCATGGGTAAAGGCTCCATGGAAAAATTCTTTCCATGCGAGAGGACTTCATGGAATGGTTGTCTTTCCATGGGGTGACCTATCCCATGGGGCACTTGCCTATCTTTACCATGGAAACAATTTCCCATGAAAATTAAAAGGGCTGTAGACTCTATAATTATTGGAATTTCGATCTGAAATTTGGTATGTAGCATCTACGATGAATTTTAGTAGGGCCATTTAAATTTCATTCAAATCTGAGAACTTTTTTCTGGCAACTCGAAAACGGCTTGAGCTAGGCAAAAACGGACACCAGATTTGGCTCCGCCTCGTTTCCGACACCCTATAATCGTGTTTCATTTATTTCGATCAGTCTTCTCTTTGTCTTTTTGTGGACTTAAACATTTTGGTATTCCATGGAAACGGTCAGCTGCCAAGGAACCTGGGGCCAAACCCCCATGGAGCTGATTTTTCCATGGGACCAAACCCCCCATGGAGCTGATTTTTCCATGGGACAACCCTCCATGGAAAGAGTGCAAAAAATACATCGAAACACTGTTGTCATGGAGGATGGTGCGTTCCATGGCATTCCATGATGTTCCATGGCTCATGGAAACCTCCATGGGCTTTTTGGACTGGGAACAACTCACTGTTGATAAGTAATACCTCGTAATGAAAACTCACCGGCGAGGCAGGCGACGCCGCCTGGCCTGGCAGTGCCTGGCGTGGCCCTGCGTCACCAGATTTATAACGCATCTTTTTCGCCGCTGATCCCCAGGCGGGGCCGGCCCGGTCGGCGCCGGGGAGGCTCCCGAGCGCTCGCTCAGGCGTCGCGCGCTCCGCTCAGCGCTGCCCATATTTCGCACTCGAAATTTAATTAAAAATGTAAATGCGGTGTAGGGCGGGGCGGGGCGGGGCGACGCCGGGCCGGGTCGTCGCGGCGCCGCGCGACGCCGTGTCGCCGGGTAATGAGTGAAGTTGAGCGCGGTAATCGGGCCGCTCTGCTGGGCTCCGGGGGCGCCGCACGGGGCACGGGGCGGGGGTGAGTGGGGGTGAGTGGGGGAGGGAGGGCTGGGGGCCGCTCGGCGCCTTAACTCTCTGGATTAGGGGATCAGCAGCGCGGCGCCGCCCTTGCCCCGTGTGCAGTGTGCAGCCACAATGATAAAACACGGCCCCCCTAATAAAAATAGGCGATCTCTCGTCAAAAGTTGAAAAATATCACACCTTCTCTGCGGCTGGAAAGAGTATCATCATCATCACCCCCCGCAAACTCAGTATAGAGAGCGGTGCAGCGGGCTGCGTTTGTGTCACCGCCTGCATGACAGGTGCTAGGCAATCCCGTGCAACACAGGTGCACCAATGTTGCCTATGCATACACGGGCACACAGATGCACCCTGCACGCCACCTGCTCTCGCTCGCTTGGCAACCTTGTACCGGGTGTTTCTTTGAATGCGTAACAGTGTTGCGAGATTGCATACTCACCAGGGCTTCAGGGGCCATGGCACCTTACGGGCGAATGGGGTAGGCAAACCCGCAACACTGTTACGCATTTCAAAGAAACACCCAGTACAACACGAGGGGGCATTCACTCTTAAAATCCAGGACCCGACTAATACGTCTATTACGCTGTATTACGCTCCGAAAATTTACAGATTTAGCCAAAGTCAGGCAAAAACAGCCTAAAACGACCCAAAAATGAGTTAAATATGGAGAATTTTGGCCATCACCTTGGCCATTACACTCCTACTACGCATACATTACGCCTTTATTACGGATAGAGTGACCCGACTAATACGCGAGTGCATGCCCCCTCGGTACAACATAGAGGCACAAATGTCGCCCAATATTGTAGGCAGGTGCGCAGAAGGAACTTCGAACCCGCGTCGTGGGATTTTACTTCATCCTAATTCTCTGACAAAACTGATCTTCAAGGGAGGGAGGCAGGTACACTATGACCCCTTGTCACCCGTCGGATGTTTGTTCAGGCAAATAAATTAAATGTAATCCACGGAGACGCCGCCTGCCCAGCCCAGCCCGGGTGATTAGGCTGGCGGAGGTGATCCTGATCCCCACCCACTCCTTCCGCTCCAAACTCATCACCGGCGGGGGAATCAGTTTTGCAATAGAGCTGGTCGCCCCCCTGCACAGGTCTGAGCGTCCTGAGCCCGGGGCCGGGCCGGGGCGGGGCGGGGCCATTACCACATCGAGAGATCGAATCAGGAGATTATTGGGGTCTGGCGCCAGGCGGCGGTGTGATAAAAAAAGGGCGGCAAAGGGGAGGAAAATGGGCAGAAGGGGCAAAGGGTAGCAACGGTCTTGTTGCTTCAATGTCACAGCAGTCCAGGGCGGAAATAAAAATATTTCGATATGTTGCTCTATGTATGACATTAAGAAGTTCCGTCTTTTTCGTACTCGTAAAAAGAAGTTCCGTCTTTTTCGTACTCGGGAAACTGAAAGGACGCAGAATTTGCAGTAGCGCAACATAAACGCATGAACGTCATAAAATAATAAACAACTTACTCCTTGTAGTTTCCCATTTTTATATTTTAGATTACTCACCGATCCACCCGTAAGAACTCCTATCATTTTAAAAGATGCACTGATAATCCAAGTGTTCAACCCTTCAACACTTTAAAGTGTTAAAATACCATTTAAACATATAAATGTGTTCAACAGAGTTGTTGTACACTTACATGTGTTCAACTCAGAAGTTGTGCACTTAAAAGTGTTCACCTCTCGAGTTACACACTTCCTTAGCTTGGACGCATTGTATCAGGGAAGTGTGCATCTGGGAAGTTGAACACTTACAAGTGCTCAACTTCTGAGTTGAACACTATTAAGTGCACAACAAATCTGTTGAACACTTTTATTTGTTTAAATGGTATTTGAACACTTAAAGGTAGTGTTGAAGGGTTGAACACTTGGTTTATCAGTGTGAAAGCTTACTTGTATGAACTTAATTTTTTTCCCTATTGGCGTGTGCATCCTTTGTTTTGATCAGACGACACCCATAATTTAAACCGACTGTTGCAGTGGGTCGGGGAGCATTTTGACGCGGTGATGTTTGGACTGAGACGTGTGCCGAGGTAACCCGCAATCATTATACAGCCCTTCCCTGAAGACATGGACCAACTTTCCGATCGGTTTGAGGGGGAAAACCAATTAAAAAGCAAGCGAATGGTCGGCCTTCTCGGAAACAGTTTGCAAGCGGTGCAGCCGGCGAGGAGGGCGCTGCATCTTGTCAGAGAAAATGATGCACTTGATGCGGTGGGGAATAATGTTATCGCACTGTGTCTGGAGCGGCGTGTACGCTGTTGTACACATGTGAAACTTTATGAAACAAAGTGAGGTGTACGCTCCCGCCGGTCATCATATTTTCCAGCAACCGCCGTCCACTGCTTGGCGTCACAGGCTCATGGAGACCTTTTACTTTTAGCACCTCGACCGACCGCTCTCTCTCTCTCTCCCCCCCCTCTCTCTCTCGTTACATTCAACCCTGCTGCCAATGCTCGCAGTACAAGATCTAGCACGCTAATGTTACAAATCCCCAATCACAGAATGGTAAAATATCACCAATCATTTATTGTAACAGCCAGCATTATTTGGAACAAACACCACCTCTATAAATTCATGAAAATGTCTACACCATCTTTTCATAATCTTATGTTTAAAATGTGTTTGAATATGGAACTATTAATTATGTGTCTCTGCTACTATGTGCCCGTCAATCATTCTTTTTATTTTAAAAATCTCTATGCCCACTGTGCCTTTATTTGTATTCAATTGTTGCCTGTCTTAGAGAGCAGGTCCACATTTGTTGTGGGACTATACAGTCCTGTTAATGTATGGACCTTAATAAATTCAATTTCAATTTCTCTCTTTTGCGCTCACCTGATGGCAGGGATTCGTCCTCCTCCTCTTCCTTCTCCTCCTCCTTGCCCTCCTCGTCGTCCTGGCCGCCGGCGTCCGGGTCGTCGCAGTCGACCTCAGCGTCGCCCGAACCGCCGCCCCGGTCCTGCTTTTGTACTGTCGGTTGAGATCCTCGCTTCTTGTCTTTCGCCTTGCGTTTCTTATCACAGACTCGATCACAGTTCGGTGCGGGTCGGCCGCTCGGCTTGCCCAGCGCACTCCTGCTCCTGGTCGCGGACGCACCGCGCCCCCGCCGGCTCCCCGACCCCGGGTCCGACACGCTGTGCGCCAGGGCCCGCGGGTGCCTCGGGAGGGTGGCGCCCGCTCCTGCAGCCGGGCAGGGGGAGCCCGCCGAGGGACCCGGAGGACAGGCGCCCTCCCCGCTGGGGCTGGGGCTGGCGAACGATCCGCAAGTTGCACTGGGGCTGGGGCTGGCGAACGCACTGTGGGCTGCACTAGGGCTGGGGCTCGCGAACGCACTATGGGCTGCACTAGGGCTAGGGCTGGCGAACGCACTGTAGGTTGCACTAGGGCTTGGGCTGGCGAACGCACTGTGGGCTGCACTAGGGCTTGGGCTGGCGAACGCACTGTAGGTTGCACTAGGGCTGGGGCTGGCGAGCGTACTGTAGGTTGTACTAGGGCTGGGGCTGGCGAGCACACTGTGGGCCGCACTAGGGCTGGGGCTCGCGAACGCACTATGGGCTGCACTGGGGCTAGGGCTGGCGAACGCACTGTAGGTTGCACTAGGGCTAGGGCTAGGGAAAACAGTCTCGAAGCTTTGTACTGAATTTCTTCCGGACGCATCGTTGCCGGCACTGTTGAAGTTCACAGATTCTTGCACCGGGCTGGTGAAGTCCTGTCCAGGTCCAGGGCTGGTGAACGTCGTCTCCAGACTCTGCACTGACGTCCCTTCCGTAGGACTGAAGTCCTGACTTGCGAGCAGGCTGGGAGAGTTCTCGCTAAAGAGGTCGTCCTGACCCGGCGACCACGCGGGCTCCTCAAGCGCCGCCGAGACCCCGACCGGGACCTGCTGAACGCCCTGGCCGACGGCGTCGCTCCCCTCCTCGCTGCCGGCCAGCAGGTAGTCGATGATGCCCTGGAACGGGTGTGGAGGGTCCGCGCCTTCCTCGGGGGTCGACATGTTGCCATCCTGGTCCAGCCACGTCAGGTGGTAGACGAGCTCCACCGACCTCGACGGCGTCCTCGGCCACGGCGGCGACGCCGACGACGCCTCCTCGGGTGTCTCCGGGGGCGTGAGCAGGGGCGGGTCCAGGACAGGGTTGTTCTGGACGTGCACGAGGAGGCCGCCCTGGCGGAGCATGCCGGAGGTCGTGCGCGGGCCGGAGGGGAGGCGGGAGAGGCCGCTCGGCCGCGTGGGCGGGCTGCACCTGTTGCGCGTGTGTCTGTCGCCTGCTTGCCGTCGTGCTCCTCGTCGCCGGGGTCGCTCGGCTACATTTCTGGCGCGGGCCGCTTGACGGGGTGCGGGTGCGGGTGTCCTGGCCAGGCGCGTGCGGCCGGCGGCGGGAGCTTGTCGTCGACTGATGTGCCCTGCCCCGGTGCGGTGCGCGGACGGTGCCGGTGCGGGTGCGGGTCGGCGCGGGCCCGGCCCCGGCCCCGGGACCAGACCGGGCCGGGCCGGGAGGGGTTTATTCATAGGCATCCCTGGAGACGCGTGTGAGTCAGACGGGACGGCACGGGGCTCCGCGCCCCGCCCCGCCCCGCCCCGCCCCGCCCCGCCCCGCCAAGAGGGCCGGCCGGCCGCCCCCTCCTCGCACCGACACCGGCCGGTGGCGGGGTGAGGCGCGGCGTGGTGAGGCGGGGCGCGGCGGGGCGGGGCGGGCGACCGGCGAGTTACGCCCGCACTCGCAATTGGGTGGATCGTGGGGCGTGGTGGAACGCCCCCCTTCAACTCAACTGCAGCTCATTGACACGTTTCGGACATGATGAAGCGCCTTCACGACGCAATTCGGCTACACATATTCAAACCCTCAGTGGGTCTCTCTCATCTCTAAAACTCTGCTCCCCTGCCTTGCTCAAAGTTTCGCAAAATTTATGGACAAATATTTAGAGCGTGTTTTTCGACAAGAACATTTTCATGGTGCATGCGTGCGTGTCCGCGTGCGCCCGCGCGCGCTCGTGTGAATGCTGCAGGACGGCTGGAGGGAGGGGGAGCAGGGAGAAAGAGACAGGAAGAGTGAGAGAGACCGACTGAGCTGGAGAGCTGGTGCTGGAGGGGGAATGGCGGATGGATAAAGTTAACTACTTCTGATTTCCAGGAATCAGACCTGCCGCTCCGCTCCGCTCGCCCGGCTCGGGAGAGGAGAGAGGGTAAATCGGTCCCCCCTCCTGCTCCTCAACTCGCTCCCTCCAGCCCCCTTCCTCCGCTCCTCCCCTCTCCTCCCCTCCCGCCCCCTACCGCTCTTCGTCTTCATCTCCGTTCTGCTTTGTGTCTCTCGTTTCTCCCCGCGCTATGCGTTCCGCCTTCAAATTTATCCTTTCTCTAACCTGCCTCTGTGATTATACCTGATGTGCCAACGGCTATACGTGTGCGGTGTGTGCGTGTGTCCGTGCTTGCGCGCGCGCTCGCGTGTGTGTGCCTGTGTGTGCCTGTGTGTGAGATCTTGGTCCACAGCAGTTGCACATGCAGTTTAGTCTGCCACCATCTCGCACACCCAGCCGTTCAGAGGCAGCCCCTGCTTGCTGCACCGGCCCAGACCAGACCGCCGGTCCCAGCGCCGAGTGTAATTCAGAAAAATTCAGAAAATTCAAAAAAAAATCAAAAAACTTCAGAGAGATTTTTAAAAAAAATCGGAAGTTTTGAAAAACAAAAGAAAAAGTCGGAAAATTTACAACAAAAAATTCACAAAAATTATGTCAAATTCAAGCACAAATTCACAAAATTTCAGAAAATTTGTACACTGAAACTCAGCGTTGTTTCCGCCTTGGCGCGCCGGTCTCAGCGCCGAGTGTAATTCAGAAAAGTCAGGAAATTCAACAAAAAAATCTAAAAACTTCAGAGAATTTTTTTTTTAAATCGGAAGTTCTGAAAAACAAAAGAAAAATTCAGGAAAATTTACAAAAAAAAATCGAAAAAAAAATTATGTCAAATTCAAGCACAAATTCACAAAAATTCACAAAATTTCAGAAAATTTGTACACTGAAACTCAGCGTTGTTTCCTCCTCGGCGCGCGCGCACACTGGGCGGTCAGCGGCCTGGTAGGCGCCACCCTCGGCACACATCACATAACGCGCAGCTTCCCGGAATCACTCCCCACGCCGTGGAGCCCTGGCCCTGCCGACACGAGCAATAATTATATCGTCCCCGGGGCGGGCGGGGCTGGGCGGGGCTGGGCGGGGCCGGGGCCGCCGCCGATCAGGCGGGAGATATCACCGGCTGGCTGCGCCGTGGCGGGCTGATCCCTCCTGCGACCTGCGGCGCCTGCTGCGCCTGTTGCGGCGCCCCGGATGCCCCGCGCCGCGCAGCGGGCCTGAAGAGCGATTCTGGTCCGCGCACTCCTCGCTCTGTCTCTCTCACTCTCAAGAAGTCTGCCGAGCGCTCTTGCTCTCTCGCACTCAAGAAGTGCACCTACTTGTGCGTACACCGGAATCGATGGCCTGGCCCCTGGCCCCGCCCGGCTGCGCTGTGCTGCTGGTGGCTTGGGGCCGCCGCCGGGGCGCCCGCGTGTCGTGCGGTAGGCAACCCAACACGCACGACTGTCGGGCGGGGTGCCGGGGCGCAGGCGGGCGCAGGCCGAAGAGGCTGACGCCAGCCGCTGCGGTGAACGTCGAGTACACCACCAGCCGTCTGATCTCGAAGATCGCTCTCCTTGTCGAACTCATGGGGCTCAGGCATCTCAAACATAGGGCGCCTCCATAGGTGTGACAAGGATGGAGGTACGGGAGCGATCCTCGGAATTAGACGGCAGATGATAAAGGTACAGGGACACGCCTTCATGCGACTCGACTCGACGTGGCAGCGACGTCGGCACTCGTGATGGGTGGGGCGGGAAGGGGCGGGTTGAGGCGGTGTCTAGGGTTCGCAATCTTGAAAATTTTTCCTAGACAAACCGACAAACCCCGCCAACTAGGCAACCTGCCACACAGCGGTGTCCGAATGTTGCCCAGTAGGCAGGGTTTGTCTAGGAAAAATTTCCAAGATTGCGAACCCTAGCGGGGTCCAATGAGCCGTGGATGAGTTGGGTGATTGACAAGGAGCGCTGCGCTGCGGGGCGGGGCGGGGCGCGCGTGGAGGTGTGGCCCGCACGGACCGACGGGGGATCCTTCTAGAAGCCCTGTGCTGATTGATAAAGGTAATTTAGCCCACTACATTGAAGAAGCGCATGTGCACACATCTTATAGCTCTGTGTGTCTTTGCGTGTAAGTCGAGCCACTCAGCAGGGGCCCAGACGCCGCTGCAAACCAGACCCGTAATCTCGAGCCTGAGTCGCCGCGTGGCGTGGCCGGCTCGACGCGACGGTGACCAGCAGAGAGATAGGTCAGACCAGCAGACCGATTCAGAAGAGCGCCGCTCTCCTCGTTCTGTCTCTCTCGCACCTGTTCGGCGCAACCCATAAGTGCGAGAGAGACAGAGCGAGGAGAGCGCTCTTCTGAATCAGTCTGCAGGCCGGGTCTGCAGAGCTTCGGGATTGGCATATTCCAAAAAAAAAAAAAAAAAATCCAAACGTCCCAGGAATATTCCATAAAATAAAAACAAAATATATTATAATCACCACCCATTCCAAATATTATTTGAAATGTTTTGTACGTCCCCCGCGAGCACCCGCGATCCAAAGTTGCATGCCTCAAAAAGTCAACGAGTCAACGTTTCAAACAATTGCCATGGTACCGATGGTACGTATTGCAGTGCCCTGAAGGCACTATGTAATTGTGCGCCCGAAATAGACCCTTTCAGCATTGGCGAAGTGAAGAACAAGGCGAAGAACAAGAGATCGGAAACAGTTGCTTTTCATAACCCGAACATTCATGAAAATTTGCATAAAATGTTAACAATATGAAAACGATTCGACCTACATTTTATTTATGTGTTTTGGGCACATTTCGGTGATAAAATGCAACTGTTTCCGGTCTGTTGTTCTTCGCCTTAAGGTGAACAATTGTTCTTCACTTCGCCAATACTGAAAGGGTCTATTACTTTGGAAAACATTCCGCATTTTGTGAAGGATTCTTCATATCTTGCGGAATTTGTTCCAAATTAAATTGGTCCACCCTCAGGATTTGTGGACACTTCGGAAATACTGATCACGTGGTGCAATAAAGCAGCCCGCAGCGCAGCGCCGCATCACGTCGTAAGCACTGCGCGACAGCGGGGGGCCGGCGCAGCGGGGTGGCGTCGCGGCCGTTTGAGGAAGGTGAGAGAGTGGAGGGCCGAATCACTCAGGTGGGCGAGATACGCCGATAAATATAGGCTGAGCGGTGACTGACAGAGGCACCGCGCCAATAAAGGGGCGTCTGTCTGCGTCCGTGTCCGGCGGGCGAGGCGACAGCGGCGAGGGCGGGGGGCGGGGGGCGGGGGGCGGGGCCTCCACCTCCACGTGCAAAGGGAGACTCCCTTGCAATCGGGTGTTTGTCCGCCAGCAACTTCCTCAAGTCTCCTCCAGCAATCGGACAAGGCTTGACAAGGTCCTTTGGAGAGTTTGGTGCCCGGCCGCCTCGACTCGAACACGCCACTCGGCGTCACGTGACTCGAAATTTCTGTTATCTCGTGTAAACTGCAAAGGCGGCCAAGGCGTGGCGATGCGAGGCGATGCAGGGCGAGGCGGAGCAGAGCGATGAGGAGCGGGGCGCGGCGGGGCGGGGCGGGGCGGGGCGGGGCGGGGCGGGGCGGGGCGGGGCGGGGCGGGGCGGGGTGGGGCGGGGCGGGGCGGAGCGGGGCGGGGCGGGGCGCACTCCGATCCGGTGCAAACACCCCGCCACCCGGCCCCCTCCCCCGCGGACCCCTAACTTCAGCTCGACCTAGCCCTGTCCTCAACAACAGAATAATCTCGCATTATTGACTGATAGGTGTTTATCACACAGGTTCTCTCTCTCTCTCTCTCTCTCTCTTAGTGCTGAACGCACCGTTAGGCAGCCTCGATTCGACAGACTCCCTCTAAAATTCGCCACGCAAAGCATCAGTCCCCCTCATTTTTCTGAAAAACACGGTCTAAAGCCGTGCTGCTCCATTCGCTGTCACTGCCACTGTATGATGGACTCCTCTCGTACCCAAAACATTTATTGCTGAGCGAAGTGAAGTTCTTTTGGGAGTGGGCGGATCGCTGGCGATAGTCGGGCTTTAGGTGATACCACACAGTGGTTTCGCCGCTCTTTCTTCCTCGCACTCATGTAGGAGCAAGAGAGAGGAGACCTCAAAACGGTGATGGGGATAGGAATCGCCTTGCTGGGGCCACGCGTGTCTCTTCCTGACGGTGTGTTTAGCACCACGCCAGCTCGACCGCTGAGACCCAACCGACTGCGGGACAGAAAGGCGGCAGTCAAGGCTCCCCCCCCCCCCCTCCACGCCAACATGCGCGACAAGTGACCGGACCAGACCGGACAGTGTGGTCATGACGTCATTGACAATCGCGGAGTGAGAGGAGAGGGCATACAGAGGCCGCGGGGAGCGGGCGTGCGCGCGGTGGCGTGGAGGGTGTGGACGGCGATGGGACATCTCGCAGGCCGGGGCGGGGCGGGGCGGGGCGGGGCGGGGCGGGGCGGGGCGGGGCGGGGCGGGGCGGGGCGGGGCGTGGCGGGGCGGGACGGGGCGGGGCTGCCCGCGGGGCAACGGCAGCAGCGCTGACCGCTGCAGCGGCGCGCGGCGAGGCGGGGCGAGGCGAAAGGGTTGTTATCGCCCTCCCAGCGACGCCACGCCACGCGGCCGGCGCTCCCGGGGCGGGGCGGGGCGGGGCAGGGCGGGCTGCGGTCGGTTGTGTGACGCGCTGAGCGGCCCCGAGCAGGCTGAGGCTGAGCAGGCTATCCACCGTCACTGCCCGGTCCGCGCTGCTGCGTCAATCCCTTGTAAACCTCTACGGAGACGGATGCAACCGGAATGGGGCGCTCATTGCGAGGTGTACCTCACTCTTTAAATGGGTGTACCACTGCTTGGAGGGTTCTTCTGTGAATGGAAGGAAAATTTGACCAAACTTTAAAGAAATCAATTATTTTTTTTTTGCACCAATTCGATATTTTGCATTTTTAAGGTGCTTAAAATAGATTTTTGTCGAAAAATTAGGTGACTGGATAGTGATTGGAGCTCAGGGTGCACACTGATTGTACCAGGTGGCTGACGGATCCCGGGCACTTTTTGTACTATGCAACCCGCCCGCACCGCTCCATCTGGGACTCCATACCCATCAGGCGCCGGGGACCGCTCCGCTCCGCCTCTGTTGTTGCAGCCAACGCCCCGAAAGGGCCCTCACGCGGTTCGCGCGTTCTACGGCGGGACGTTACCTAGAGAGCCTGGGGGCTCCAGGCTCTCTAGACGTTACCCGGGGGGTTCGCGGTTTCGTGTGGGTAACCCGCGAGTCCGCGGGGAAAGCTCGTGGTCCACGGGTCCCTCCGTGGGGATATCTCGCGAACCACAAATCCTCCGCGAGGGAATGTTGCGGTCCGCGGATCCTTCTCGTGGGTAGCTCGCAGTCCGCAAAGGACCCGCGGAGGATCCGAGGTACGCGAGATTCCCGCGCGCAGGACGCGCGGACCGCGAGCTTTCCCGGCGGACTCGCGGGTTACTCCCGCGAAACCGCGAACCTCCCCCTGTAACGCCCTACCGTAGACCGCGCGAACCGCGAGAGTGCCCTTTCGGGGCGTTGGCTGCAACAACGGCGGCGGAGCGGAGCGTCCGCGCTTGAAGCCGGTCCCCGGCGCCTGATGGGTATGCAGTCCCGGATGGAGCGGTGCGGGCGGGTTGCATAGTACAAAAAGTGCCCGGGGTCCGTCAGCCACCTTGTAGAAGGTGAGGTACCCCTCCCCTCGGCTCACTGCCTAGCCTCGCCCGCCTGGCACCCTCTCGCCTCGCCCCCGAGGTGTGACCTGACCCTTCACCTCGCCCCCCGACCCGACCCGACTCGCACTGCTGTTATGATACTCTGCGGCTCACTCAGCGTCGTGGCCCGCCCCGCCACCTCCGTGGATTACCATATTTTTCCGCCGCCGCCGATAAGCCCTTACGGCGCGGGGCGCGGGATGCGGGGCGCGGGGTGCGGAGCGCGGGGCGAGGACACTAGTCCCGCGACCAGCCGCGGCCCGTGCAGCGTGTCCTATCTGTGCCCAGTCACACAGTCAGATAGATAAAGGTTATCGTTCAGTCAAACAGCCGCTAGAAGCGCATGGAGAGGACAGAATTTGGTGAAGTGAGCGAAAGCAATTGGATGTGCACTTAGTGCGCCTGACTACGAAGCCTAACCCGCAGTTACATCATGCATTTTTTTGTGGTACGTGTGAAACATCCACCCCACCTGCTTATTCAGGAATCAATACAATTAATTTGTACTTTATCTCGTTTCCCATTATCGTGATTCGGCGGACTCATGGGTGCGACAAAAAAGTTACAGAGTGATAAAGATAAGCTTTTTTTTTTTCTTCGTACCCGGACACCCGGGAGATGGCGAGTGGGCGGCCATCTTGTGCGCTCAAAGTCGAACGGAATGTGCCGGGCTCGTGACTGTTCAAAACGAGGCTCACATATCTTAAGCACGTTTGATGAACCGAACTACTTACGGTAATTGCACTACAACATTGTCGCGCAATCCGGTCTACTATTCCCCTATCAACAATTCTTATCCATCAAAACCTCTCCTCAAACCGACCCTAACACTCTGTACTGACGCCGCGCCGCCAGACAACAACCTTAAGTGGATCGGGCCAGTAACCGAAATAGTCCCGGCCCGGATTTGCATTCGTAATCTCTCAGACTAGACGCCCGCAGCGCCGCGCGCTCTCTTAATTTGCGCATCATTTCGGGTACTCGGTTTCGCGAGTTCCATTGCGGTGGTGCGAGCTCTATACAACAAGATACGGGGGTTTGCTCGGGGTTTGTGTACCTTGCTGTGTAGCTCGTTCACGGTACAGTTTGCCTAACTATTTATTCTACAAGGCGGTGTAACACATCATCAACTTAACATTTTTGTTGTTGTTAAACATGAGGCTTTATTAACAAATAATATCACAGACAAGGCTTTTTGGAGGCCCCCCCCCCAACCCCCCGCATTTCAACACGTGACAACGACACTTCACTCCACTCCGCCTCGCCCCGATCCGCCTCGCTCCGCCACGCCACGCCCCACACCGCCGCGCCCCGCACCGCCGCGCCCCGTACCGCCGCGCTCTGCCCTGCGATCCGAATCAAACCAGTTACCGCACGCGGGCTTCTGTTGCCAACTGAGCGAAGTATTTAGCCCGCTATCTTGGGCTTTTCGCCGTGAATCTCGTTGAGCCCTCGACACCGGAGTAAAATTTCCACTGCGGGCAACGTGTGTCGTGCAGCTGCTAGTAGGCTCGTAAAATCTGCGCGCACAGCTTCTAGCCGTCCCCGTTGCGCATTTCATTTGTTGTTATGCCGCCAAAAGTCGCGCCAGCCCGCGAATGGATGACTCACAGCCGTGGTACAGAGCGCGGGGGGCTGGCCCAGCATGTGTAGTACGGGTGCGAGAGGGGGAGGACGCGTGGTGGGCCCGGGCTGAACTATCAGATTCTGCTGGGGGCGGCCCGCTGGGCAACAAACGGACGGGCTTGCGTCACTCATGAAAAATGTGATCACAATTATTAAGAATATTCTCATTGGTCGTTAACAAGCGGCTTGTGGCGCAGCGGCGCGATCGCGACGCATCAGTTGACGACCGTTTTGTTATTATTTTGACGGTTCGAACGCGGGAAATCCCGCAGTTGCCTCTGTACACTAACCGGCTGAGTCCGGCTCCCCGCGCCCGGCCCGTGGGCGGGGCGGGGCGGGGCGGGGCGGGGCGGGGTGGGGCGGGGCAGCGCGGGGCGGGGCGGGGCGGGGCGGGGCGGGGCGGGGCGGGGCGGGGCCGAGTTGCGCGGGCCTGGCCGGGCAGTGGCGAGAGGGAAAGGGGTGGACTGAATCACGGATCAAGGATCAGCGAACGGGGTGGGAGTGGTGGGGATGCTCCGGGGCGGAGCAGCGCATTGTATGGGGTGGTGGGGGCGGCAGCGGAGGCGGTGTCCGTACCCCACGTGTGGCCCTACGAGAGGGGCGCGCGGCGCGGGGTATCGGCGGGGCGGCGG
Source organism: Frankliniella fusca (assembly GCA_029379305.1). Classification (NCBI taxonomy): domain Eukaryota; kingdom Metazoa; phylum Arthropoda; class Insecta; order Thysanoptera; family Thripidae; genus Frankliniella; species Frankliniella fusca. Next base: position 407,117 of record JAHWGI010000971.1, read on the forward strand.
CGGCAAGCGCAAGCACAGGCAGAGGCACCTCGGCGAGCTGCCTCCCCGCCCCGCCCCGTCCCGCCCCGCCCCGCCCCGCGCCCGGAGACGACCTCGCCTCTCCGGCCGCACGCTCTCCTCCCCCCTGCACTGCGCGGCGAGGCGGATCACGTTTCTGCAAGGCGACAACTCCCCGGCCCGGCTCGGTAGAGAGAGACCTTGTCGGAGGGCCGGCCTGGGCCGGGCCGGGCAGACCCGCGCCAGGCTGCGTCATGTGAGGGCCGTATCTCTTCAAGGAAGTCGATTCGCGTATCTCGCCGCGCTAACCAGCGAGGACCGGTGCCGCCCCGCCCCGCCCCGCCAACCTCCCCCCTCCCTCCGCGAACTCAAACTCACTTCAGTGATTGCCATTGTCTATCCGTCTCTCTCTGTATCTTCGTCTCAATAGTGTGCGGGCCTTTTCCATTAAACGTTTTGCGCAAGCTGCGCAGATACCGCGAAATGCGGGGCTTGCACAATAACTCTTTTTTCCCGAAGGGTAGGGAGAGGACATTTCGTGCACACTTCGTGCACAGGACTTGTTGAGGAGGAACATGACGAGGCTTCGGACCTGCCGTAGTTCTTTACTTCACATCGCTTTTCAGAACAGTGGAGCACAGAACTGGGACTTCCCCCATCGAGGCGGTTCATACACCCCCGGGGTCGGAGGCCGGCAAGAGGTGGCATGGGTGGTGAGCAGGGCGCGGATCGCTCGCACCAGCTCGCACCCCCGAGGGAACCCTCTCCCCAACATGCACAGGCAAACAGAGAAGAAAAAGAAGGCTTCTTCGTGCCTAAAAACAGCATCACGGATGTTCGTATGGCATCTTCACTCTGTTCCTCTCCCCTGCCAACAGTTCCGCGGGCAGTGACCTCGCTCGGGCCTGGGACGCACTTGCTGCTTGCTGCCGGTTTTGAAGTCTCTACGTTTCGATGTCGATGTCCGTGCCGATCCCTCCGCTCCTGCCCAAGGTCTTGACTCGTGACCGCTGCCACCCCCGCCATGGCGCGCCACGCCCGAACACGCGGCGCTCACTCCACCGATGCGCACATCAGCGGGGTGTTCGCGCGTCCTCTCGCTCGCTCCCTATGGGCGTGCCCCATTGAGTGCGAGGAGGACAGAGAGATGAAACCACTGTGCGGAAACAACCTGCTACAGTTCCCCACGCGCCCTCCTGCCCCTGCCGCGGTGCGATGTGGACGCGTGCGAAACAGTTTGTCGTCTCGTCTCATCTGGTCTGCCTCTGCCGGTGACCTCGCTGTCGCCTGTCGCTCCCGCCGTGCTCTCCCCGCCCCGCCCCGCCCCGCCCCGCCCCGCCCCGCCCCGCCCCGCCCCGCCCCGCCCCGCCGCGGTGTACAGGCTGCGCAGCTGCTGCAGTTCCGTTCGCACGGCTCGCGGCTCGGATTACATCACCGCGACTGTTTTGCGACGCGAGCGCAGCGCGGCCTGCGCCACGCAGACTCGCGTGTTGGCGTAAAGTGTTTACTGCGGATGGGATGGCATAGAGAGGAAAGCGGGAAGGGACAAACGCTACTGAGAAAAACTGCGTGGCGTCTGTGGTGCTTTGTGCGCGCGAGCCGAACGGCGCGCGCCATCGCTCAACTTTCTCGCGTCACCCGTGCGAACCGCTTGTGAGCCGCCTGTAGGCTGATTCTGCACGGTGGTTTCGTCTCTCTGTCCTTGTCGCTCTCATGGAGTGCGTCGATGAGGAGCAAAGAGAGAGGTCACTCCTAAACGCTGTTCGGAATCAACCTGCTGGCCTGGCCGGTAGGCAATGTCGACCCGGCAACTTCCGTTCCATTGTTCCTCCTCCCGTCAGCCGCAGGCCGCAGCCTTAAAACAACCATTCCAATGTGGAGATTCGGGCGAACAATCAGGTTATGCGGTTATGTGACGCGAGGCGAATGGCCAAGCCCCGCGGGGAGGCCGAGGCCGGGCCGGGCCGGACCTTTTGGAGGCAATAGCCTCTTCGCTTACTGTAAATTGGGAGCAGGGAAGATCGAAGATCGTGCGCGACGCAAGTGGAGAGGGTCTTGTGATTTTTGAGTGAGTGTGTGTGTGTGTGTGTGTGTGTGTGTTTGTGTGTGTGTGAGAGAGAGAGAGAGAGAGAGAGAGAGAGAGAGAGAGAGAGAGAGAGAAAGAGAGAGAGAGAGAGAGAGAGAGAGAGAGAGAGAGAGAGAGAGAGAGAGAGAGAGAGAGAGAGAGAGAGAGAGAGAGAGAGAGAGAGACCATGAGTTGGGGTCAGGGATCAATCAGAGCAGTAATGGCGGCAAAGCTCTCTAACACAAAGACACACAAGACATATCAGATCTGAACCTTTATTCTTTCATTTTCTTTCTTTCCTCGCGTTGTGACGTTGTTTCCTTGCTGTCCCTTCCCTTTCCCTCCACTTCCCGCTCCCAGCCGGGCGAGGCGCGCGCTCCCTGTTTACGCTTTGATACGGCTGGGACGTCCCTCGCGCCCCTCGAGGTCCCCTCCCCTCCCCTCAGTCCCGCACCCCGCCCTACATAGCGTGACTACCCTGAACGCGGACCTGGACCTGGACCTTCGGGTCAGAAGACACTGTCACCGCGGCAACAGCGCCGGGCCGGGGCCGGGCCAGCCCCCCGCGCCGCCCCGCGCCGCCCCGCGCCGCCCCGCGCCGCCCCGCGCCGCCCCGCGCCGCCCCGCGCCGCGGCGCCTCGCCTTGCCCCACCCCCTCTGCGATACGAGGGGGTTAGAGAAAGAGGGCGAGGCGAGAGAACAAAGCGGCCATGGCAACATGTGACCACGTGACCGCTGTCCTAGAAACACACCTGGGCCGCGGTTCGGTTCTGGCAGGGGGCCCTATTACAGGAGTACGAGGCGAGAGAGAGTGTTTGAAGCGTCCGATTTGTTCGCGTGTGCCGGCCGAGCCGAGCCGAGCCGAGCGTCGACACCATGCGGCCGCCGTCATGCCGTTCCTCGCCGGTAAATGAACTCTCTCCTGGCACGGCCGCGGCGTCTTTCACCCTGACCCTCTCGTTGTGGCCGGTCAGCCTTGGCGCGGGGCGCGAGCGGCGCGAGCGGCGCGAGGTGGCTAATGGGCTTAGAGAGAGACGTCACCGCGGCGGTGGGCTGAGGCGCCGTGGTGCTTCCCTCAGCTGCAGACTGATTCAGAAGAGCGCTACCCTCGCGCGTTCTCTCTCGCACCTCTACAGCGCGCACCCCTTATGGAGTGCGAGAGAGAGAGACACAGGGCGAGGAGAGCGCTCTTCTGAATCAGTCTGCAGAGCGGTAGGGCGGCGGTGGACGCTCCCTCCCCTACAAGCACGCCGCGCGCACGTCGTCTAGACGCAACAGCAGCTGCTGCTCTGACCGTGTGTGTATGTGTGCAGAGTGCAGACCGTGAGCGGCCCCGCCCCGCTCATGAGCAGAGGTAAATAACATCATGGAGCGGCCCGGGCCCGGCGCCCGGCGCGTGCTCGTGGCGCGCACTGCACCGCCAACGTCAGCAACAGTCTCTCAAGGCTCGTCTACAATAGAGGCCGTGATCGTGGGCGCGGTCGTAAGAGAACGCTTTTCTGGTCGTGGCGCGCACACAAGACCTACACAGAGCGGTATAATGGCTCGGCCACGATCAGAGTGAAAGTTCTCCTACGACTGCGCCGATGACCACGCCGAGGACAACGACCTCTGTGATAGACGTGCCTTCAGGCTGCACCCTGCACCCCGCCCCCGCCCGCCCCGATCGAGCGCCTCGCAGGGCTTACAGCAGCTGCAGGATGACCCCGCAACCCCGCGCAGCCCTGCACAGCGCTTTCGTCTACGTCTTGCCCTGTCCCTGTCGCACTCATGGGGTGCGGGAACGGTCATGAGACAAGACGCCGCCAGGAGCAAGGCGCACTGTGCTGAATCATTTTTGCAGTCGGAGGAGCTTCGAGGCGAGGGGAACGCCATGGACGAAAGCTGGCAGCGACCCAAAAAGAAGGGGAAACAACCGTAGATTTGGCTGAGGAACCATGGAATATGGACCATCAACCTCATCCCTGCCCCACCTTCCTATGCAGCGGAGGATGACGTCAACCGGAAGAGTGTTTACTCTCCTTTTCTCAGATGCAGCGAAGTGACGTCATTTCTACGTCATGTCTGCGTCCCTCGGAGGAGGGAGGGGAATGCCCCTCAAGTCGTCGTCGTCAGCGAGCTCACCGACGCACCTGACAAACCACAAGGACAAATATTGTCGAAGGCTCATGTCGGTTTGGAGTCGCGTTTCTTGGAGATAAGAAAGACCCGGGCACATCGACGTGACCCGGCGGGCTAGACTGGACAAGCAGGACGGAGAGCGGAACCGCAACTCCTGTTCCGCGTAGGGTATGGGATGTGGTGAAGGGGGATGGATGCAAAGCGAAGAACGAGGCTCATCCCAATTTTCCCGATGTTTCTCTGAATTGTGGGGTGAAATCATTTTCCCGCCCACGTGTTGGCACCACCGCGGGGCGGCGTCGGGGCGTCGGCGTCCACGCCACGGCCCGGCCTGGCCCGCGGCCTGCGGTCGTGGTCCTGTTGAGAGGCAGCGCCTGGCACCATGGCCGCAAAGTAGTCCCGATGGAAATCGGGCCGTGCGTCTGCAATACGAAGTGACAGCCGAAGCAACCAGCTATTTAGGGTTGGAACAGCCCTAGAGAAAATTCAGACTGCATCAAGCGGGTTGCCAAACAGTGCGTTATGTGATTTCATTTCGCAGCTTTATTGATCGACACAGTTGCGCAAGGATCTACGGCTAGACGGCCGATGTAGTCCGCCCATTTCTGCCCCTTGTGCTTGTGCTCGGCAGCAGTGGCAGCTTCTCCCTTCCTCGTCCCACTCACCCCTCTTCTCACCACTGCAAAAGATGGCTGTGCAGTGAGTGACCAGTGCTCCGCCGGAAAAGGCCCTGTTTCCAGCAATTATCCTGAATTTTCTCCGGTCAAGTGATAAAAAACCTCCACCATTCCGCCATCAAATAAAAGCCAGCCCGCTGGGTGGCTTTGCTTGGTCCAGGTGAGACAAATATGACCAGTCGTGGACCCCAAGCGGTCCGCTTAACCTTCAGGATTGCCATTTGGACGGCCTTTTCGAGCGTTGCAATATTGAAAGAACTTGTGACGATTCCTTTCGTTTTTTGACTGGGACAATTTCCCACAGACAGCGTGTCGTTCTTTTTTGGGGAGGCAATTTCTCGGCCGTCCTTGAAACAAGGGTCACTATTAGGGTTATGTATCGTGTAGACGTTTTCAAAGTTAACCAGTTGAGTCCGGTTTTATTTCGAGAAAAGTCGCATTTCCTCATGCTCATCTTACATTTCATTCTTCAAAATTATTTTGTTTCTCAGGCAGTCGTCGTATGTCCTTGACATTACTTCGAAATTAATGGTTGTGCAACATAGGAATTGATCTTTAATGGTAGTGGAAATTACTTTACCAGAATTGCTGAATTTTTGCTGCTAGAGTTTTTCCAAACTATATTCACTTTTAAATAAAAAAACGAGTAAAAACTAAAAAGTATTTTTTTATTCCATCTATTTTATTGTGAAGGTGCTGCCTTCAAGAGTTTCATTGCTATGTATTTACAATCTCTTACTACTTGGTGACCTTTATACTGACTTGTGACCAGAATCATGTAGCTTCCTTTCTCAAAAGAAAAGGAGGAGTACAGATTGTTTTCCTTGTGAATGGCTCAAATCAGTTCTTTCGTGTAATTTTCTTATGCCTGTTCTCATATTCTCTTTAGTTGTATTAACTTTTTTCTTTTCTATCAGTTTTTTCCTCTGATAATCTCAAGTCCAATCTGGATAGAAAAAAAAAATTGCACTAGTGGAAGTTGTGCCCTGTTGCCAGCTGTATCAGTTCACTGATAACATGGTTCATCACCCATGCCATTGGCCACTTTTATCTCTTGACTGTACGTCACTTCTGAGACAGTGCCAGATAATGTATAAAACAGCATGACAGTGGCTTGCTCAGATTAGTCCGATTTGTCGAGATCCTAGCAAGACGTGGGCACCTCTGGTTTTCAGGGTCCCAGCCGGCCTGAGTTAGGACTGTAGTGGTACGTGCAGTGAAAACCGAACCATCCTGTGCAAGCGTGTGTGTGAGAGTTTTCTCAAAACGGATTCGAACGCCTTTGTTCATTACCTAGACTCTATTAGCACCTATGGTGCGATGCTCAGCTGGCTGGGTCTGATTGGGAATGTGCAGTCCTAACTTTAATTTTGGAGGTGTTCAATTGGGTCCTTCAGAGACCTGGTGCTGTGAATGCACCTTCCGTGTAAAAGACGAAACTGAAATCCGAAAGGTAAAGTATTTTATGGAAATAGTAAGTGAATATCTGTCGTGTTTGTCTCAGGAGTGTGGTCAGTCATTAATACTTCATGCCAGAATTTATGTTGCCGACATTACTGCAATTTCATTTCTAAGTTTCAGTCTTGTTCTTTTTTTAAAATTTTTCATTTTGTGCCTGTCATAATCTTACTGCGGCATCATCAAATATATTTTCTCATTGTTGGGGGATTGTCAAACATCAGTCAAGTCTTGAATACTGGTGCTGATATGCTTGGTGATAAAATGCCATTCTGTGTAGATGTACAAAATAATCTTGATGATGTGTTCTGTTTGTTTGAAGGAATATGAGAATAAGTTAATTCTTTGTGTCTAAATATTTGCTCTCCTTGTTGTTACAGGGTAGCGGGAACTCGGGTCGGCTGGTCCAGGGCCCAGCAAGTGCATTTTCCCTATTCCAGTGCAAGTGGCACCTCACTCTCAACGCTGAACCTCCTTGGCTGCGAGCAGAGTTGTGTTAATTTGATTGTACACTCCAACCTGCTAACTAGCGCTATCCAGTCTAACACTGACCCCGACCGGATATAGGCTGCCTCGTAAGTGTTAACAAAAATTTAATGTTAGCATTTATTATTTGATGATCTTTTAGTAAAATTTGTTTTCTTTCTCTTTCAGTTTGCTTAGTTGAACGAGTCAACCTAGAACGCTTCCTGCAGGACATTTTTCCTGTGATTGATTATTGTAACTGTAAACCCCATTAGATACTTTCATTCTTATATTTCTTAATCTCTATAAAACTATCAACTTTACAATGAAGCTCACAAATCTGGATGAACGTATTCACGTCCTCGATGGAGAGACAACTCCTTCGTCCGTCATGCGGGCGATTTGCCAATCTGGTATTCAGGAAGAAGCATTTTATGTATGCGATGCGGATGACATCATTTTCAAGTTTAAGCAATGGAAACTTTTGCTCCCACGTGTCGCACCCCACTATGCTGTTAAATGCAATGACAGCACAATTGTTCTGGAAATTTTGGCTGCACTTGGCACTGGTTTTGATTGTGCTTCCAAGGTATGCATTTAATACATGAAATCTAGCAGAACTCCTCTTACCATGTGATCCTTTATTACAACAGCATTGTTTTATTCAGGGTGAAATCAACAAAATTTTGGATTTAGAGGTGGACCCAAGCCGTATTATCTTTGCTCATCCATGCAAACCAGCCTCACATATCCGCCATGCTGCTGCCCTGGGAGTCAACCTGACAACATTTGACAATGCCACTGAACTTCACAAAATGAAAACTCTTCACCCCTCCTGCAAGTAAGTATCTTGTTTGTTTCTCTTGTAGCTTTTTAAATATTTTTAAGTACTTCATTATTTTTCTGTGTTCTTCTGTGTAATGTAACACAATGGGTTTGATTTTCAGCCTTGTCCTTCGTATGCGGTGTGATGCATCATCTGCCTGCTCACAACTTGGAATCAAGTATGGTTGTGATCCTATTGCCGAGGGGCCAAATCTACTGACACTTGCGCGAGATCTTGGACTCAATGTTGTTGGTGTAAGCTTCCATGTCGGCTCTGGCTGCAAAGAGCCAGCTGCTTTCCGAAGGGCAATTTCTCTTGCAAGGGACCTTTTTGATATGGGCACTGGACTGGGTTTCAATATGACCCTTCTTGACATTGGTGGAGGCTTCCCTGGCAACGACAATGCTAATTTTTCTCAGGTATGTCCCTTTTTCTTTGCTCAATTTTCCTAAATTATGAATTCAACTTTCTGATTTCCAATCTTTTATTTTCACTTTTACAGTGCGCTGATGTTATCAACACTTCCTTGGATGAATTTTTCCCGTCAACTGAAATTCAAGTCATTGCTGAGCCAGGCAGATACTTTGTTTGTTCTGCTTTCACTCTTGCCACCAACATTCACTCAAAAAGAGAGATCCGGTCCCCAGATGGCAATATTTCAAGTGTGATGTATTACATCAATGATGGAGTCTATGGATCCTTTAATGCAAAGTTGTATGAAGATGCTGTGTTTCATGGAGTTCCTCTTGAGGTGAGCACTTTTTTTCTTGATTGATTTCAAATTTTCATTATTGCAAGGTTTTAAAATTAATGTGATAGTTATTAGGACTAAAATTTAATAAATTTATAATAAATTTATTTCTTGTGCAGACTTCTAAAGCAAAATTACTCCCTTCATCAATTTGGGGCCCAACTTGTGATGGTATTGACAAAGTGGAAGAAAATGTACTTTTGCCGTTGATGGAATTGGGCAGTTGGATCATCTATCCAAACTTGGGTGCATACTCCGTCCCTGTTGCAAGTCCTTTTAATGGTTTTCCTGTTCCAAAAGTGCACACTGTGTCCTCTCATGCTGCTTGGTATGTAGCAAATTACTTTTACTGTTGACATCCTCTGATCTTCATCCTACCTCTTCATTATTCCTATTTCTATTCTATTTCCAGGATGCTTTTGAGGGAAAGATTGCCATTGACTCCTGAGCACTTTGTTGAAGGAAACACTCCAGCTAATCTTTGCATGGGATTAGATCTAGGTGGTGCAGCTCCAATTGCTGAAGTAGCACGCCTCTCCTTAGCTGGCGCTATTCCTGATCTTTCTGTTTCCCGTTCATCTTTGGATTCCAAAGGCTCTTCTGAAAACCACCTCGACCATGAAATGTCTGACATGTCAGAAATTTCGGCTTATGCTCCAATTCTGTGTCGCCGTGCTTCTGTCGTAGATAGTTCTGACATTACAGGCACCTCTCCATTGTTCATTGAATTCATTCAAGTTGGTCCTATGGATTGATTCCTTTACAATTTCCTTCTCTTTTAAATATTGAGTTTATTCTCAATTGATTCAAAGCCTGATCATTTTAGTAATGTTTTTTCTTAGAATGTTATATTTCAATTTCCACCAGAATTTAATCTGATGTGAAATGATATTCCAACAATTGGGACCTAAAGTGACATGGCCAAATGGTCATGAATTTTGTAAATGCGATTTTATTCCTTTTGTTTGATTGTTTCTTTCCTTTTATCAGAAATGAATTTTCTGTTTTTTATCTTAATTTTTCTTGGATGAAATGTTTTTAGTTTGCAACAAACGAACAGAGATGTTAGGATTTATATCTTATAAGAATTTTGTTTATGTGCTTTGTTGACCATCTCAAAAATTCTCTGTCTCAGAGTTAACTAGAAAATCAAATTATTTGGAAGCAATCTAATTTCTTTCTTTTTACATTGTATATCCTAAACTATTTTTGCACTCTTCAATCTCTAATACTATCAAAACAATGCCGGGTTGTAATAAGGCTGTTAAGCCACTCGTCAATACCTACTTATGTACTTAAACGAAGACTGGCAAAAAGATTTGTCTCAATCATTCTTGTGTTTAATGCAGGGTATTACATGTATGTACTTAAGAAATTAAGTTTATTTTGAAACAAATTTAGGAGCGCAAAATGCCGGCATTTAAGGTACATAAGACCCTGGGTTTGAATTACTGATGGTCAGCATTCACTTTACTCTAAAAATTGAAAAGGAGCTTATTGTATCTAAAGTCATGTGTGATGTTTTGGTCAAATTTTGCTTCATCGTGTCTTCAGCTGTTCTGACACATTGTAACCTATTCAACAGTTCGACCGCGATCCTGGAGTTGTACTTCATCCGAAAATGTCTTGAATTTTGATTTGTGAAGACAATTTTCTTTTTTTGTTGTCTATCTCATTTTGGATTGGGTGTTTTTATGAATCAAGGTGAAATGGTTGCTTTATTGGGGTTTATTGATATGAATATGTAATCATAGTGTAAATGTAATGATAAGAGCTGTATCTGATTCAGTAGTATTGGAATTGTTATTTGTGTAACTTAAGTCGGTACTTACTTCAGGTACAGCTTGGGAAGCGTTTTAGGGGAAAGTTCCCTTAAGCAAAGAGGCAGCTTGGCTGGAAACTGTGGATTATTGTAATTTTTTTTTTCCTCTTTTTTTTTTGTGGTAAATAAATAAACTGTTGTCTGTATTGATAACATGAAAAGTACTGTTGTTCTTTGTCTTACACACTCTAGTATGGTTGCAGTCATGTCTTGTAGCAGAAAACATCTCTTTACATACTTGATCAGCATCTTATTTATTCTTTTCAAATTGCAAGGAACTAAAGGAACTCTATTTTCAGGCCATGTTTCAATGCTATGAGTTGGACACAAGACCGCTATTGCCTACTTTCTGATTTCCTGCAATAACCTGCTTGAATATCCTTAGTGATGTAACTAAATTAATACAAATCAAAGCGATTCACCAGGGTGCTTCCTTGAACCCACCAAGATCCCCACTCAACATCACTGCTGTACTGACAATGAAATTTAGTTTACTGAATGTACACAAACTCTCATGGGTATTTGGAGGGGAGGGTTCTATCCATTGGTTCTATCATGAAGTCAGGCTGACTCCATGATTCGGTACACACTACTTTAGAGAGAGGAAAAAACCAACAACAAAGCGCTTTAGTTGTTCTTGCGAGCTTGCCGCATCCCCAACGTTCTTGCCTGAACACCAAACCCCAGCCGCGATTTCAAATTTCCCGCATTTAAACAGATGAACCAGCAAGACAATTAACCTCAAAGAGACCATATTCGAATTCCTTTCCAGTGACAAACATAACAAGGACCGCAAAGTTATTTGCAATTTTGAAATACTCTCGCTTTCTAAACCAAATCGCTCTTATTTCTAAAACTTAACAAAGGAATGATCAGTGTAGTATACTTAAAAGAAAAAGCTGGATAGCTGGATGCACAGAGGAAAACGTGTCTCTTAGCCATCAAAGGCAGAGCTATCAGAAGCCGTACTGTTTCCGGTCCGATCCGGTCTTAGAGATGGCCAATCGAACGAAAACTATCGATATTTCATAAATCGATATCAAAAGTTTTCGATATATCAAATATCGAAATATCGTGCAAAAAGTATCGATATTTTAAAATATCGATTAAAATATCGTTATATAGGAGGCGGCACATAGAAATGGGGAAAAAATTGCTAACAGCGGCAGATTTAGAGAAAAAAATATATAAAGGGTCGCTTAAATCAAAAATTTCAGCTTCTCAGGTGGGAAAGCAACAGAAACTTTAATTCATCCACCCAGTGCTGCCAGCTAGCGAGGGAAGTTGTAGGGAGCCGAGCCATCGAGCGCCCGAGCCCGATCCGAGTCTGTTGTCGTCACACTGTTAAAAATTTTGTTGTAAATTAACAGGAAAAGTATTGTTAATTTTGTTAGCAGCAAATCTTGTTTTAAAACAGGAAAAACTGTAAATTTACAAGGATGGGAAAAATCTCAGAATCAATTTTTTAGTTGAAATGTATTGACCTCTTTTTGCACTTAAATCTCTCTTCTGTAGTATTACAAAATTGTTGTATTTTGAACAGTAAGGGCTGTTAACAAAATTAACAGCGTATTTCCTGTAAAGAACCAGCATACACAGTGATACTCATTCACTGTTCTTTGAGAGTGCTGCTGAAATAATCCATATGCAGTAAGTTTTTAACTGATAAAAGAACAGCTGTTTAGAAACAGGATTCCTGTCAAACAGTGCGTTGCCAGGCAACAACTTCTTCTATCAGTGCAGTCGACTCTTCGCTTCGGTTCGGCTTAGTCACACATCACAAGCAGCCTCAAGACAGCCTGTGCATTTAACATTATAGGATTCCTCGTGTCATTTTTTCAAATTTTTCCTCCGGCCGATATATCGGAAAATTTGTATCGATATATCTAGATATCGAAAACTCAAATATCGATGGTAAAATATCGATACATCGGAGCCAACATATCGATATTTTGAAATATCGATGTTACATCGGCCATCTCTATCCGGTCTTCGAAGTGTACAAGGCAGTTACCGACACCACGTTGCAGAATAAGTAAGTGGCTGCTGGCGACAATAATACAGAATTTCCGATTGACTGACGGAATTTCGTGACGAGAGTGGTTTAGTGTTGTTACGGTCTTTTAGAAGATTTTCAATTTTTGGTTTGTTTTGCACTAGTGATCGTCTCAGCCAGTTCAGACGTGCAGCGTCGTGTGTAGGTTAGGACGCGGTTATCCTATCCTCTTTTGTGCCAGTTCCTATTTCATGAAATAAATTTCTCCCACTCGACTCGAGTTTGTTTTCTTGGCTCTCATTTCATTAAGTGGATTTGTTCAGTGTGTACCGTAATCTGGCTTGTCAGTGCCGGTCCCACTGCCTGATCAAGGCCACGCTCTCGGGGCCTACTCAATATTTTGGTTTAGTAGGGCTTTAAAGTTGAATGGGTCTGTTTCTGTTACTCCGATCGTAGTTCCTCTAAATAGCCTAAGCTCTAATTTCTCGGGCTGTTTGTTTATATGTATGTATGTATTAGCCTGGCTCCCAACCCGTCTTTAGGGTTTTTTATGGTCCCTGTGTTACCATTTTGCTATGTTGAAGCACCAGGGTGTCTATAGGGACCTAAAATAAATCACTGTAGGACGAGGGTTTGTGGTTAATCTCAAACTCTATCAAAATTGGTGATACACTTGTGTTTTGAATTATTCTTTTCACGGCTTTTAAACTTTATCTCTAGTCCCTGTGTTACCATTTGGCTGTATCTTAAGCTTTAAGGTGTCAAACGGGACTTAAAGAAATTCGCCTCAGGACGAGGGTTTAAGGTTCCTCTTTTTACCCCATCAAGTTTGGTGAAACAGCCTTATTTGTTTGCCTTAATTTTCAAGCTTGGTTCTTGAGTGTTTATGTTGGGCTGCAATCCTAAGACAGTTTTATTGTTCTAGGGCTGCAACATGCAGATCTTCGTCAAGACCCTCACGGGCAAGACCATCACTCTTGAGGTCGAGCCCTCAGATTCCATTGAAAATGTTAAGGCAAAGATCCAGGATAAGGAAGGTATCCCTCCCGACCAACAGCGTCTCATCTTTGCTGGCAAGCAGCTTGAAGATGGCAGGACATTGTCTGACTACAATATCCAGAAAGGTATACTAATAGATTTTTTCTCTCCCCCCCTCCCCTACTGTTTTACTTGTCTGTTTGCTAATAACCTATTCTTTTGGGTTTTAGAATCTACCCTGCACTTGGTGCTGCGTCTCCGCGGTGGTGTCATTGAGCCCACCCTCCGTATTCTTGCCATGAAGTACAACTGTGACAAGATGATCTGCCGCAAGTGCTACGCCCGTCTCCACCCTAGGGCAACTAACTGCCGCAAGAAGAAGTGCGGTCACACAAACAACCTCCGCCCCAAGAAGAAGCTGAAGTAGACATCTATTGTTTTTTTTTGTGTTCGGGAGGTGTTCCATCGGTCATACTCAATGTTCTATTTTTAAATTAATAAAACACTGAATATGACTATACTTTTAATCTCATGTTTTACATCTGAGACATTCTAAGGCAGCTTTACACAAACTTAATCTAGGGGCCTAAACCTAGAGCCTGGAACTTCTATTCTTTGTTTCTTATATATAATCCCCTGAGGACTAGAAAACTAGTTGAAGTGTGAGGAGTAACGTAATAAGTTGACACTTCAATTTGAATTTTGTTAAAGCCTATGACGTCGAGGGGAAACTCATCATGAAGCACGATTGCCCTTCATTTCAACAGACGGTTCCTGGCATCGCACCAAAATGATGAATTGTCCTTGAAATATGGTTTTACTTTCTGTTGTCGCTGCAACTTACGTGTCGCCGCTCGCCGCCCCCGTCAGTACCTAACTTCAAATACGCCCTCCCACTCTCAGGGTCTGACTTCTAGTCTCAACAACTCTCTTGGTCTCAACCAATTCGATTCTAATGCAATTTTTTCGGCGGTATTCGTTTGAACCGATCTACAAGCCCGATGGTCTGGCGCTGCACAACCCCCGGTAAGCACGTAACACCAAGGCACTACACCCGTCGCCAGAAGCACGATATCAGGCACTGACGTAATTGTTGAATTCTTTTCGAATTTGAGATAAAGTCTTCAAACCAAGGTAGCCCTTAAAGGCGCTAGCTCTAGAATTTCATTTTTTTTTTCCCCTCAAAGAACGGCTATTCTTTACGGTTTTCTTACATACACGCTTGCGCGGGCTGTCGTCCAATGGATTGCCTATCCATCAGGCACCAATTGAACAATTCACTTTTCATCGCGTAGTAAGCGAATTTCTCCCAAACCGAGACTGGTGTCGTGCTTCTGGGAGCTGATATATGTTTCCCAGTGCGTAGAAAAGATTCCCTGCGAATTTGGGCTCCAGGGGGGATCCTTGAGGTCCTTGGTGCGCACGATTTTCGCTCAAACATGCAGGCGCGGGCAGGCGTCGAATGGGCTGCCTATTCATCAGGCGCCGATTGAACACTTCACTATTTATCGCGTGACAAGCGAATTTCACTCAAACCAAGACCGGTATCGTGCTTCTGGCTACTTATATATATTTGTTTCGCAGTGTCTACAGAGGATTTCCTGTGAATTTCAGCGTGATCTGAGACTATCGATTTTTGGTCAAATTTCCAAAGGCTATAGCCTTTGCATTTTTAGGGATTTTGGTTCAAGAATATTTTTCCTCCAAATTGACGGGGTTTGTGCAGAGGGGCTCCAGTGCACCCAGAGACCAACCCCGGAGGGTGAAATCATCCGAAAACCGGCGAAAAAAAACTATTAGGTCGACCGAGATTCGAACACGACAAAAGCGTCCCGACAGCCTAGTTGGTTTGGGACGGGGGACGGGTGTGCTAACCACTAGGCTGTCGGTTCGCACACCTCTGGGCGATGCGAATTGGAATCCCTATCTACCGGCCTGGACGAGCTCCGCGCGGCGCAGAAGAATTTTCTTTTCCCTGTCACTTTTTTAGGGCCCAAAAGATGCAATCGAGGTGGTAAGCTATTTAACGCATCATACAACTCGAAGGAAAACAGGTGTTCTTCTTCTCTCCCAAGACCGTTGCTAAAAATAACTTAAAAAAAAAAACGAACAAGAAAAAGAAAAATATCGACGGCGCTCGGGTTCGGACCCGAGAGCTTCTGAGTAGGTGCCCCCTGCTCTAACCACTGGACCACAGACTTCTGCTGTCAGCAGCACTGCAGGCACCACATAGCTTCCGAAAATCTCTTGTTACCAGGAGCCGATTTCGAGGAGGTTACCTCCTCGCCTCTTCTGAACTCCGGGTTGAATACGGCTCGTTTCGCACGATTTTCTCTCAAACATGCAGGCGCGGGCTGGCGTCGAATGGGTTGCCTACCAATAAGGCGCCGATTGAACAATTCACTATTCCTTGCGTAAAACGCAAATTTCTCCGAAACCAAGAACGGTATCGTGTCCAGGTCGACTCTAGTGCACCCCCAGACCAACCCCCGAGGGTGAAATCATCCGAAAATCGTCGAAAAAAAAAAAACGATGATCGACCGAGATTCGAACACGACAAAAGCGTCCCGACAGCGTAGTTGGTTTGGGACGGGGGACGGGTATGCTAACCACTACGCTGTCGGTTCGCACACTTCTTGCCGATGCGAAAAGGATTCCGTATCTACCGGCCTGGACGGGCCCGGCGCGCGCAGAAGAGTTTTCCTTTCCGAATAGGATTCCGAATTTCTCCCTAAGCAAGAACGGTATTGTGCTTCTGGCTACTGGTATATGTTTCGCAGTGCCTCCAGAGGATTCCCTGAGAATTTCAGCGTGATCTGAGACTTTCGATTTTTGGTCAAATTTCCAAAGGCCTTTGCATTTTCAGGGATTTTCGTCCAAAAATATTTTTCCTCTAAATTGACGGGGTTTGTGCAGAGGGGCTCCAGTGCACCCAGAGACCAACCCCGGAGGGTGAAATCATCCGAAAACCGGCGAAAAATAATCATTAGGTCGACCGAGATTCGAACACGACAAAAGCGTCCCGACAGCCTAGTTGGTTTGGGACGGGGGACGGGTGTGCTAACCACTAGGCTGTCGGTTCGCACACCTCTTGGCGATGCGAATTGGAATTCCCTATCTACCGGCCTGGACGAGCTCCGCGCGGCGCAGAAGAATTTTCTTTTCCCTGCCACTTTTTTAGGGCGCAAAGGATGCAATCGAGGGGTAAGCTATTTAACGCATCATACAACTCGGAGGAAAACAGGTGTTCTTCTTCTCTCCCAAGACCGTTGCTAAAAATAACTTTAAACAAAACGAACAAGAAAAAGGAAAATATCGACGGCGCTCGGGATCGAACCCGAGAACTTCTGAGTAGGTGCCCCCTGCTCTAACCACTGGACCACAGACTTCTGCTGTCAGGAGCACTGCAGGCACCACATAGCTTCCGAAAATCTCTTGTTACCAGGAGCCGATTTCGAGGAGGTTACCTCCTCGCCTCTTCTGAACTCCGGGTTGAATACGGCTCGTTTCGCACGATTTTCTCTCAAACATGCAGGCGCTGGCTGGTGTCGAATGGGTTGCCTATCCACAAGGCGCCGATTGAACAATTCACTATTCGTCGCGTAAAAAGCGAATTTCTCCCAAATCAAGAACTGTATCGTGTCCAGGTCGACTCTAGTGCACCCCCAGACCAACCCCCGAGGGTGAAATCATCCGAAAATCATCGAAAAGCGATGATCGACCGAGATTCGAACACGACAAAAGCGTCCCGACAGCGTAGTTGGTTTGGGACGGGGGACGGGTATGCTAACCACTACGCTGTCGGTTCGCACACTTCTTGCCGATGCGAAAAGGCGGAAAAGGATTCCTTATCTACCGGCCTGGACGGGCCCGGCGCGCGCAGAAGAGTTTTCCTTTCTGAATAGGATTCCGAATTTCTCCCTAACCAAGAACGGTATCGTGCTTCTGGCTACTGTTATATGTTTTGCTCCTTTCGATTTTTGGTCAAATTTCCAATGGCTATAGCCTTTGCATTTTTAGGGATTTTGGTCATAAAAAAGTTCTCCTCCAAATTCACGGGGTTTGTGTAGAGGGGCTCCAGTGCACACAGAGACCAACCTCGGAGGGTGAAATCCTCCGAAAACCGGCGAAAAAAAACAAGAGGGAAAGACATCAATAAATTGATATCAAAGGGAACAGACTCGTTCTTTACCAATCACAGGCATATGAATGTGTTTTGTAAAGTTTTAATTTTTCGCAAAAACTTGGTGGACAGTAATCGGGTCGTCAAAACAAAAATTCAATGGAAACTGGAAGATCAGGTCATTTACTTAAAAGTGTCCCGCTAACACTACCATTCTAAACCTGAAGGCGAGCGAGATAGGAGCCGAAAACCGCGCTCCACCCATATGCCGCTGGCGGCCTGGGAGGTAGGCTATCGTGCGCTCGCAAGCGGGGGAATGCCTTTGGGCGCGGGTCGGGCCTGTCGGGCCGGGTAGTGCCGTCTGTACCTCGACCGCAGAGTATTAGCTCAGGTAGACTATAGAAAGCCTCCACTACCGCCTTTCAACAATCGCGTAAGAAGTGTTCCGAACCGGCTCCCGGGTACAACACTGGTACCTCTTGCCGACCATAGACGGACGACCGATGTCCAGCTTTCTGTTCAGTATAATAACCCTCATTTTAAAGACAGAAATCTCCTATTAAAACATAATTTCAGCCTAATTACATGAAATGAAAATTAGGTCATTGTTGCTGCTTTATATGATAAAATAAATTGCACTTGCACTCAATATTTCAGTTAATTTTTTTCGGCCCGGAAAAATGAACATATCCTCGACTTTGACGTGCGTGGGTGCTTCTTTTGAGAAAGATTCCTCTAAATTTTACATTGTGAGTAATAAAAAACCATCCACCTTTTTTGCTAACTGAAAACCGGTTGTCATTTTTGTTGCATTGAGGTCTTTCTGAACGTTCTTGTTCTGATTATATAAAGAGTTGAAAGGGGGTTAATTTCGCAAAACATGCTCAAACCCAGTTTCTTTCAGTTTGATTTTCTCAAAATTGTTCATTGTAAGTCGAAAAAAGCTTCATTTACGTTCTAGCGACTGAATTCTGCTCTTTAACATGGTACCATTGGTTTTTCTCTACATTATGTCAGTTCTTAGATGTACGATACCCCCCCAAAAGTCATTTTTGAGCACAATACTCGTTCTCTCCACTTTGACTTTTCATTTAGAGGTGTGTAAAGAACGAGTAAAAATTAGGTCGACCGAGACTCGAACACGACAAAAGCGTCCCGACAGCCTAGACGGTAACCACTAGGCTGTAGGTTGGCACACCCGTCGGCGATGCGAATTGGAATCTAGGGTTTTAAAGGTGGGTAAATTACCGGAAAGTTACCCGGTAACTTTCGGAAATTTACCGGTAACATTGAACCGAAAATTACCGGTAAATTACCAATATTGCCTAAAACCTTGCGAATTGTTATATTCCAGCACCGAAAACGAACCATTTCAGCCCTAATGTGTTTCAACAAGAAACTTATAAAATTTTATTTGCCCTTTAGATCATTTTCTTTCTAATATTAGCTGTCATGTTGTACTTATTAAGGGTGTGTTTTAAGATAGGGCAAAAAACAAAAACAAAACATGTTTCAGGAAATCCTGGACGGCACGCAGTTCATTAATGGTTTGGTTTAATAAGATAATTCGGTGGAAGTACTTCCTATATTCTTTTTTACCTCTGTGTTTGATATTAGAATTGGCCATATGTCAAATTTGAGCTTTCTAGATCAACGAATTAGAAATTAGTTTCTGAATAGTGGTCGAGCCTTTGCAACAATACTGACTCTGCTTAACTTTTTAATGGCATTGCAGCAGAGAACTAGGTAGATTTAGTTCTACCTCTCTGCCAACTTTCATCAAAATCCTATAGAATTTCGGTTTTACAAAAAAAAGGCGCATGCTAATAAGAAAAATCTCATCTGACAACAAAACTACTAACGCTACTTTCGTGCCTCAAAAAAAAATATATATATATATATATATATATATGCCGTATGATCAGTTTAATAGATGTTGAAGTATTGTAAACAAGTATCAACCATTACGAAAATTTGACATGAAAGCACAATGATAAAAAATACGTTTGTGGTTCAGGTACAATATGTGGCTAAGTTATACCACATTCTGTCAAATTAATCACCATCTTCTTCATCTCGATTGCCACTTTCTCAAACAAACTACTGCGTATTTCCCTCTCTTACCGACATATATTTAAATCAAACGCAAGTTAAACGTTATAGAACGACTCGAGACGATCCAGAATAGTTGTTTTATTGATATTAACCATATATTTTAAATTCCAACAATATTTCCAACCGTTTAAAGCATTTTCATAAAGTTACCGGTAATATACCGGTAAATTACCAATTTACCGGTAATTTTGGTAATTTACCGCACCCAACCAAAATTACCGGTAATTTTAAAACCCTATTGGAATCCATATCTACCGGCCGGACTGGCCCGGCGGCGCGGCGGAGACGACTTTCTTTATTGCCCAAACCAAGACCGGTATCGTGCTTCTGGCGACTGAAACATGTTTCGCAGTGCGTCAAGAAGATTGACTGTGAATTTCATCGTGATCTGAAATTATCGATTTTTTGTCAAATTTGCAAAGGCTATAGCCTTTGCATTTTTAGAGATTTTGGTCCAAAAATAAAAATTGTTTCAAACTGACGGGGGTTGTGCAGGCGGACTCTAGTGCGCCCCCAGACCAACCCCCGAGGCAGAAATCGTCTGAAAATCGGCGAAAAAAAATCTATGATCGACAAAGATTTGAATACGACGTGACGACTGGTATGAGTTTCCTGGTTCGCAAAGAAGGTTCTTTTGTTTCTTGTTAATTTTATTTTTTTGTTAAATGAACGAACCCTGGTGTTTGTTTTGGTGACACTACAGTCTCCCTGCTCATCCCCGGCACGCCAGAAGGACGATGCCGGACCTAGGGAGAAGTCATCTCTGCCAAGCCCGTCCATTTCTGGCTTGGCTGGTGGGGTAGGTTTGGAATGTTTAATGAATACACAAACCCAGATTCATGAAAAATTGCCTTCCTTTATAGTGACAAAACACTAAGCATACTCAAACACTGATAGGATAAAACAACATTCATGTGATGGTTTGGGAGATCCACTCATTCAAACAGGTAATAAAAGCTCATACAATAGATCCACGACATTTAACAACTAAAGTTAAAAACAAAATATATTTACAGAAGTAATACATTATAGTATAGCTGTACTTTTAATAGGATTGTTGAATGGTGTGACAGCTCCTGACAGTTTGTCACACATTAAGTTAATCACATTTCATTAAAATTTGAAATAACTAAAAATATCCAGTCTTAATGATACAATCAGCATATCGGTTGTGTTCCTCAAGGAAAATCATTGGAATATCATGTGGGCCTTTAATTGCTTAATCTCAAAAAGAATATTTTAAAAGCATAAAATTGAGAATATACAATGATAACTTTGGTAGATAAAAAAGGCATTCCAGACACTAGCAGACCATTTGCTTCTGGAGGGAAAAAATAAGACAAAAAAAAAATAAATAAAAAAAAATAAGGAAATGAATGCAACCGCAGCTTCTGCTGGGTTTAACTACACAGGGACGGGGGACATATCAATTACACAAATACACACACAGTGGCCTTATTGGTCAACACTTAATACAGGTAAACAAAAAGGGTGTGCAAAACTTGACATCATTTGCCAAAGACACACAGATGCATAATTGGAGATTTTATTTTAAGATAACATTTAATTTGTTGAAAATTTATGCTAATGAGAAAATCACAAGATTCTTATGGCTGGTGCTAATTTTCCTGACATTTAAACAACATTTAACTACACATCTATCTACAAAACCACAAAGTATTTTATCTGGTTAACTCTAAATATTGTAAACGGGTCAGTAATAGAAAATTTTCAAGGGTAAGTCACTGTCTACAAACAAGGTGATAAATCAGTACAATGTCTTGGAATGTTATCTCATTTTATAAGTAAAACCAGAATAAAATACTTTAGTGGATGGTTATAATACAAAACAAAATTAAAATAAAATAAAAGTTAATGAGCACCAGCCATAATATCTTCCATTTAACTTGAGCAAAAACTACTGCTACAGGGCACTGATGAAGATTTGCTATGGTAGACAACTCATCAGGGCTCTGTCACATTTTCTATCAGATGAGCTATGAATTTTAACCTATGGCAGGCTATACAGTCAAACATAATATCCAGCCCATATGTGACAATAAGTATTACACACAAAAGCTTGCACACCCCTAAAGAAACACAACCAAGAATGGAGAGAAAAGTTTGTTCTCCTTGCAACTTCAGTCAAATCATCATTTTGATTAATGCAGCATAGTTTTATTGCTAGCTACACACACAAATAACCATTAATGGAATGAATGTAAAGGAAAGAACAAGAATGCAGGGCTTGGAAGACATTCACATTTAATTTAGAAAAGAAAGAAGTGAGAGACAGTTAAATAAAAATGACAATATTCGGCATTTACTGCTTTAGAAAGATCAAAGCTGATAGAAAGAGTCAATCCTACACAATTTGAGATATTGGGACGAATCATACAAGTTTTATGGCTAATTCGTCTCTACATATCTCTTCACAACGCATTATATCTAAGTCAGTTGCCTCGCACTTAGGCAATGTGTCTAGCCAGGCACTCCTGGCAAGTGTCCTGTTAGCAACTTTGACAAACAATTGAGCAAAATCAATAATGCCCCTTAAATGAATTTGGACGATAAAAATGCACAGTGTCCACTTTTGTTTATGTTTGTACTTTAAAGCCATTCAAGCCATTCAACTGAAGTACTCCAGTTAAATAACTAGACAGCTCATGGCATCCTCTTCCTTGTTTGCAACTCATCACAGAAATTGGGGGAGCACTATTGTACACACACCAGCACTGGTTTCAAAATGTTGGATGAGGATTCACTTGCTGCAAGATATGGCGATGCTTCGCGCCCCGGGCCTAGCAACGCAATTCTAACGTAGCAGTGTTAGATTGCGGCCCCAGCCCGGGGCTGGGTCGCCATCAGGGATTTGACTCAGCTGCCATGATGTTGTGCACCTGCTCAAATTTGTATGCAAGTCGCTGCTTCTGTGAGAACTCATCTTCTTCCAGGGTGACTGTTAGTTGTTCATTATACTTTATAGCATAACTATAAAGTTCATGCAGAGCACAATTTGTATTGAACTCAGTAGTGTGTATCTGAAATAGACAGACATTACATTTTAAAAAAATTGTGCAAATGATCACTGAAAGTAAAATTTTCTTTTCAACACATACCCTTGACTCTTCTGCAAGCATGGCATTCATATCTTGATCAGATATTGATGGCATCATTTTAATATCCCCATAATATCTCTCTACCCATTCCTTATAAATTGGAATATCTTTCGCATACAGTAATTTGGAGCTGGGTGAGTCTTTGCCTAAAAATGTCAAAACACAAAATGCATAAGCCAGCTGTTTTTATAAATTGATACAAAGATAGATCTTAAAATAGATCAATTCATACCAAGTCTGTGATCTGATGTTGAACACGAGTCCATGAAGGTCTGAGCAACAACTGACAGACATGAATCCACAATGTTTGATTTATAAATATCAAATACAAAGTTAGGATTCTTAATAAGGTTAACCCAAAATCGAAGAGGTAAGCTAAAAACGGAAAAATGACAAATTATACATTAACAATAACAACAAAAAGAGAATGGATATTATGCAAATAATAGCCAATTGGTGGAGCAAATATCATAATTTTTTTTATCAAGAAAACTAAATGTCCATCTCATTCTAACCTATTGCTCTTCCAAGTGTGGACAACTTCCGGATCAGAGATTCCATGTTGAAGAGCTTGGTCATCTAGGAAATCAAACATGTACTTGATAGCCAGGGGCAGAGCTGACCCACGGTGAGCTGTGCTAAATATTGTCTCAAATAAGTCATCCACAAACTTCTGAAGTGTGCCCTGTTGAAAAATAGAAACATGATTATTAGCTCTTATTTTACAAACTGACATTTTTATGGCAGATTTCAACTAATCAAGTATATATATATTGGTTGAATTAATATGTTCATACTTTGGTAGCCAGTAACCTAGTAAGGTAAATTTCTGAAACCATTTTGTTTCCTCTTTCTCCTTCTTTCTGTGCATCAGTGTCATGATGCTTGACTAAATGCCATGTCTGCAAAAAAATTTTGAAGATGAAAACAAACTGTAAATCTAAAAGAAACATTGAAAGGCACACGGAAAATATTTGCAGCATACCTTGAGACCACCATCGTGATCATTATTTAATGGCGAAGTGGCGCGACTGAGAGGTGGACTTGCTGAACTAAATTTAGATAGATTTAACGTCTCATACTTGTGAGACTTATCTGGTTTCTCTGATAATATAGACAAATTATAGATGGATGATTGTTTTGAGACTAGATTTAAGTGTGCTCCATCTGGCACCTAAACCAAGAAAAAGGGGGGAAAAAGAAGATAAAATTTATTACAAATCTTACAAAATGCACACTCAATTCATGCAGATAGAGCACACCCAGCATATCAGCAAATAAAACTTTGTTTTCAGATTAGTATTCATGCCAATTGATTAGGCAGAGGGAATAAATTATCTTAAAGAAGATTTCTTTTCACAATCGAATTGATTGAATATCTTAAAACAAACTTAACAAAAATCATTACATACCCTATAATGATTCAGAGTATTTCGTTTCTTCCATTCTCCTTCCATTCTTGTCGTCTGATCCTCATCATAAAGGATTAGTCGACCAGAGGTTCCTGTACGCCACTCAAGGTCAAGGTCTTCACGCCTTGGCCTTTGAGAATATGGAGTTGCTCGGTAAATTGTATCAAGAGCTTTATCTTTCACTTGGGATATAGTATCACAGTCCAACACTTTGACATTGACATTTTCTGTATTTGGATCTAATCCAGTAACAAAGACTGCCTGTTGAGATATTGAAACATACACCGTCTGAAAAAGAATAAGTCTGGTTAGTTTAGCTGGCAATTCTTTTAAAGAAAGTTTCCAGTGATAGAATAGTGATACATCTAATCTGGTATCGATTTTAAAATAAAAAAGTAGTTCTAACCATAACTCTAAAGTCAATGGACTGACGAATCAGTTTCTCTTCACTCAATGAGTAGCGAGCCTCTGATGAGACAGCATCAACAGGTCCTTTATCAACTTGATGCTTTACAGCTCGGAACAACATGTACAAGGGCTCTCCAGCACATTCTCGCAAAAACTTGTACAGAAGGAATGTAAACCAAGCAGAGAGCATTTTTTCAGCTACACTTTCAGTGCGCCGAAGTAACAATTTAGGGTGGCTTTTACCCTCCATACATTTTTCAATAAGTTCAGCTAACAATGTCTTCAGGATGTCAGTACAGTACTCCATTTTACTTTGAAGAGTCACCATAATTAATGAGGCTACATTAACTCTGTCTCGCATGGAGAAATATCTATTGCTTTCCAACGTTCTGATAAAAAGCAATAGGAAAGTTTTGTTCATAATGAGTTGACCAAACAGTCGAAGACCTTTTTCTTTTCTGTGCAACTCTGGCCTCTCCCATTGGAGAACAGCATGATCATCCATGTTGGGGAATAGAATCTTCATGGCATAAGTTCGATAGTCCAAGAAAGGAATGCCTCCAAGCGTAAGATCGCCAGTCAGATCTGTCATCTCAGTTTGAAGTTCAGCAAAGGCTAAAGCAAAACAAAACAGAAGCATTAAAGAATTTCCAAATTTTTAACTTTGATAAATATACTTTAGGCGTATCTTGGCAGATATTACAATCAAGAGAGAAGTAAAAGCACACACCTTCTTTGCATTCTGCAGCTACACGGAGCTCCAAGATGTCCATTTGCTCCTGCATGTTCTTTAGAACACGGTTTGATTCTGTTGACTTTCTTCGATAGGCAACAACAAACATGATGAATACAACAACTAACAAGGCAATGACAATGATGATGACAATCATGACAGTTTTGGAGGGAGGGCCATTTAATCCACTTGGAGAGTAACTCAGTTTGCCAATCGAATATCGAAGGCGGCCACCAACTATTACCTGAAAAAGTCAGAACATAATTAGCCCCAAATCTTAAAAGCACATAATTCAAAGCAAAAAAAAAAAAAAAAAAAAAAAAAAAAAAAATTATCCAGAGAGAGTATTTACCACAACTTCAGGGTATGCATCCTGAGTAGGCCTTCCATTTTCATCAACTGATTGGGGTTGGATACTGGGAGGACGACATGTTAATTGCTGTCTTGACAGTGATGTTACATTGCAGGACTCATTGCCAATTTTTACCACAACATCAGACTCTTGACATGCTCTATCTAAATGTTGTCCATTGATTGTCAAGTAGTCACTCTTGTAGTATTTGGGATCCTCTTCAAACTTATCATACACAGGGTTTGGATACAGGTGGAAAGCAGGGAAATTAAATCGAGTCAAATTTCTCACACCTGCCACATCATCCATTTTGAACCCAAACTGCAAGCGTAGTGGATATTCGGCATCTATCATTACGCCATCACGTAAAGTAATAGTGGGAGAATCGCAAGCCATGTTGGAATTGGATAGAACAGAGCATTGTCCAATAAACATCTTGTCGTCATAGTAGGCATATATTTGTGGATTCTCAATGTATGCAAGATTTTTTCCTGACACAGAAATTTTAATGCCACCAGCCGGAATGCCTTTAGGTAGTTTCACCTGTCCTGCCACTCCTGACTCAGCCGATTCAATGGTTGGATCCTCAACATACTCAAATTGTTCCTTATCAAAGTATCGTTTCCCATTATCAAAGTGCATTTTTAGCCTTCCATTACGCTGCCTCTCTGAAGCACTTGTAATACACTTGGCTTCCTCTGGCTCTGTTTTGATGATGCGACAAGGCAGATCATCAATATAGGCTTCAATAAGACTACCAGCATTCATGTATTTTCCCATGATTCTTAAAGTAGTGCCGCCAGATCTTGGCCCAAATTTAGGTGAGATCCCTTCTATGGCTGGGTCAACAAATTCAAAAGGATGTTTAGATTCTCCCCTAAAGCCTTGAACTCTAACAATCACAGGGCCTTGACGTGGTTCATTTGATCCTGGACCATCAACCTTACAAACTATCTGCTGGGTTTTTATATATAGCTGCTGATATGGTTGACATTGTAGTCCAGCCACATTAATCTAAAAAAATTAAAATGAAGAAAAACATTGGAATTACAAGAATTGTTCATGTAACAAATAAAATAATAATAATAATTTTGAAGAAAAATCTGGTTTAACTTTAAATACTAACCGTCCCATAGATATCATCGTAACTTTTGCCAAGGTTAACACCTCGAATAGTAATATTCGTGCCACCCTCCCAAGGTCCGAGCATGGGGAAGAACTCCTTTATCTCCACTTGTGGACAGGTCTGATTGCTGTCTAGCCATGGGCGAGGACCGTTTGTTCCACCATCACACTGATCCTTCACCTCACAGCGATCAGAGCTCTGACACCATCCGCATCCATACTTCTCATGAAGAGCGTGACACATACCACAATTATCTGCCATATCTCTACATCGGTAAATAACAACTGTAACAAATAATATACAAATAAAATAAAAGCTCTTGTCACCATTTCATACTATTGTGCGATTTCAAACAACAATACAAACCATGAATGTTATCTGGATTATCAAGTGGTTTTGATCCTCCCCAAATAACAGCAAAAGTCGCTGTTATATTGGGGGCACGGGAGGTGTAGGAAAATTCCATGTGATCACAATAAATTGTGTCAGCCAAGAGCTGGGCATTTACACTTGTAACTCTCCCCTCAATATTGAACTGGCATACAAATCGCGTCTGAACAATGAATTGTCCAATAATGTGCACCTTCACTTTGATGCTTTTCTTGATACCAGAGGGGACAAGAATTTCTGTTGAACCCCCAGCTGTTGCATTGAGAGTGGGACAGAAGGCAGGTCCACTTCGGTAACTAGGTCCAATTCGCTGCAAAGAGAATTCTCATTAACTTATTTTCATTTAAATTTCATAATAAGCATAATTTCTTATGCTATTAAACTTACACTGACTCCTGTGACAAGGATATCATTGCGACAATTTTCTGCTGTGTCATGTGTGCATCTGTGGCCATCAACACACCAATCACAAGGGAAGGAAGATGAAACACATTGAGTACAAGACACATAAGTGTTACAATCAAAGAAAGTGAAATTCGTCGCCACAAAATCAGGGCCTGAAGTCATCCTGACAGACAACTTTGCAGTGAAGTGATCTGAAAGAAAAAACAAAACAATGGATATTTATAAACAAAAACACACAAAAAAAAACTCTACAGACCAGAGGGCTAACTAATGGCGAAATCCATAATATAATCCCTTTGATGATTCCGGTCCGAGTACTATGGTGACGGATCCCTACAGCTGTCACTTCTCATAATCTCTTCTCTCCTCGCCTGCCGTATCCTTTCCCTCTCTCTCTCTCTGCCACTCGTTCGACTCATTACAAACTCGTTGATCTGCCTGCCAGCCTCCGGCCCCCGCCTCCGGCCTCCGCCTACCCCCATAAACTTGCATTTACGTTTCCCTCCGGCCCCTCCTCCTCCTGCCCCGACCCGAAGCCGCCCCACTGCCACCTGGACACGCCACGCCGCGGTCGCTTCCGACAAGTCGCAGGATGAGCCACTTGAAGCGCCTCGCCTCGCGCCTCGCGCCCCTGCGTTCCACCACAGCTGAAATCGCCCCCATGCCTCTGTCCTTGTCGCACTCACGAAGGTGTCTTATCTAGGAAGAGGGGGTTGCTCCATGAGTGCGACAAGGACAGCGGCATGAGAACGATGTTCTGAATCAGTCGTCTGCACAGCCCTTCTTCGTTTGCAGCGGCATACGGCACAGGAGAACAATGCACCCCCTACCCCATCCCATGCCGCTACGCCGAGCGTCCGCCCTGGCATGCCAATGAGCAGGGCCTATCGCCTTTAGCCATCTCAAATCAAAGTTTGCCCTCCGAGTTTAGGGGCGGGTTCATCTGGACAAACGGCCCCTCTCCCCCCAAAACCCTCAGCACAGCCCTTCCCTCCCCTTCCCTTCCCTCAACGCGGGGTGGTGGGGCCGGCGGCCCCTACTGGTACTGATCCAGATCCAGAAGATCGTTTTGTAATACCCTCTCATTCAATCTTGGTGGCCGAAACCCATGCGTGTGATAAGGACGGAGATACGAAAGCTGTACTCACGTTGTCCCAGCGGGATGGACGGCAGCAGGTCGGTGCGTGGCGTGGTGCAGTTGATGCCGGGCGACTTCCTCGTGGCGTTGGTGATGAGGGTCTTGTCGAGCGCGGTGAAGGCGCACAGGAACTGGCCCTGCAGCGTCGGCAGGTGGTCGATGGCGAGCTCCAGCTGTGGGCAGAGAGAGAGAGAGAGAGACGTCCACTCCGCACTCAAAGCGCTCCGCCCCGGGCAAAGCCTCGTGCTGCACTTGTACTCACAGTCCTGGCGGTGGTCCGCTGCAGCTGGTTGGGCGTCACACTCGTGATGGACGTGCAGCGACCGCTCTTGTAAGAGATCCAGTACAGCGGGTCCTTGGCGGCGTCCTGGCAGTCCGCGCGCAGAGAGCACCTGTGGGAGAGATAGAAAGAGATGAGAGGGCGTGAGTGTGAGAGCGAGACAGAGGAGAAGAGGGCGGCGATGCGCAGTGTGGGCCGCGCCGCGGTCGAGGCAGTATACAGCGTCGCCCCGCCCCGCCCCGCCCCATCCCGGCCCCCGAAGGACTCCGCAGGACGCCAAGAGGGCTGCGAAGGACTGCGAATAAGGATCCCTGCGCGGCGCAAACCACCCCTGAGTGCGAACGGGGAGGGAAGAGGAGTAGGAAGGGTTGGAGGGGTGGGGCGGGGCGGGGCGGGTGAGAGCGCCCCAGAGAAGCACGCCATCAGCCATGCCGGTCCACGCCCTCGTCGCGACCCGAGACCTGAGTTATACCCACTTCATTCACGTCCACCGCGCGGTAGGGCGTGCGCTGTGAGGGTGAGGAGGGACCAGAGAGAGGAAGGAGAAGAAAAAAAAGAGAGAGAATCCCCTACCTCCAATTTCTCAATACTAGGGACGAGGTGGCGCGGGGGCCCGATACTCACAGCGCAGCACTAGTGCCGGGCGGGGCCGGCCATAGGCAAGGGGTTAACCCGCCGGGCAGGCGCAAGGCCGCAGGCCCAGTGCCATTTAGCATTTTTCGCCGGGTGCATGACTCTTTTATGTTCGGCGCGGTTTTATGATCAGAGGATGAAGCGGGCGGGCGACATTGGTGGGGTGGAAAGGAGGGGGAGGCAGGGCGAGGTCGCCCCTGCTCGCCCCCCCCCCCCCCACCCCAGCTCCAGCTCTGGCAAGGCCTTCAGGTGGAGGAAGAGCAGCGCTGGCATTTCTGACTCTTTGAGGGCACGACGCACGACCGTTTCACCGAACCCAGCGCAGCGCGCTTCTATCAGTAAGGATGACGAGCTTTAAAGAGAACAGGGCGACGAAGGTAAAGGGCGGGTGGGGACTGCGGGCTGGAAGGCGGGAGAGGTATAGCGCCTCCCAGCCTCAGCCCAGCTGCTGTCTGATTCCTAGGATCACTCTCGTACTTCCCTCCTTGTCGCACCTATGGCGTTGCCCAACGCTGGGAATGGCACGGCTCCATGCGTGCGACAAGGATGGAGGCGGCAGAGCGGTCTTCGGAATCAGACGGCTGTCCGCGGCGGGGCGGGGCTGCCTGGAGTCTGACCCTGCGGAGCTCTTCGCGCCCCTGCAGTGCGGTGCACATCACATGCCGCCTGCTGCACGCGAAGGGCCAGGGGAGAGTGTGTTAGTGTGTGTGTGTGCGGGGGGGGGGGGGGGGTAATAGGGATGATGGGAGAGGGAGGGAGAGAGGTAAAGGGATGGGAGTACGGAATAGGGATGATAGGAGCAAGAGAGAGAGAGAGAGAGAGAGAGAGAGAGAGATTCCGCAATGCGATGCTCACTACTGCTGGAGGGTTCGTCCATTCTCGCCGTCAAGATTACTATCTGATTCCATCAGGGAGAAACAGCGAAGAGCGCGTGGGGGTGGCGCACCTGGGTGAGGACGGGGAGCAGGAGGAGGGGGCTATTATACGCAATAACGAGGAGCGGAGCGGAGCGCAAGGCCACTGTTCATTCGGTCGGAATGGATTGGGGAGGAAGAGAAGAAGAGTGAGATACTGTGTGCGTGTGTGCTACCGAGAGAGAGAGAGAGAGAGAGAGAGAGAGAGAGAGAGAGAGAGAGAGAGAGAGAGAGAGAGAGAGAGAGAGAGAGAGAGAGAGAGAGAGAGAGATGAGGGGGGGGGGGGAAGGAGAGAGGAAGGAATGTAAGGAGAAGGGATAAGGGAACGCCCGCGCGAGGGAGAGAGAGATATGCACAGAGATAGGCAGGCCTGCTTATTGCATTGCCTGTTCACCGTGGCTGCACCATACTCCCTACTCGCCACGGTACCCGGTGTTTTATATTTTTCAGATAATGACTTCCCGCTGCCTTTCTGTGAGAGTAGAATCTTCACACCGCCCTCTCTGTGGCGGGGTGGTGGGTGCACCCCAACCCGATAGCGGGGCGAGCACAAGGGAGACAATTAAGGAAGGTGTGATTGGGAGAGAGAGAGAGGGCCGGAGGGGATGCAAGCCGCGTACACCAGGCCCGGGTCGGGGTGAGGGAGTTTTTGTTATCACTCAACAAAAAACACATACACACACGAGCTTGTCTCTGTATATATATGTATGTGTGTACAGAAACATCACGCCCAAATAAATCTCAATTTGTAGCGCTTCTTTGAGCAGCCGGGCAGGGCAGAGGGGTGGGAAGGGTGAGACGGGGGGGGGGGGGGGGGGGGGGGGGGGATGTATGGCGCCGGGCCGGCGTGCACCGGTCGAGTGACGAGCACTCAGACTGCGGGGCGGGGCGGGGCGGGGCCGGAGAGGAGGGCAACGACACGCACGCCTCATGTGATGTGTGAGGCCACGGCGCCTCTTCTCCTCTCGGCCCCGTCATACTGCGTAGCTACGCTTTTGGACTATAGTCCACTAAGAGTTTTCGCTATGCTCCTTGTGCTGTGCGCACTACTGCTTGTCCCTCTCTCCCTCCCCCATTCTCTCTCTCTCTCTCTCTCTCTCTCTCTCTCTCTCTCTCTCTCTCTCTCTCTCTCTCTCTCTCTCTGTCTCTCTCCCCCCCTCACAACGATGCCGCCCCGCCCCTCCTTCCTGCGGGCCGCGCAGACACAGATTTTCCCGGTCGTTATTGACAGCGGCGAATCAACAAGTCTTCTATGCCAGTCCGCTCCGCGTTCACTCGACGCGGACCAATGGAAAATAAGAACTTAAAAAAAAAGAAGAAAAGAAAAAAGAAATGAAAAATTCCCGAGCACCAGCACCGCCTAGCCACAGATAAAAATGACGGAACACCGGCAAACCCGCGCGCTTTTCAGAACTTCCTTTATATTTCTTTTTTTCCATAAATAATTTCAAACAGGTAAACGCGGCGCGCGCGCGCTCGGGCGGTCGGGTTTGGGCTGCTGCGGCCCGAATTGGATTGGGCTTGGGCTGGGGTGCGGGCCTTACCTGCGGCGGGGGCGTGGGTGCGGGGTAGGGAGAGGGGAGGGGTGACAAAAAGGGGGGAGGGGGAAACGCGGAGTAGGCAAATGAGGTATTCCTGCGGTTAGAAGAAAAAGAAGAAGTTCCAAGATGGCCGCCGCGGACCACAACAAACCTTCAACTGTTTTCCGGAAAGCGGCTGCTAGCAGCCGACCGCGCTCGGGAGTTCGTTTTCAACACATCTTTCGTTGTATCGCGTCTAAGAGAGTCGAGCTTGGTATCGTTGAAATCAGAAAAGCGGGGAGAACACGGATTAAACGTTTAAAGCGGTGTGTGGGGGATATTTAGGTGCGAAATATTGGAAAATAGTTGTTCTGATGGGTTTTGTGTACGCGAAAGAGAGGTTTAGTCGCCGGTGACTGGCCTTCTTGACCACAGAGGATCACATTTCAAAACAAGTTTTATTGTTATTATGAATTTAGTATAAATCAAAGACAAAACTGAAAACCTTGTTGCACTAGGGTTTTAAAGGTGGGTAAATTACCGGAAAGTTACCCGGTAACTTTCGGAAATTTACCGGTAACATTGAACCGAAAATTACCGGTAAATTACCAATATTGCCTAAAACCTTGCGAATTGTTATATTCCAGCACCGAAAACGAACCATTTCAGCCCTAATGTGTTTCAACAAGAAACTTATAAAATTTTATTTGCCCTTTAGATCATTTTCTTTCTAATATTAGCTGTCATGTTGTACTTATTAAGGGTGTGTTTTAAGATAGGGCAAAAAACAAAAACAAAACATGTTTCAGGAAATCCTGGACGGCACGCAGTTCATTAATGGTTTGGTTTAATAAGATAATTCGGTGGAAGTACTTCCTATATTCTTTTTTACCTCTGTGTTTGATATTAGAATTGGTCATATGTCAAATTTGAGCTTTCTAGATCAACGAATTAGAAATTAGTTTCTGAATAGTGGTCGAGCCTTTGCAACAATACT
The DNA here is from genome assembly GCA_029379305.1 of Frankliniella fusca. Lineage (NCBI taxonomy): Eukaryota > Metazoa > Arthropoda > Insecta > Thysanoptera > Thripidae > Frankliniella > Frankliniella fusca. The sequence continues at coordinate 439,938 of JAHWGI010000971.1, forward strand.
GACTCTGCTTAACTTTTTAATGGCATTGCAGCAGAGAACTAGGTAGATTTAGTTCTACCTCTCTGCCAACTTTCATCAAAATCCTATAGAATTTCGGTTTTACAAAAAAAAAAGGCGCATGCTAATAAGAAAAATCTCATCCGACAACAAAACTACTAACGCTACTTTCGTGCCTCAAAAAAAAAAAAAAAAATAAAATAAAATAAAATATGCCGTATGATCAGTTTAATAGATGTATATATGTTGAAGTATTGTAAACAAGTATCAACCATTACGAAAATTTGACATGAAAGCACAATGATAAAAAATACGTTTGTGGTTCAGGTACAATATGTGGCTAAGTTATACCACATTCTGTCAAATTAATCACCATCTTCTTCATCTCGATTGCCACTTTCTCAAACAAACTACTGCGTATTTCCCTCTCTTACCGACATATATTTAAATCAAACGCAAGTTAAACGTTATAGAACGACTCGAGACGATCCAGAATAGTTGTTTTATTGATATTAACCATATATTTTAAATTCCAACAATATTTCCAACCGTTTAAAGCATTTTCATAAAGTTACCGGTAATATACCGGTAAATTACCAATTTACCGGTAATTTTGGTAATTTACCGCACCCAACCAAAATTACCGGTAATTTTAAAACCCTATGCACAACATACTGCGTCAGAGATAAATCCATCCCTCCTCGACAGCACTGATTCACAACCTAGACAAACAAACAAGTAATCGGCGATACTAAAAAATGCATTTCTATGAAAAATATTTGAGAGAACACTGTCATTATGATTTTGTGCCGGATATATGTAAAACTTGGTTTGAAATGTAATCCACTTTGGTCAAGAAGACGAGTCACCGGCGACTTAACCTCTTTCGCGTACGCCAACACCATCAGAACAACTATTTTACAATATTTCGCACTTAAATATTCCCCACAAACCACTTTAAACGTTTAATCCGTGTTCTCCCCGCTTTTCTGATTTCAACGATACCAAGCTCGACTCTTTTAGACGCGATAAAACGAAAGATGTGTTGAAAACGAACTCCCGAGCGCGGTCGGCTGCTAGCAGCCGCTTTCCGGAAAACAGTTGAAGGTTTGTTGTGGTCCACGGCGGCCATCTTGGAACTTCTTCTTTTTCTTCTAACCGCAGGAATACCTCATTGACTTTTTTTTTCTCCTTTCGGGGTGGGGCGTTGCGAGCGACTAGCGCCGAACTGCTACCCCCCACCCCCACCCCTACTCCCCAGCAACTCTCCCACGCGTACACGCATGCACACACCCGCACACGCACGCACGCACACGCGGCTCATACACTATTTCAAACAGTATGGCGGTGCGCCGCGCTGCTCACCGGAAGTGAGCGGGGCCATGTGCGGGCCCGGCGGGGCGGGGCGGGGCGGGGTGGGGTGGGGCCTCACAGCTCGAGGACTTGTATAAGTAAAAATAGCTATTAAAATTACATTTCACCTCTGCGGACGCGGCGCGAGGCTGAGCGGGGTCGGGCGGGGCGGGGCGGGGCGGCTGGCTAGACTGGAGGAAACTGAGTTGGCGGATGGAGGGGTTGAGGGCGGAATGTGCGGGGGCACCGGAGGGTTGGGGTGGTGGGGGAAGTGAGAGGGAGGAGAAGATGCGGAGTTGGGAAAGGGGTGGAGGTGGAGGGGGGGGGGGGGGACAGACAACAGAGAAGCATTAGGACAGCAGAATTTAATTTATGGAGAATCCAAAGGGAGACGGCGAGCAGGCAGGCAGGCAGGCAGGCAGGCAGGCAGGCAGGCAGGCAGGCAGGCAGGCAGGCAGCGGGAGCAGAGACAACCCCGCGCGTCGGCCCGGCCCGGCCCGGCCCGGCTCACAGTTTGTGCAGTTCTACTACTCAACTCCGCCCCGACCCGACCCCGCGACGCGCCTATCTCGCCTTCCCTTCGCCCTTTCCTTCAGCCGCCATAGCCGCAAAGCTGCTGCAGCAGCAGCCGAGGGGGGATCACTCAAACAAAATGTGAACCATGATTTATGTTTTGAAAAGGTTATTTTGATTTTTCAATGAAAATTTGTCACTTTTTTATGAATTTTGAGCTTTTAGCCCTAACTTTTCACTTTTTTCAACTTATTGTATTTAACTTTTTGTTCATTTGATCTCGATTTTTCGGAATTTTCTGTATCTTTCTTCTTGATTTAATTTTGATTTTTCACATTTTCAAAAGGTTTTTTTTTCTTTTTGTGTGGGGGGACGTACAATGACTTTTTTTAAAGTGACCTCCCCCTTGAGTCGCCGGGCCTTCGTCTTCAATATCCACAACCATCGAAGTAGAGGACGAAGGACGACTCTCACTTATTCACACCACCGCCAACTGCCACACACACACATACTCACACCCACACACACACACATACGGAATGGATCAGGAAATCTGTCGTCAACGCAACCCCTTCTGCGCGCGCGGGGCGGGACCGGGCGGCGGCATAGACCGGCTGCTTCTTATTCATGCAAAAGAGGGGAGAGAGAGAGAGAGAGAGAGAGAGAGAGAGAGAGAGAGAGAGAGAGAGAGAGAGAGAGAGAGAGAGAGAGAGAGAGAGACGAGATGGAGGGAGAATAGAGTGGGAGCGTGATGGAGGGAGCATTGAGAGGCAGTGGGGGTGGAGGGAGGGCTGAGGGAAACTAAAATTCGACAGGTATCGAACGAAAACGAAAATGTCCGGCTCCGGCCGAGGCTCCGGCACGCCCGCCCCGCCACACGCCTCGACTCTGCTCTCCAACACCGCCAACACTACAACCGGTGAAGAGAATAGAAAGCCAAGGGGCGCCATTTCCGGCCGCAGCCGTCGTAAAGGGTGGCGGCCAGCCGCAGCTTAATCTGCCAAGATTGGGAGCGAGAGGGAGGGAGGGAGGGAGAGAGATAAAGCGCGCGGGCGAGAAAGAGAGAGGCAGTGAATGTGAAGAGAGAGGAGTGCGTCACTACAGGAACAGCAGCATGCCCTCCTCTCCTCCGTCCTGGACGGGCACGCACCGTGCTCCGCACACCACGGCAACCAACTTTGGCATTCCTTCTATCGGTGGGGGATGAGCCCCACGCCGCACCGCGCCCGCCCCTGGGCCCCTCGCCTTCGAGCCGACGCACCCTTCACAAAGGCACGAGCTGGCCTATAAGAGGGGGGGGGGGGGGTGAGACCGCCGAGGCTTAGGGACGGCCCCCTCCCCAGTGCCACACCCAGGGCACGTCGCTGAAGGGTGGGCTGGCGGCGGTCCGGGTGGGGTGGCGCGCTGAGGCGTGGCGGGGCGTGGCGGGGCAGGGCAGGGTGCGCGGGGCGCCGCGGGGGGAGAGAAAAGAGTGTGTTTGTCAGCGAATAAACCGCGCCGCCGGTGCGGCCATTGACGGCGAGGGCACGCCTGCTACCGCCCGCCCAGCCCCACCGCTCCCCGCCCCGCCCCGCCCCGCCCCGCCCCCGTAAGCCTGGGCCCGGGCGCACCCCACCCCCACCCCGGGCAGCGCTCCGCTGGCTCCGCTCCGCACGGCGCCCGGAGGGTAGGCAGCAGCAGCACACCGGAGCGCAGACGGACACCGGTTGCCTACCTCGAGGCGCCCCGCAGGCTGCTGCTGCTGCTGCCAGACCAGGCAAGAGAAAGAAACAGGACGGGCTGCGCGCGAGTGAGGGAGGGAGAGAGACAAAGATAGTCAGTGCGCGAGGGGGCGAGTGAGGAAGAGAGAGAGGGAGAGCGCGCCCCGGGGGCACCGGCCGGGCCGGGCGGGGGCAGGACAGGGGCGCGCGGCCGGGTTAAATGGGGTGAAAAGCATCACGCAAGCAAAAAGCGAAACCCGTCAGCAGTGGCGGACCGGTCCGGTCCGGGGGTGCCTGCCTGCCTGCCTGCCTGCCTGCCTGCCTGCCCCGTCCCGTCCAACGCGTGGCTGGCCGCTCCCACCCCCGACGAAACACAGGGTCATTACTTACGATAAAACTCTGCAAAGGCGGCGGCGGCGGCGGCGCGTCGGCCGGGACGGAGAGCTGAGACAAGCCCTCACCCCCACCCTCCACCCTCTCAGGGCAACAAAACGGAATGACAAACTAAACACAGCGGGTCTGGTCAGATGCTATCCTACGAGCCCGACCCCAGCTCCGGGTCGGGCAATCGGTCCACAGCAGCAGCAGCAGGAGACGCCACACGCCGCCACCCGCCCCGCCCCGCCCCGCCCCGCCCCGCACCCCAAAGCTGTCACCTGCCTCGGCCGAGCAGACGACAAGAGGGAGAGAAGGGAAGTAGAAAAAGAAAAAGAGGGTGAAGAAAAACAACAAGGCGGTGGCGAAACGCGACAGGAGACCCCATAAACCGTTTAGACCCCCGCCCGCGCCCCTGACTCGCCGGCGGCTCCACCCCTACCCAATACGCTGTTAACATTTTTGTCGTTCATTTACAACACCTGTGATGTAAACCTCTATCAAATCACATACGTCGTTTTTTAAGATGTGATTTTGTTATTGATCAAGTAGTGAAAATACCGCGAAGATGATTTGCATCGTATGTTGCGATGGAATAAATTTACCATATTTTAAAACAAGAAAAGTTATTAGGGTATCATGGAGATATCAGTAAGGTAAAATCAGGTTTAAGTCATAATGTATCATCATCTGCAAACCATTTTATCCGGTGTACCCTACACCAGGCACCTATCTGTTTTTCTAAACATTTTATATTTCCATCCCTCTAACCCTCCGTCACGCCCCTCCCCCCTCCCCCCCCACCTGCCCCTGTCGGTGGGGGCAAGTAATTAGCCATGTCTGGGCGGCGTGCATGCCAAACGAGAAAATAATCAAAACAACAAAATAAGTACATCGCCCCCCCCCCTCAAACAAAAAGTACACACTGTACCACTGCGGCGTATAAGCAGCTTCGAGCATGCATTTCCAAGCCAATGAGCGCCCCCTTCGGCGCGGGGAGGAGGAGCAGAGGGGCGGGGGTACAGGTGAGGGGGAGGGGGACCGGGTGGGACTCGGTGCACGCAGGCTAGGCTCGGGCAATCTCGAGCGTGAAACACACGAGTCTCCAAGCCCGGCGCACTCGCGGGGCGGGGCGGGGACCGGCGCACCCCTTGCCCCCACACGTTACCCCCGGGCGGAACGGGACGGGACGGGACCCATGCATAATTAAAGTCATAACGATGACAAACGACTATCGGACCAGCGGACTTGATTTGCTTTGATTGATCGCGGTCGCGCCGGACGGTGTTTCGCCCATGTCGATGTGCGAGGCGAGGCAATGTACTAGGCCCCATCCGATCCGCCTGTGTGCCCGGGTGGGGTGGGGTGGGGCGGGGTGAGGCGGGGTGACCCCATGGGGGGTTGAGGCCTGGCCGGGCCGGGCCCGGGGGGCGTGGCACAGAGGCAGCGGGGGGTTGGGGCGGGGCGGGGTGGAGTGGGGGCGGCCAGCCTGCGCTCGAGTGTAAATGAATTTATTCGAAGTAGGGCGTGGCACGGCGTGGTGGGGCGGGGCGGGGCGGGGCGGGGCGGGGCGGGGGCAGATAGGGAAGGGTGACCGCCGGTCGGGATTAGGTCGCTCGCCTCGCCAAAGCAATTTTTTTCCACAGGCAGGCTGGCTGCCTCGTGGGTGGAGGCCTGCCCCGCCCCCGCTCCTCCCCCGCCCCGCCCCGCCCCGCCCCGCCCCTGCCCTCGCCGGACACCGACAACTCTTTCACGCCGCACAGCACAGGCAGTCCGATCCAGAGTTTTCATTCGGGCGGGTAGTGGGACCCGCCTGGACGGGCGCCTCCGAAAATGACAGGTGTGAGAGCAAGATAAAGAGCTATAGCAGCCCGGCTCGGACATCTCACTCTCACTTGTCGTTTTCAAAGGCGTCCGGGACTTTTTACCCGCCCGAGTGAAAACTCTGGTCCGATCCCCGCCGGTCGGACTGACTCAGAACACACGCAAGCGCAAGGAAAGCGCACTACATACAGTCTGAAACTCTTGCGCCCCTTGTTGACGCTTGGAAGGGGAAGGAGAGGGATACAAACTGTAAGCCCTGCCACACGACTGAGCTCATGCTTCGACTCCCGACCCTACGCGGCCCGGTGCAGGCTGCAGCCGAGTCACGCAGGACATGCGCGGGGAACAGAGAGAGAAAGGGAGCGAGAAAGTTTAGTAGAGAAAGGGAAAAATGAGAAATGTTCTTCCTATGATGCTCCTCCTCAAGTGCCTGCAAGAGCAAAGCTCCTGCTCGCCCGCCCCAGTTCTCCACGCGACTCAACTGCCAGAGGGGTAACTAGCGGCGGCCGTCCGAACAACTCCCTATTCAATCACACATCAAAACAACGAGCAGTGCATGGCAAGACAGGGCAGGGCAGGGCGGGTCGGGTCGTGGGGAAGACGGATGCCAATGAGAAGTTCAGGGGCGCCGAGCGCGCTGCTGCGCCACGTGCCTGCAATCTCTCCTGGCTCTGAATCCTTCTCTCTCTCGTATCTCTATCTTTCTCTCTCCCACTGTCGGTGGGGACGCGGGGAGCGGGGGCCCCGGGGCCGGCGCGCGGCGCGCGTCACGTCAAACCCATTGCCGATCCCAGCGGGAAGGGCTCGGCCGGCGCGCCCGGCCCGCGCTGGATTTTTATTGCTTCAAATGAGATAACGAGGCCCGCTGGCAGCGCGGCGCGGGGGCGGGGGCAGGGGTCGGCGTGCAGGTGAGTGGGCGGCGGCGGTCCGCTCGATGATTTACCTTGGACGAGTCTCACTGAGCGTAAATTAGAACTGATGACCCGATAAATCTGCAATTCTGACCCCCGGGCCGGGCCGGGCCGGGCTGGTCGGCGGGCCGCACTCGGGTCGTCCCGCGTCCGACGGCGGCGCGGCGGCAAAGTGAGACCGAACCAATAGCGAGGATCCGCCCCCTGCCCTGCCCTGCCCCGCGGGCCACGGGAGCGGAAAGATTATTTCACCCTACAAATAATAAACTAGGAGCGGAAAAAAAACTCGCTCGCGCGAGCGCAGCAGGGATAAACAATCGGGACATCATCGCGCGCGATGCTTTTTACGGTTGAGGGCCAAAAAGGGGGAAAAAAAATAAAATTGTCGATCCGTGTGGCGTGGGGAGCGATGGGGTGTGGATAGGGGCCGTCGTTGTGGGATGAGGTGATATTTTACTTATCAAGATAAATATTATTCGCGTACTTTGGAGAGTGCTGGAATGCACAGTGTGGTGGATGGGAGTTTAATTCTCACTCAAAAAACAAAAACAAAAAAATAAATAAAAATAAAATGAAGCTCTGGAAAAATACACACAACAAGTTCCCTTGCGAGCCTGGCCCCATAAAGACACAACATAGTTGTCGCCGCCAAAGGGTACGGAGGGCGCGCAGGGCACAACGTCACCCCCCGACCAGCCCCCCTCCCTGGGGACCACCCCTCCCCTCCCCTCCCCTCCCCTCCCCTCCCCCGGGCAGGCCGTACTGGAACGAGCGTCTGTCTACTAAATCCTGCTTTCATCCGAAAAAGGAGTGGCCCAGGATGGCCTGGGATGGGCCTCATCGTCAACGGGGACGTTGTGCGGGGCTCCCGGGAGCCCTCCCTCGCACCCGCGTGTGTGTGTGTGTGTGTGTGTATGCGAGGGGCAGGAGCGGCGGGCGTGGCACCAGGCCCGTATTCAGGGCAATTAGAAGCCACCACGCTCGGGACGGGGCCGGGCCGGGCGGGGCGGGGGGGGGCGTCCGAGCTCCGTCTGTCTGCGATGTATGCCCCGCCCCGCCCCGCCCACACAGTCGCAACAATGAGGGGGGCAAGGAGAAGGGTGAAAAGTGGACGAAGGGGACGGAACGGTCAGGTCAGGCCCGCCTGCTGCGCTGCGCAAACACTGAGCAGTGAGGTGAGCACTGCAGATACAAAAGGTGCCGAAGTACCTTGACAAACGGCGTTGTTGGAGTGAGTGGCTAAACGCATGCCAGGATTAAGTTGTTTTTTTTTTTCCCCGCGGGGCGAGCGACAAAAACACAATCGCCTTGAGGAGAGAGTTTTCTTATTTTCTTTCATACGTGTGGAGGGAAAAAAATGTATAAAGCAAGTTGGACTCGCGTCCAAAATGATGGGAAACTTTCCCAGGGCCTCGCCGCGTTCTCCAAAAGGTATTGCAACTGTCCGAGAAAAGCACGACAAAATAAAGTGAGCGAGAGAGGCAGAGCGGGAGGGCAGACGAGGCGGGCCGAAGGGGTGAGAGAGAGAGAGAAAGTGAGAGCGGTAAAGCAAGAAGGGACCCTCCCCTCTCTCCAGGTGTCCAGGTGTCGCCTGTCGCGCTCCTGCTTGGCTATTTATGACGATCGTCGACAGGTGGCGGGGCGTAGCGCGGGGCGAGGCGGGCCGGGGCGGGGCAGGCAGCCACCCTTCTCGCGACGCGCCCACCGACTCCATATTCGTCTTGGAGAGAGGGAAGAAAAGGCGCTAGAAAGGGGGAGGAAGAGGAGGAAGATGGAGGCAAGGGGGTGAATTTCACGGTAGACCGTCTTCTATATATCACGAGCCTCACTGTGCATTGCCCGTCATTCCTGCTACTACTACAGCTACTACTAGGTCGTGTGGGGGCGGGGGTGGGGTGGAATGGGCGAGACGGGGTGAACACCTCCGTCAGTCTGGCGGGGCCGGCCTCGCTCCGCCCGCTCCCCGCTTCGGAAACCTCTCTTGCTTACGCTCTCTGTCTCTCTCACTCTGCCTTCACTCTTCCTTGCCGTGCCCCCCATCTCCCTCTCTCTGTCTCTCTAACTGCCTCTCTCTCTCTCTCACTCTCCCTCTCGCCCTTCGTACGCCCGCGCGCGCTCACTTCTTGTTGTTGCTGCGAATTTGTTACCCGGGACGACAGGGTATTTATTTCACGTCACGGCAGGGGCCCCGCCCCGCCTCGATCCGGTGCGAGGGGAGAACGCCCCCCACGCGCTCCGCCCGGGCGCACGATGCCACGGTGCAGGCGGGGACAGCTGCGCCCTGAATCGGAGCCGAGCAGCAGTTTAGATCAGTTTAGACCACTTTAGAGCGGCCGTTAGACGGACTGTCCTCCCATCTCGGGGCCAAGCCCGCGGCGGAGAGGGGAAGCAGGGCGGGCGGGTGCAGCTCGTCACCTCCAGTCCATTTTTCACGATACGGCTCAGCCCCCCCTCGCCCGGAGCAGACCGAGTCCGTTTCCGGGCTCTGCGCCGGAAACCGGGGCAGATAGCGAGGAGGCGTGCCCCTCGTGCGGTCTTCACTGAAAAGATTTTTTTCCTCCTCTCTCTCCGCTTTTTCTCCGGCCGTCTCTCCCTCTCTCCCTCCCCCCTGCCAAGACGGGCCACACCCTCGCCTCGCCACCACACGGTCGGTCCACTCCGGGTAGGACCGTACCGCGGCGGGACCGGGGGCGGCTTGTCAATCAAAGTCCGTTGCGGTGGCGCGGCGAGGCCGGGCCGGGCTCCTCCGGGCCAGAGGTCTGTGGAGGGCAAACGCCAAGAGAGAGGACGCGCCAAGGTTGGAGAGGAGAAGAGAGCGGATAGGAGAAACGGGAGAGAGAGAGAGAGGGGGGGGGGTGGAGGAGAGCAAGCAAACTGGAGAGCGGGGCGGGGGCGGCGGGGTCACGTCAAAGCAAGGCTACCGCACAAGGCAGGGCAGGTCGCGCGCCAGGACACGGCTCCACCCCTGTCATCGGTTGATCATAAACTTGAGCAGTAGGAGGCGAGGAAGTGAGAGAGAGTGAAGGAGTGAAGGAGTGAGTGAGTGAGCGAGTGAGTGAGTGAGTGAGTGAGTGAGTGAGTGAGTGAGTGAGTGAGTGAGTGAGTGAGTGAGTGAGTGAGTGAGTGAGTGAGGTAATGAGTGAGTGAGGTAATGAGTGAGTTAGTGGGCGAGCGAGTGAGCGAGTGAAAGAGTGAGAGTGGCGTACGACTCGCGGGACTTAACACGAGCGGAGCACACGGTTAAAACGAGAAAGAGAGGGGAATAACAAGAAAGAAAAAGGAGAGGGGGAAGAAATAAATAAAATAAAAAAAAGTTTAGCTCTGCTGCAGGACTTGTGGGAAAGGGCGACAAACGGGTAATCCTTGCCAAGGTCCTAAAAGGTCCTGAAAGGTCGCGCGTCTGCGTCGCGCGGTGAAGGCGTCTCCTTGCGGCCCGCCCCGCCCCGCCCCGCCCCACCCCGCCCCACCCCGCCCCGCCTGACAGCTCCATGACAACTCTGACAGAATCTGGCAAATCCTGACAGGGTGTGATTCTGGCAGATCCCGACGGCAATAATGGTGGTAGGGGCGATGCGGAGTGGGGAGTGGGGGACAGGGGGGGGGGGGGGCTGGAGTTGGCCAGCGTTCTGATCTGACGGACAGTGCGATGGCCCCCAAAGGGGTCCTAACTCCCCGCGCTAATCACCAGACCCGCGAAGCGGCGCGCGGGGCGGGGCGGGGCGGCCCCATTTGGAGGACCCAGCGAGCGCAGCCAGCAGAGCCAATGACACGCAAAAAAAAAAAAAAAATGAGCCCTACTGACAGATTTATTAAAATAGAAAAAAAAATCCGTATGAGATATGCAACACATAATAAAAGCAGGATATCAGCAGCAAATGACAGAAAGGGAGAGGGGTAATAATTAATCCTATCAGCACGGCTCGGACCGGGCCGAGCGAGGTTGTCGTCCAGCAATGACCATCACATTTCGTAAAACCGGAGAGGATATAATATCCAAGCGCTTCCGAGGAGTTCCTCTCCTCTCCCTCTGTGATCAGGCCTCGTAGTTCCTGAATACTTACTTGTTCTCCAGCGAGCACCAGCCGCAGTACGGGTCCCTCGCTCCCAGGCAGTCTCCGCAGGTCTTGTACTGGCCGCAGTCCTGGACTTTCACCTTGGACACCTGTAGCAAAAGCAAAGCTGTTAGGACACAAGGGCTCAAACAAAACAGTGTTTTTTCTTCTCTTATTTTTTTTACGATAACAGGCAAAAAATTACGTGTTCTTTTTAAGTGGGTTCGGCGGGGTGTTATCAAAAGCGTCCGGCAACAGAAACACATAAACATTTGCCATCGGAAGAAGTTAGGCGATGCGGCATATTGTCGGGGAGGGAAACATCAGCGCAGCTAATAAAGTCTCTCTGGCAGCATGGTGGTGTGTGTGTTTGCGTGCGCGCGCATCTCCGCCCCGCCCCGCGGGTCAGGGAGGAAGCACTTGGCTCCCACTTCCCCTCTCTCCCCTCCTTGCCCCCAGGGACGGCAGCCCTTCACATACGTCCTTATCAGCCTCACCTATTCCTTCCCACCCGCCCGATAAGAACAGCGGGAGCGGGGGGAGGGGGAGGGGCGGGGTGGAGCGCCATCTCTATAAAATAAGACAGTGGCCGCCACGCCCCGCCACGCCTTGCCCCCCGCTTAGTCGCGCAGCGCGCAGCACTCTGAGGAAGGAGGTCACAGCCGCACCAACCACCACCACCCGCTGCACCCGCACCGCACCGCCAACAGCAGCAGCAGTAGTACAGTCAGACATTGTAAAGGGGAAGTACCCCCGACATTCATGGAATGGGACATTAGGTAGGGAACAGCAACAAACGCACAAGAAGAAAAATACTTTACGATCAGGCCAGGGCGGGCATCTCCTCTACTACTCCGGCGCTCGCGCTGGCCACTCAAGAACACACGTCACATGCGCTTTATTATTGTGTTGTATCAGCCGAGGCCTTGCCGAGGCCTGCCTAGGCGCCCCCGCCGCCGCTGCAGCTCGCCGCGGGGTGGCCTGCTCCCTACTGTCCGGGGCGGACCGGGGAAATGTTTATCACGCTGGCCGGCTGGGCCGGGGCCGGGGCCGGGGCCGTCCCGGAACTGCCAGCCTCTGCCTCCATAAAGCCGTACTGCTGCTGCTGCTGCAGGCGCTGCAGGCCGGGCCAGGACGCCCACCACCAGGCTCGCTTCTATGTTTTCTTTTTTACTCTCTTCATTCTGTTCCCAGCAGTGAGTGAGTGCGAGAGAGGGCGGGTGAGGGGGAGCGGTTAGAGAGAGAGATATATGTATAGAGGAAGAGAGATTAGCCACGCGGCGGCGGCGGCGGCAGCGGCGCGCTGCAAAATGTTGTAAAGCGCAGAGCAGCCGTCCTGTACACCGCAGTTCGCAGTCACGGTAAGTTTGCCGCGCGACGGGATGGAATGGGAGGCCGAGGGGCAGAGGCAGGGGTTGCAGACCAAGCTTCATCGCTGTTCCCCGCGCGCGATCACCTCATCATATAATATTTCCCCCTTTCTTTCAACTTTTACAAAAACACTATAAAACGCTGCGTGCACGCCTGCTTAATTAAAAATAATAAAATAAGAAAGAACTTCCTTAAGATTTATTAAGGACATCTTTACAAATGAGCAGTAAAAATGGAGCCGTGTCTGTGTACCTCCGACTTCTTTCCCCGGTAACGATAATTGGACTGCAAATAGCCAGCCCCGGCCGGCCCCCTCCCCCGCTGCCGTTAGCCCAGATTTCCCTACGGCTGCAACGCCGGAGATGACAGCCTCCCGCTTCCCTTCCCTTCTGAGGTCAGCGTGAGACAAAAAGCGACCAACCCCCTTCCCGTCCCGTCCCGTCCCTGAGCAAACACTATGTGCCAAGTCTCCGAGGAATGCAGCAAGCTCGCTTAAAATTCATGAGGAATCTTTGAGGAGCTGTGACCCGGTTGGGGCGCCCTGTCCGGGCCTCGGCCCCCGCGCCCCGGCCTCGGCCCCGGCCCCAGGACTAAGGTCCACAGGTCGCGACCAGGGTTTATAGGCCGGCCCGCGGCCCCCGCGCGGTCCGCTGCTCAAGGCGCACGGAAAATGGTAATACCCGTGGCCCTAAAAAAAATTGGGGGGCCGAGTAGAACCGGTGCGGCGGTGGTACCACTGGACTGCTGAGCTGTTACATTATTAAGAGGAAACCTTTCCTTTACCTTCCGCGACGACTCCCAAACGACCCCGATTATTTCCAGAACTAGGTCGACTATTTGGAAACACAGACAGTCCTGACTCAACTCACCTTGCGCTCGGTCATCACGTAGAGGTGCATGAACTTGGGGTCGAAGTGCAGGTCCGCGTTGACGAGCGACCCCGCGTCCACGGGCGTGTCGCCGTACTCCAGGGCGGACGTCGAGCTCTCCACCACCACCTGCGACAGATAAGACAACCGTACGTTATTTCAACGCATTGTGGAAAGGAATAACAAACAATACACATAAAAGTTTAAATTTTAAGGAGCAGCAGAGACACGACAGCGCATACACTGTAATTCTTAATGCAATAAAAACTACGATTGGAGTGCAATAAATATTAATTGCTCCTGTGGGAGCGATAAAAAATTATTGCATTTTATTAGTATTTAATATTACTCTCAAAAGTGATAATTCTCATACCATTTGCAGCATTAAATTAATTATCGCTCGTTTAAAATTATTGCATTTTATTAGTATTTAATATTACTCTCAAAAGTGATAATTCTCATACCATTTGCAGCATTAAATTAATTATCGCTCGTTTGCCGCATTAAACGCAAATTATCGCTCATTTTGAGCAATCATGATTGCATAAAAATGCATTAACTAATGCACTTTTCGAGCGATAACTCTCTTATTGCTCTCCCTGGAGCGATATTTTGTATGTATCGCTTTGAGGAATCATCGCAGCAAATTGTATGATATTTATCGCTCTTCAGATAACAGTGTAGATAGAACGAGGCGTAGACGACTGTGAACTTAAGTGAGCAAATTTTGTGATTTTTTTGCGAATTTTACGTAACTTTTTCTAAATTTTGGTGAATTTTCCCAAAAAAAAACTCTGAACTTTCCCGACTTTTCCTAAATTATTCAGAATTTTACTGAATTTCTCTTAATTTGCAGGATTAAAAAAAAATCGAGGTCTGCAAAAATGTTAAAGTTGTTTCCCCCTCGGCATATCATGACAAAGGGGCGCCCAGGTGCTTGTCACTGGAGCTGGAGCCGCGGCTGGAGTCTGAGGCGAGTCTAGATTAGCTTCAGGCGGGCTGGGCCGGGCGAGGCGGGGCGAGGCGGCGCCCAGGTGCGACCAAGGACCGCGACGTGTGCCCCGCCCGCCCCGCCCCGTCCCGCCCCGCCTCGCCTCCGTTGCGGCTCCGGCTCCAGCTCCAGGTGGAGCGCCGGCCGGGCCAGGCAGGCGACACTCCAGCAATCCGTCTGAGCGGAGCGGGGCGGCTCTCAGGCTGGAATAAGGCTGGAATTGCCCTGCATTTGCCCCGCCAGAGGCTATTACAACAAGGACAATGAGCCGGTCAAACTTTCACCCGGGCCGAGTCAAGGCGGGAGGCAGGGCAGGCAGGTGCTCCGAGTGTCGCCACGCCACGCCCGCTTGACACTGGTATTTAAGAGCGGGACACGGTCATTAAGGCAACGACTCGTCTCAGCCCAAGTTCCATCACAAAGGTCCCCGATATGACACCAGCCGCGGCTGCCGCTGCCCCTCGCCGCTCAGCACCGCGAGCTGAGGCGCCGCGGCCAACTTAAAAACTTAAGCCCAAAATCACGAGCCCTTGCGGCCCGCAGCCGCGGCCCGGGCCGGCCCGGGCCAAGCGCAAGGAAGGGGTGCTTAACTCTGAAACGTACCGACTGCGGTCTGCACTAAAATTGTGGTAGCGCGGGTCCCGGCCCGGGCCCGGCAGCGGCACCGGCGCGCGAAGTTCGGGACGGGAAACAATTACCGAACGAACACGGCCCCGGCCCGGCCCGGGACCCAACACGGCGCGCCAGCGCGCCAGCAGAGCCAGCCGCCCCGCGGGCAGGGCAGGGCAGGGCAGGCCCAAGTTTGAAACACCTTGTAAATAATACTGTTTTACAGCTCGGGACTTGCCTTCAGTTCGTCTCCCCGTGGACCCCGACGCAACACACTGCAACCGCACCCCATTCCTCCTCGCCCCGCCCCGCCCCGCCCCGCCCCACCCCGCCCCACCCCGCCCCACCGCACCACGGCCTCCCTGGAGCCAAACCAAATAAACACCTTTCCGCCCCATGTACACGGGCCAGGCCGGGCCAGGCGTGGTGCGGCCACCAATACGGCTGCAGCACAGCCCCTCCTCTGGCCTCCCGGGGGGATCTTCCTACAAATTACGCAACTTGACGCCCGGCACGACCGGTAGAGGACGCCTACAGCAGCGGCGGGGGGCGCCTCCCGGTCCGGCCCGGCCCCGGCCCCGGCCACCACCGCGGCCGCCCGCACGGCCTCGGACGAAATAAAGATAAATTTAACTTTTCTTCTCTCCCACGTCCGCCCTACTGGAGAGAACGGAACGCCCTGCCCCGCCCCGCCCGACCACGCCACGCCCCACCCCCCACCCCGCCCCGCCCGAGGCATAACCGAGCTCGGCCGGCTGCTGATTGCGTTAGCGCCACTCGGCACGCTCGCATTCACATTCGCATTCGGCCGGAGACACATTCACATTGGGCCTCGGCGGCGCACTGACAATGAAACGGAATGGGCGCGCGCGAAGCGGAGGGGAGGAGGAGAAGGGGGGGGGGGTGATCGCCATTCTCATCGGCGAATCTGCGCGCGCCTCTCCGCCGCCCCGCCCCGCCCCGCCCCGCCCCAGCAAAGCCTGCCGATAATTATTTCCCTTTCGATACACAGTAAAGGACACACAATGCGAACAACAACGGCTCAAAGGAAAAAAAAAATCTGGCAAAAGTAAGAAAGGAAAGTCTGGCGGACGGCGCTGCCTTCCCTTTCAATAACTGTCCCTTCCCCTTTTCTTTCGTTACGGCCGGACGGCTTCGGATATTTACGCCGCGCCGCACCACGCCGCGGGAGCCTAATCCTGCAAATGGGTGCGACACACTCCAACCCCTTGACTAGCGCGCCCCGCCAGGCGCGTGAAGCAGACGTGGAACACCCCTTGCCCGCCCCGCCCCTACGCGCGAGCGCCGCCGAGAACGATTCAGTCAATAATTGTAAAGCTGATTACGCCAAGACCACGCCTCTCACTCCACTCACTCCTCCCAACACCCATCATCATTCGCGTCACTTGTCAAGTAAACGCGTGTACCGGCGCCCACTGCAACACGCCGCCCCGCCCCGCCCCGCCCCTCCCAGCCCGTCTGCCTGCAGCGCCAATATACTCTCCGACTCCCGCGCGGATTGGACGCGCGGAACGGAATGCATGAGAAATAAATGCCGAGAGCGATGTGCACCCCGGTGTGGCAGAGGCAGCAGGCAGCAGGCAGCAGGCAGGCAGGCGCCCGGGGCCGCTGCCACTACACGCTGGGCTGTTGCGGCTGCTGGCTGGACTGGACCGCGATTTACTGTTCACTCCCGACCCGACACGGAGTCTGCACGGCGCCGAGAAACACGCAAGCAGCTCGGCGGCACACTGGAAACCAAAGTACGTGGATGCCGCACACTTGAAAGTGGATATTTTTTCTAGTAATTTCAAACACTTTTTACAACAACTTTTTTCTTTTCTTTTTCTTTTTTAATACAAGTTTCTTTGATAATACTTTCAAGATTCGTCAAATAATAATACTTAAAAGATTCGTCAAAAGACGGTAAAAACAAAATTGCAAAATGAAACATCCCGGCTGTCGGATCAGCGCGGGCGCGATTTACAGTCCAGCGGAGCGGTGCGGCGGGCGTAAATTAGGCCGGCCCAGCCCACCACGCGCGGCCGCTGTGAACAAGTTTATCAAAATTTGCGAAACACTACGAGCAACAGCAGCGGCAGCCGCTAGCGATGAAACAACAACAAAAAAAGTACTGCAAATGGGCAATTGTTTGGTCGTGTTTATAGTACCCCAGCGCCCTCCACCCCCTACCCCACCCCTCACCGCTCGTATATATTGAACTCCGGTCGAACACGGCTAGGAGAGAAAGGAGGGGGGAAGGGGCGTGTAAAAACTGCGCGGCAGGGCGCAGTCCAGGCCAGGGCAGGAGGCAAAGCGCGCGCGCAGGAGAGGAAAAGTTATTGCGAGCCGCGCTGCGCGGGGCGGGGCGGGGCGGGGCGGAGCGGGGAGCCGAGCCTGTTATCCCTCCTGTCTGCACCGCGCGCTGAATTTTTCATATGCAAAAGGCGGTTGACGGCACGGCGCTGGGGCCCTGCGCTGCCCTGCTCGGCGCCGTGCTGTCAGGTAGAGGAGGGACGCCGCCGCCGCCGAGCAGATCTCGCTCCGGGCCCGTCCGGTGCGACTCGAGTATTGATTCCCCCGCTGCCGCTGCTGCTGAAGCTGCACTCCACGGTGGTGGGAGTGAGTGAGTGAGTGAGTGAGTGAGTGAGTGAGTGAGTGAGTGAGTGAGTGAGTGAGTGAGTGAGTGAGTGAGTGAGTGAGTGAGTGAGTGAGTGAGTGAGTGAGTGAGTGAGTGCTCCCGGGTCCGGGCCCGGGTGGGAGTGCAGCAGCCGCGCGCGAGGGGCACGCCACCGCGTCCTTAATGAGATTCGTTAGGGAGGGGGTGGGGGTAAAAGGGCGCAGGCAAACGAGGTTTTCTGCTACCCCCATCACTCCGACGCTGTCTTTCCATCAGGTAAAAACGTAGCAGAAGCGCGGCATATATGGATAGATGGGTAGATAAGTTTACGGTGACATATCGGCGCCGCGATCCACCGTGGCCCGCGCGAGGCCGTCCTCCCCGCGCTCATGTCAGCCGCAACACCTGCAGGGCAAAGCCGGCATGAACCGGAACAAGCATATCGGGAATATGGAACGCGGCCGGGCGAGCGGCAACTCCCCATCATTCAATGCTAAACCACAGGCAGGCAGGCAGGCAGGCAGGCGCGCAGAGCTTGAGTACAGGCCGAGCAACTCCAAGCATCACAACTGCGCGCACCGCCCGCGAGCGCTCAACCAGTCCGTCAGTTCCCATCGCCCCGCCCCCCTGGCCGCCCCGGCCGCCCCCGGCCCAGCCCTGCGAGGCTATTTCTCTCAACATGTCGCCATCCGCGCCGCCCCCGCCCCAGGGCTGTGCTGTACTCGAGGGCGGGGCGGGGCGTGGCGGGGCGCGCAGCGCTGCTCCCCCGCGCGGTCATGATCCGGTGCGCCATCTCGCGGTGATCCTGCGAGGCGAATCGGCTGCATCCATCATCGGCGGGACGTGCTCGGGAGCCCAAAGGGGTGGGGCTGCCGTATATCCGCAAGGGTGCGGCGGGGCGGGGCGGGGCGGGGCGGAGGCTGAAAATACCGCCATCCGGGCGCGGCAGGCAGGCAGGCAGGCAGGCAGGCCGGGCCGCATCACGGACTTCTTGAACACGTCAAACGAGAGATAATGCCCAAAGTAGCAGCAAGAGGAGCGCGCGGGGCGGGGAGGGGGTGGCGGGGCGGGACGGGCCGGCCTGACGTTGACGTATAGAAGGCATCGACGCCGTGAATTATGCGTGGATCAGGCAGGCAGGGCGAGGAGCGGCACGGCGCCTCATGATGAAGAGAGTGCGGAGTGTAGTGGTGGTGGTGGAAGCGCCATGTTTGTCGTGGCAGGTCACGCAGGCCTTGTCGCTGCATGCTGTGTGGCGAAATTAGCTCCCTCTCCCTCCTTCCCACCTCTCTCTCTCTCCCTCTCCCTCTCCCTGGTATGCAGTGCTCTGCCGGCTCTGCCCCCGAGGGAGCGTATTGTTACGAGGTGGAAACATCCTCGCCATAATCACCTTTATACTGCGAACGCGAGAGGCGGGGATTTCATCATTCAACCTTTACCACGATAAAGAGCAGCTGGAGAGGCGGGGACGAGGAAAAACGGGCGCTGGAGAGGCACTGTGAGAAAATCCTACGGTAAATACCTACGGTACGCGTCGTTAATTTGTCATCAGGTCCCGGACCGTAATTTTCGTCTACGGTCTGAATCTTACGGTACACACCGTAGCCTACAAATGTGTTGGGGAAGTTCAATGGGGCACATTCTATCCACAATGAAATACAGTCCGTACCGTAATAATAAGCTACGGTCTGACCGTACACGAAAACTACGGTACAGACCGTAGGCGTACCGTAACTCCCTACGGTATTTTTAACAGTGGGCGCGACGGGCCGGGCCATAGGCCGGACCAGGCCGGGCGAGGACCTCGTCACATCTGGAGCGGAATGTCTCGTCCTGTGATGTGACGTTATAGGCCCCCGAGCCCCAAGTACACTCCAAATATTCTAAAAAGAATTTTTTCGTAAAACACGAAGAATTCGGTGTCTGAGCAACCGTACCGTAACATGCAGAACATGTCCTCGTACTACAAAAAGTTTTCTTCATATTACAGAGATTTTTCCTTTGTCTTACAAAGATTTTCCTTTGTATAACAAGCAAGTTGTCTTTGTATTTACGGTTGCACAAAATTCTCTGTAATACAAGAAAAGTCTTTGAAAAAAATGAAGAATGTGTAAGCCCCCGGCCCCCCCGAACTCGGCCCGCCACATCGCGTGCGGGGTGGCGTCTCGCCCAGCCGCTGTCAGCCTCCCTCTAGAAAAAATAAAAAAGATTCGCGAGCGCGCGTTCCATCGGAGAGGAAAAGAGTGAAAATATTTAAAATACGTCCTATATTTTTCTTAGTAGATTATAATTTTATTAGTCATTGTTTCCCCGGGTCGTGCGTGCCGGGCAAGCAGGGCGGGGCGGTCACCCTTCACTTGGCGCCGCCCGGTGGGCAGGCAACCCGCGGGCACGCAGGCAGCGCCGCCAGGAAGCATGGGAGGAGGGTATACCTCTAGCACTCACAGGCAACAGAATGCGCACGATGCGTTGCCTTCTAACAATAACGAGCAGCAGTGGGAAAGGTTGTGTGAGGTGGCAGTCATTGCCTACCTGCCCTGCTGACGCGAGCACGGCCTGGTCCCCCAGGCGGGTCCACCGCGCCCATAGCGCCCGTGGTGAAAGGGCAAAAAGAAAATGGAAGGTTGAGCCCGACAAGCCTGAGGGCGGGGTGGGGTGGGGTGCAGTGGGGCGAGGCGAGGCGGGGCGGGGCGGGGCAGGGCGTGCTGGTGACAAGGAGTACAGCGGGCCGTGCGCACGTTGACGGAGGGGGTATTTGCAACGCAAATCAACTTGGAACGCGGAGTGTACCGGTGGGAGGGGGGGGGGGGGGCGTCCTCGAGCAGTGCCTACTTTATTGCACTCCAAACGCGCTTTTAACTCCGCTGCTGCCGGGCCCACACCACCACCGCGGCTGCGACGCACAAAACCGAGAAGGTAATTGAGGAACGAAAACTTAAGTGGGGCATTCGAGGGAGGATAAAAATAAAACGGAGGGAGAGAGGGAGAAGAGAGAGAGAGAGAGAAGGAGGACGGAAGATCAAAACCGGATAATAAGGGCACAACATTACACGGGAGGTTCGTAAAAGGAAGGCAGTGCGTGCGCGCTAGATCAAAGGGGCTTAGGGGAGAGAAGGGACGCCAGGCAGGCTGGCCGGGCTGGGCCGGGTGGAGCCGGCTACGGGGGGAGGGTCCGAGGAGAGTGGTGGGGGGAAGGGGGGGGAACTGGGACGTTTGGCCTAAGCCAATTTAACCGCAAGTCCGATTTTCAAGATCTGCTGCGCTGCGCGCGGCTGCTGCTGCTGCTGCTGGCGAGCCCAGCAGGGAGAGAAAAAATTATGGCCAGTGGGGAGGGTAACAAATATGAGCTTCCGGGTGGCGGGTGACGTGTGGGGCGAGGCGGGGTAGAATCAGAGTTACCCCGCCGGGGTAAGTCGGCCATATATTACGCAGCCGCGACGCGACGCGACGGGGCCAAAGTGCACATACGCGATCAGACCGCAGAGCAAGCGGTGTGTGTGAGGGAGAGAAGGCGGGAGAGAGAAGGAACCGAGTGAGAGAGAGACACATTGGATATATTCATCATTGTTGCACTCAACGGTAGACTTAGGGCATTTGTGGCTGCGGCTGCACTATGAGATAACACATAAACCTCAGAGCACCACAAA
The DNA here is from genome assembly GCA_029379305.1 of Frankliniella fusca. NCBI lineage: Eukaryota > Metazoa > Arthropoda > Insecta > Thysanoptera > Thripidae > Frankliniella > Frankliniella fusca. The sequence continues at coordinate 460,770 of JAHWGI010000971.1, forward strand.
GAGGTAGATAGATATCCCTTTTTAGGCAACGGAGTTGCCTTCTAAAATCGCTGGAAAACGTGCGTGTTTTGTTTCATATGGCCCCTTACGACAGAAAAAAATCTGCTGAAGGGAAGTCGATGATATTCAGCATACATTTAGAATGTAATGTAATATCTAGTACTATGAGCGATTTTCGATGTTATTAAGCACATAAGTTCTAGTACATTCGCTTCTGAAGTCTAGTTGTGAAATCTGTATTGCAGATATTTTGCTTAAGTCTAGTGAAATCTGTATTGGCAGAAATTTTTGTAAATTTGAATGAACTCATGCGAGTTTCTATGGTAATGCTCGACTCGCAGGCAAAATGAACAGAGGGAAGGTGGATATTTTTTCGTGGAGGGTGTAGGCCCGAGACGAGCCTAACACGGAGCGAAAGAGAAACTTCTAAAGTCTGCGTTCAAACAACAGCCATCCTTTAGTTTCGAGCGCAAGAATGAGATAACACCCACTGAAAATTCGCACGTGTACCACCGTACTGCCTTCTTTAAAACTACTTCAGTTTTCTGAAACTTGCCCCGTTCTGCCAACTAAATGTGTGCCTCAAAGAATGAGTTCCAATCGTAACGTTATGAGAGCAGTGATTTTTTTCATTTTATTTGGTTGGCATGTTGTGTCAACAACGCGAAAGCAGGCCAAGCATGTCCGCCATTGCCGGTGGCTGATGTGCCCACCTCGCGACTTTAAATCATTTTTTAAAGTTATCGAAACGTTGGCAAGGCGAACTGAATGCGTAAATAGTAGTTTTATACCTGCGGAAAACGGTTTGGTAAGTTTGACTTCGATCTGGTGAGCAGAATTCTTGAAATGATGTACATTTACGTGTACCATTTTGTGTAAACAACGCCTTAACTCCGCGTTTTCCCAATAGAGCGCACCCCCCGTCGCGGCCGCGGCGCGCTTGCCCGCTGGTCCTTCGCGTACCAGCGGTATTAGGTAGGGCCCCGGTTCGCCCCTTCCGTGCGCCCGGCGGAGGGGGGGTTATTGTTGACGTTCTCCTCCGGCCGGGACCTCGCCGCTCAATTTTTGCCGTCAGAAGGAGAGCTTTCTATTCTCCTACTCCTGTCGATTAAATGTCGGCCGAACTGTCGGAGAGTATTCATTACTTGAAACCCGCCTTATCAATTCAAACTTAGAATTATTTAGCCACTATCTTGACTATCGTAAACTAAACAAAACCAGTCGGTCTTCTTACAGTCTTATTCAACACTCACAATATTTTATTTTAGTTATAGAAACTCCGTTGTCTACCAGGATTTCGTGAAATCGTATTTTTTTCTTCTTTTTTTACGTGATTTACAATTTTACGCGACATAGAAAGACGTATGGGTGGTAACCAGGATGCGTACAGCGTAGAGCAGAGGCAAGCCTGGGTGTCACCCAGCTTGCCAGAGATAATTACATGAGCATCTCTGATCCTCGCTGACTTATTCATCCCCCAGAGACCTAAAAACGCGCACACCAGAGATTTCTCTCTAAAATAACCAGCTCTCCCAGCCCCTCCATCTCTCTCGCCATGGCGGGGCCATGCTGGGGGGTAAAAAGGAAAAAGAAAACACCGAGACGAGAGATGAAACGGCGCCAATTTCTGATGCAGCCAAGGCCACCGTTACATCTCTGTGTCTCGCCGACATTTTCGCGCAATGTGCGGTGCGGTCCTCATGACTCCGCGTGACCAAGTTATTTACTCTCGCCACGCCCGCAAGATAACGCCACAAGTTACCTGAAAGTTACCGCTGTTTGTTATTGGTAGAATACCCCTAATACCCATTTCTGACAGCAGGGCTGAGCATTTAAATATTATTTTATAGCTCAGCCAGCAGTCTACTTTCTCACAGATGCACAGAGAGAAAGAGAGACAGAAAGACAGAGAATGAGAGAGAGAGAGAGAGAGAGAGAGAGAGAGAGAGAGAGAGAGAGAGAGAGAGAGAGAGAGAGAGAGCGTCGCGCTTAAGCCAAGCCACACGCAAAAGACTAAAAAAAATAAATAAATAAAAATATCAATCAAGATTGGTATTGAAAGCAGATGATGTCGCAAGAGAAAATGCAATGGGCTTTGTGTGACAATTTGTGTGTGAATGCATGGTATTATTGGATATAAATTAGATTGTTTCGTCTCCTTCCTCGCTTTAGACTAATTTGCACTGCTGTCGTCGCTGTCACTTATCGACATGGGGAAGTACTAAGTTCTGCCCGCGGGCAGCATGACCGCGTTTCATGATTGCCTTAGTTGGCTTTGGTAAGCGCCTAGTGGGTAGGCCGCCCATCGCACCCTGTTTTGCGGGCGGTTTCTCTTTTTCCTTGTAGGCAGTTCGACGCATCAGCAGCGGTGACGGAGTGCTTCTCGCCACCGCAAGAAATACAAGGCAATTGTACACAGAAATACATGAGTTGGCCGCCCCTTGATATGTGAAAGGGGGAAGGGGAGCCGCCGGCGGGGTGGCGGACCGAAGCGGTCGCTGGCGGGGAGGAGCTGCGCGCGGGGAGAAGGTGTCATTGTTCCGCGCAGACTGCGCGTCAGGCAGCCATGGGCAGCCATGGGCCCCCCTAGCAGCGCCGCCCTATATTATTGTTTAGTTGCGATTGGTTTCTGGACTCGAGAGTACAAGCTAGCTGACACCTTAGTGTCTTGTACTGTTCTGAAAGTAAAGAAAGTAAAGGTATCATCTGCTAAAAAAATCGATCAGCTGAAATAAGATTTTAAAAATTAGCTCTACGGCTAAGCACTTAAACCCGCGGAAAAATTAATAGCAAAACAGCCAGAAAATTAGCATCGTAGCTTAAAAATTAGTACTGTAGCTTAAAAATTAGCTGCGCCTATACAGCTAAAAAATTTAGTACACCTGCTAATAATTTTGCTCGGACACGATTTTTTCTTTTTCTTTTTTTTTTTTTGGTGAGGCAGAACACGCGCGGCGACGGGTTTCCAATAACTCTCAAACTCGAGCCGTGAGCCTTTGGTAACATTCAACCATTCACTCCCTCCCTCCCTCCCTCACAGAGTTTGTGCGGCGCGTGTCGCTGCCGCGGGTGGAAGCGCCCCGCAGCTCGGGGGAATCGAGAGGAAGGGTAAAGAGAAGGGGCGAGGAACAGGTAAAAAGGCTCACCTTACCTCTCACAATACGCTTGGCGTTGCACGTACACGCACGCACACCCTCACACACACACACACACACACACACACACACACACACACACACACACACACACACACACACACACACTGAGGAACAGACGCATACGTCTGCAACACTTTGTGCTCTAACAAGCGATCCTTTGAGCGCCCTGGGCCGGGCCTGGGGTGGGGGCCGCGGCGGGGGCAACCCTTTTTGCCCAACCCCCATCCCCCTCGACAACGTCACCCCCGCGCCCCGCGCCCGCCCCCGGCACCTCGCTCTCCGCTTTCCCCGTGCACAGACTGAGCGGCGGCGGGCGGATCCTCCTAAAAGTCACGAGTATAAAAAAAGGGGGGGGGGGGCAAGTATAGAACCTCGTGGCGTAGAGAAGATATGTCTCGCTTCATCGCCTCGCCTCAGCCGACCGCAGCGCCGCCCTCCCAGTGGAGCCACGGAAAGGTCAGCAGCAACAGCAGCCAATCATCACCGAGGTTGATACGGCACGGCGGAGCTCTGCGTGTGCATCGAGAGAGGTTGGACGCAAAACCGAGCGCAAAACTCGTGCCAAACCGCCCCCGGGCCCGGGCCCGGGCACTTGAAGCATGAGACTTGGTGCACTTGTTTATGCATGGGTACCTAAGGACCGATTTTAGAAGGGGAGGCAATCGAATCGATTCATCCCTTAGAATTCAAAATGGCGGCCTTTTCCGAGGATGGCGGGCGCATTTTAACATAGGCCCCTATTGAACGCTTGTCACACTCGGTGTGGTCCGATCTGTTTGTAGCAAAGGTCGTTTCCGATAGGGCAATATGTAGGGATCATAAAGCTGGAATCGGGTTTCAAATATCCTTGCAGGCAGGGCAGGTTAGTGAAATTCCATTCGCACACTAGGACAAGTATATGAGTTTCCAGTACTCTGTGAAAAATATCTTTTTGGATTAACGATTTATTTTGTAAATTACGACTTAAGAAATATGTTGTAAATTTACGATGACCCTTTCTTGAATTTGAAGTCGGTACGTAGTGCTTGTAATTTTACGATTTGTAATTGTAATTTTACAACTCCACTTCGTAGACAATTTTCCCCTAAATCTAAAACTAATTTTCACAGTGCTGGAGCACACGAATGGAAATTGACGACATTCACACTCTTAAAAAGCTTACTGTAGATAGCATTAAAAAAGAAAGAAAGGAAAAAAAAAGAGGTAGAAAAATCGTTGAATTCCCCTCCACCCCCCTCACCGTCACCTCCCCGCAAAACTAAAACCTCAAGGTCTTTCACGACGCACGCTCGCGCACACGCACAGCGACGTGCTCCGCACACACTTCGTGGTCGGAAACGCAAACAGATATACAAAACTGAGCGGGGTAAAAGGAGAAATAGAGAGCGGAAATGAAATAAGAGGAAGGGGGAGATAGGGCGGCGGGGTGGGCCACCCCCAACCCCCACCCCCGCAGCGCCAGGGGCGGAGCAGGGCAGGAGCAGAGCGCGGTAGTGACAACGACGGGGGCTGAGCTGGGCAACCGAAAATAAACACGCACGCACGCCAACGCAGCACAAGAAGGGCACGACGCCGCGCGGAGCACCGAGAAACAAGATTCCAAAGTGATACGAGAGTTATGCTTTCGCAAACTTTGCGCCGCCGTCGCGCTCGTCCTTTTCTATCAGCCAAACCAGCTCCATCCCGCTCTCTCTTTCCCACTCTCCCTCTGTCTCTCTATCTGTCTCTAGCACGCATCTGCCAATACCGCGCGGCGCCCCACCACAAGCAGATGGTTTCCGTAGAGTTATTAAGTATGGTATACATTAGTTGCCTCCTGATGTGCAGATTCGCTCGGGATAAACACAAACAAACGGAGTGGAAGCAGAGGGGCAAACCGGCGAGACAGCTCGACTTAAGAGGAATGCTATGATTCAACCGACAGATATCATAATTTATTTTTAAATAACATTTTTTGTATGAAAAATAAAACCCATTATGGGTGGACAAAGCGAGAGGGCTGGCGGAGGAGCGCAAAGCAGATTGTTGCTCGGGAGAGCGGCGCTCCAAGCAAAGAGTAGTTATTACAAATACTTTCTTTTATTATTGTTTACTCACTGAAGAGCTCGTTCTCTTCTTCTTTTACTTTCACTGGTATAGAATTAAAATTAATTTTAAAAAAAATTCCAATAAATATGCCTTTAAGTGGTGTTTTAAAATATATATATATTGCTATCGTTAAATGGAGGGTAGGGGCGCTGTGGCTGGCAGAGAGAGAAAGAGAGAGAGAGAGAGAGAGAGAGAGAGAGAGAGAGAGAGAGAGAGAGAGAGGGGAGGGGGTGAGGGAGAGAGAGAGAGAGAGAGAGAGAGAGGAGGGGGGAAGAGAGAGAGAGAGAGAGAGAGAGAGAGAGAGAGAGAGAGAGAGAGAGAGAGAGAGAGAGAGACAGAGAGAGAGAGAGAGAGAGAGAGGAAGAGGAAGAGGGGGAAGCGGGACAATAAGTGCGAAAAAATTCCTCCTCCATTCGGACGATTTTCATTCTGCCGTGAGACGAGCTGAAGCTTTACGCAGATATTGGGGTTTGCCAACTTTTCACCCGCGGCGGCCTGGTCTGTCCCGACCCCGCCCCGCGCGGGCTCTCACCGCCCAGCTCTCTGCTCGCTGCAGCGCCGCGGCGGCTTAATGAAGCCATTGGCAGAGTCAGCGCTCCGTAATGCTCTCGAGCCTAGCGCCCCGCGCCCACCCAACCCCCGCGGCACACCGGGGCGGGGCAAAACGATAAAACAGCAAATCGCTATTAAAAAGCGACAGCGCAATAAGAAAACGTGCACCTCCTTCTCTCTCTCTCTCTCTCTCGCTCCACCCCCCCCCCTCTACCTCAGAGCTTGCGCCCTACTCGATGGCTGCATAAAATTTTCGTTTGTTAGAGTGAGTGACTTACGGGATCGTTTCCAGGCGTTTACTTTCCTTTTATTGGCACGTTTGAGATAGCAGGCAGAAGACAGCGAGGTCCATGGCAAAAGAGGAGGCGGAGCAGGGCGTCGGGATGGGAGCACAGGCAGGAGGACCAATACGGCAGCAGTGCCGATAGCGATCTGATACACACGGGGCGGGGCGGGCATGACCGGAGTGAAGGGTGAGCGACGCGTGGGCCCATACCTGCCCCGCCCCGCCTCGCCCCGCCCTACCCCGCCCCACCCCGCTCGAAGTCTCCTAGCAGGCGCGCGCCGCGGGAGCACAACGCGTCGCACACGTGTGATCGCGCGGCGCGGCGCGGCGTGCTTCTCTCCCCCTCTCACTCTGCCTCCACCCCATCTCCCATCTCTCTCTCTCTCTCTCTCTCTCTCTCTCTCTCTCTCTCTCACCCTCTCTCTCTCTCTCTCTCTCTCTCTCTCTCTCTCTCTCTCTCTCTCTCTCTCTCTCTCTCTCTCTCTCTCTCTCTCTCTCTCTCTCTCACCCCTCACCCCTTACGCTAAAATGCCCGCCGGCTCCGCAGCTCTCGCAACACGACACCTCCATAAACAATGTGGCCCACGCGTTGTGCGTCGCTGTGCTTTTGCGACTGAATACTAAAAACATTTTTCCAGCGGCTGAAAACTAAAATTGCCTTTCTCTCTTTCTGTCTGTCTGTCTCTATCTCCAGCTGCACAGCCGGACGACCCAGGCCCGGGGCGCAACACATGTCTACACTACTTCTGGTTTTCTGGCCACGCTCCTACGAGAGTGTTGGTAATACATTTAAATTCATACTTTATTTCTTTTCTAAACGAGATGAGAAATTATTCCAGCCCGAAAAGCTGAACGAACACACTTGCTGCCCCCAGTACGTGCATCGTCGCACACCCGCAGGTGAGAAATGTGTACAATAATACTTTTTTTCTTTTTTAAAAGTTTTCTTTTGATTTTTCTAGGAAACTTTCTGCCACTTTTTGGTTCATTTTAAACTTTCACACATATTTCTGATGTTTTCTCAATATTATGTCGGGTCTTTGGTTTACTTTTTCTCGATGTTTCGGATTTTCGAGTGGAACTCCCGCTGAGGCGCGCGTGCGACGGTCACACACCTGCGCCAGCGTCTCCAGAGTGGAGCGGGACGGCGCGGCCAATGAAAAGGCTGTGCGCGGCATCATCGGTGCTCATTAGCCGAGTGCTCTGGAGCACAAGGCGAGCAGGTGCCGGGGAGGGAAACGGCAGCGCCAACAAGATACTGAGGAAAACGAACACCTATCGCATGGACCAGCCCGCCCCGCACGGTCCGGCAGAACAATCGCTTTCCCTTTCAAATGCCTTTCACTTGCGCGTAAAAGAGAATAAAGGAGAGAGAGAGAGAGAGAGAGAGAGAGAGAGAGAGAGAGAGAGAGAGAGAGAGAGAGAGAGAGAGAGAGGGACAGACAGACAGACGGAGAGAGGAGCGCAAGCGGAATAAATAAAGAGCAAGCCGGAGGGGAGATGCGGTGAGGCCGGGATGAAACACAGGAGAGAGGGAGGCGAGAGGTGAACGGCCCCGGGACGGGCCGGGGCGTGCCTGTTGGGCCCGTGGGGGTGGCGGGCCGGGGCGAGGCGGGGTGAGGCGGGGCGGGGCGGGGCGGGGCGGGGTGAGGAGGCCCGGGGCGAGGCTCCGCTCCACGCGTACCGGTGGCAAAAGACGATTCGAACCACCTTAGCACTCCGTCCGCTATCAGACCGCACCCAGACGGATGCTGGGGCGTGGCCGCTGGTGTGAGGCCCGCGGCCTTCTCCACGCGTACCTCTCTCTCTCTCTCTGTCTCTTACTTTCTCTCTCTCCCTCTCTCCTTCGCTCCTTTACACACGGTACTGTCCCCGCGGTCACTTCCACCCACACCTTCACAGCACCGGTTGTGTTTTTACGTCCTGCAGGTACAGGAGAGCTGGCAGAGACCTGCTCTGTGAGAAAGAGCGCATGAGAGAGAAAGAGAGGGGGGGAGAGAGAGAGAGAGAGAGAGAGAGAGAGAGAGAGAGAGAGAGAGAGAGAGAGAGAGAGAGAGAGAGAGAGCACGCGCGCGGGAGGGAGGGAGAGAGAGGAGAGGGGGAGGCAAGGGCGGCGGGAGAGGCCGTGCGACGTATCGACCGCCGGCGGCGCAGCGTCGCTATGGAGACCAGCAGCAACAATCCCACCCCCAGCCGAGCCTAGCCCGCTCCGCTCGGGCCCGGCGCCCGGCCCGCACAAGCACCCCCTCCCCCTCCTCGACAATACCAACCCCACCCGTGCACGCTATGACGGCCTTCCTTAACGGTCGCAACCACGGGCCGCGCCGTGCCATTCTATCGCCCCGCCGAGCAACAGCGGCGTTAAAGCAATCGCAGCCGCAGTGCGATAAGGAGCATCCGGACCGGACCAGCCGTCTGATGCCGCGGATCGCTCTCCTCGAGCCTCCGTCCTTGTCGCACTCATGGCGCCCTGCCATCGGCCCAACACCATAGCGGACCGCCATATGTGCGACACGGACGGAGGTACCGTACGAGCGAGACAGCTGCTGCTGGGGGAGCCCCGTGCGCTCCCTCGGGTAGGCAGGCCCGTGCGACACGAGCGCACGGCGGGACTGCCTACCCAGCAGGCGCCGAGCCACGCCGCGCGCCGCTCAAGGGCTGCGTGGGGCTGCGGCTGGCGTCCCGGGGCAGAACAACGCACCGGCGGCGGGGAGGGTCGGTGTACTGCCCACTCCGCCCCACACCGCCTCGACTCGCACCTAAGCGGATTGGGACGGGACGGGGCGGGGCGGGGATACCATTCAAACGGGCTGGTCTTTGGGTCGGGTTTGGCCGGGAGGGTTGGATTCCCACCCCGGCTCGGCGGCCATGTCTTCCACAGGGGTCTGGTCTGCGGGCGCAGCACGGCCCCGGCTCCGGCTCCGGCCCCAGACTCTCAATCAGCTACTCCAAGCACGCGGACGGACAGGCAGCACCCCGCCCCGCCCCGCCCCGCCCCGCCGGCCCCGCCTCTGTCCTGTCGGAGCCACAGAGCCTAATTACCAAACAGCCCCGCCAGGGGCCGCCACATGTCGGTGGGCCCCTTGAAGGGGCGCCCGCCCCGCCCCGCCCCACCCCGCCGCACTCTGCATGCTGCTGCAGCAACGCCTCTGAACCTCGCACCCTACACTGCTAAGAAGTGTCAGCAGCGAATGACTATAATTCTCGAACCGCATACTCTGCACGTATTTCCCAGAGATTCATACGGTTTAAAACAAGCGGAGAAATCAACACGGTAAAAACGATGTCTGATTTTTTGACGTTTTTTGAGGAAAAAGGGAAAACTTTGAGGACCTTGCATACATATTTGAGGAAAATTCCTTAGATTTTGAGGAAGTCTCCTCAAAATTTGTGGAGATTTCCCTTATTTTTTGAGGAACCTTCCTCAAAATCTGAGGGGTTTCTCTCAAATTACGGAAGTCCCTCAAAGTTTTCCCCTTTTCCTCAAAAAATCAGACATTGCTTTTACCGTGAAGAGAGCGTGACGGCTGGATGGGGTGGCTGGTGGTAGTTAGGCAACCGGGCGAATCAGCGGCAGGTCAGGTGTTTTGTAGCTTATTCGAGTTTGTTTCCGCAGACGCTTATGCTCCTGCTGCCGGGGCAGCCCGACAAGAGGGGGTCACCACCCCGCCACCAGCTCTCCTACGGCCCGGCCGCCCGCGGCCGCCGCTATAGCACGGGCCAGCCCAATCCTTTCCCTCTCTCTGCGGTCTCAAACCATTTCGCAGGTTTTGCGTCAACTTTGGCTTTTCATTTGCGGCTTTGCCGAGGCGTGGCAAGCCGGGGTGTGTGGGAGGGGGGGAGGAGGGGGGCAGATGTGTGCGTGTGTGTTAGTGTGAGGGGGTTGAGGGCGGGACGGGGGCGCGGCGGAGGGGAGCAGGGGCGCCGGCTTGCGACGCCATCATTATTCCAGGCAGCCGAGCAAACAGCGACGCGCAGCTACGCGCCGCCACCGCAGCAACAACCTGGCGGCCCGGCCGGGCCGGGCAGGGCAGAGCAGGGCCGGCGCATCCCGAACGAACTCAACAATTCAAATGGGCAATTTAAAGCACCCCCAACCCCCACCCCCACCCCACCTGGTCGGCGCACGGGGAGGGAGAGAGAAGGGAGGGGTCTGCGGGGACAGCAGCGGGGCGGTGACCGTCAGTCAATCAATCACGTATAAAATGTTCGGCACGCAGCCCCCCCCCCCCCCTCCGCCCTCCACGTCGAACGGGGAGAGAAAATGACAAACCGCGTGACGTGACAAGGCGCGACGGCAAAGTGACGAGGTGTGACAGCGGGCGGACGGGAAGTGACGAGGCACGACGCGTGCCGATCAACGGACTCGTAAGGTGTGAAAAACAAAACCACCGAAGGTTTATAAAAGAAAAAGCAGCAAAAAACGACAATTATAATTATCTTAACACTTTTAAGCTTGAGAGTGTTCTGGACATCGCAGAGTTGCAGCTACTGCTAAAGCCGTGACCCGGCCGGCTGCCTGCCCATAGCCTACGAAAGGGCGAAAAGTAAGAGAGAAGAGGAGGCAGAGAGGGAGATAGAGGGAGACAATGAGAGCACGGTAAAAACGGTTCCTTGGTGTCCAAGGACCATCGGACCGATTCAAGAACGGAGATAGGAAGATTTCATGCAGCCGTCCTTGAATCGGTCCGATGGTCCTTGGACACCAAGGAACCGTTTTTACCGAGAGCCTTTGGTCAAAGGTTGGGCAGGCGCTGCACACGTGACACTCCGGTGAAATACTACCCGTGCCGCACTGCCGCCTCCGGCAAACGGACGGACAGACGGACGGACAGACGGACGGACGGACAGACGGACGGACGGACAGGCAATTTAAATTGGAGCCGATTGCCGCCACTCACGCCAGGCCCCGTCCTCTGTCGCCGAGGCGCGCGGCGCGGACCGCATGGGGCGGGGGCGGGGCGGTGCACGCTTAGGTGCAGCGGGGCCGGGCGCCGCGCCGGCCGACACCCTCCACCTCCTCCTCATACTCCTCCACCCCCTCCTCCTCCTCCTCCTCCGGGCCGGGGCGGAGCGTGGCGGCTTTGAGAGAGGCCTACAACCGCATAAAATGTGTCCCCGCCGCCTCGCCGCCTCTCCTCCACCTGCCCGCCACATTTTCATTTTTCTCCCAGAGAGCCGCGCCGCTGCGCACCCCACCCAAGCGCGCCACGCCGCGCCACGCCCTCGAGGCTTTTTCACGGCGCATTACCGGCCGTCCGTATTGATTCCAACCACAGGCCCTGTGGTGCGCTCTGCTGCTGCTACGCACTTGTCGTGTCCTCTCTACCTCTCTCTCTCTCTGTCCCCCTTCCCTTCCATCCGCCTGTCTTTCTTCATCTCTCTCAGAGAGAAAGGGATGATTCGCAGAATCCTGCTTGGCGTCCTGTCGTGTCTTATCCTCGCGCACCAGAAGGAGGCCCACCATACAAAAAGAAAATACAACTAAAAATAAACCACACTCGCCGTCCTGCTCTCACTCACTCACTAACTCACCCACTCACACTGATAAACCGAGTGTTCTACCTTTCAACACTGTTAAGTGCTCAAATATCATTTAAACACATAAAAGTGTTCAACAGAGTTGTTGTGCAGTTAAAAATGTTCAACTCGATAGTTGTGCACGTAAAAGTGTTTAACTCCCCAGTTGCACACTTCCTTAGCTTGGACATACTGTACCGGGGAAGTGTGCAACTATGGAGTTGAACACTTTTAAGTGCACAACTTCTGAGTTGAACACTTTTAAGGGACAACAACTCTGTTGAACACTTTTAAGTGCACGTGTTGAAGAGTTGAACACTTGGTTTACCAGTGCACTCACTCACTCACTAACTCGTTCACTCATTGGTCGCTCGCTCTCTCACTCGCCCGCTCACTCACTCACTCACTCACTCACTCACTCACTCACTCACTATTCGCTCACTCACTAACTCGTTCACTCATTGGTCGCTCGCTCTCTCACTCGCCCGCTCACTCACTCACTAACTCACTCACTCATTCCTCGCTCGCTCACTCACTCTGCCCTGCTCTGCCCGTTCAGAGGTACTCGACCTCTCTCTCCTCGCGAGCGGATGCAATGACATTATGACGCTACACACCGAGAGCGTTACACCTCCCGTGACACGTATAGGAGGGAGCTGGGGAGCCCAGCGTGACACGGGCCCGCACGGGCCGCTGGAGACACACGAGTGTGAGCGCGTTACAGGACACCGGGTGCTACTCATCTGGTAACGCCACCCGGAGATCGAAACCGATACCCTGGGGCGGGGCGGGGCGGGGCGGGGCGGGGAGCAGAGGCACCCGCACCCAGGCCAGGGCCCGGCGGGCGCAGCGCGGCGCATCGCGTACCTGCAACAAAACGAGACAAGAAAACATTAGAACGGCGATATTATTGGCTCGTTTTCTTGTTGGGCCGGTCTGGGTCCGGGCGTCACCGCACCTCTCCTTCCTTAGGCAGCCATCGACGAAGGGGGAAGAGGGGGGGGGGGGGTATCACCCATACAAAATGTGTACAATTATTTGTTGCCTTTTTCTTTAATTATGTTAAAGTTTTCTTTTGATTTTTCTTTTGATTTTTCAAGGAAAATTTCTGTCAATTTTTGATAATTTTTTATATTCTTCATCTATTTCTGCCTTTTTTCATTCAGTTTTAGGTTTTTTGTTCAATTGTTCTCGATTTTTCGGATATTTCTTTACCTTTCTTCTTTATTGGATTAAAAAAAAATATGTGTTTTTTGATATTTTGAATGATTTTTGGGGGTCCGCACAATGATTTTGTGAAAACCCCTCGGCAGATACGCGTACGTGGGGCGGGCCGAGGCGGAGGCACCATGTTTAAAATTTCGTCCAAACTTATTTTTTGTAAGATGCGTACCAAGAAATGAAGAGAGGGAGAGGCAAGAGAGAGGAGTGGTGAAAGAAGGGAGAGAGAGACAGTGGAGAAAAGAGAATAGGGGGGCAGATGCGGGAAGAAAGGGGAGAGGGAGAGGCAGGATCGGGTTCATTTCGAGCAGCACGCGCAAACTTCTGACGCGGCTGAGGAGGAGGAGGTATTTCTCGAGCGCCATCTGGCGGGCGGGACGGGCAGAACAAGAGGAGAGGAGGAGAGATGACGGGAGTGTTCAGCTCTGCTCCCCGCGAGGCGCGGCGTGGCGCGGGGTCACTGAGGCGCGGGGCTCCGGTCATCGTCGCCATCGACCCGACGCGACGCGATACGCACTCACACGGCTCACCGCGACCGGAAGCGGCTCCGGCCCGGAGCGAGACGGATGACATCTTTCCGGCAGAGCTGCTCCCCGATATTAAATTGACTTCCGAGAACACGCTGCACTGCTGCGCGCGAGGGGCACTGCGCGACCCCCTTCCAGGAAGTATGGGGAGAGGAAGAGAGACGAAAAGGGAGATAAAGAGAGAGAGAGAGAGCACCCCCAACTGAGCGTGTGTGCTGTCCATCAATTTATGTCCAAACACTTAAATAAGTGGTTCACAAGAAAACATATGCGTTTCGCACGAGGGCAAGGGCCCTGCGACAAATTGAAAAAACAAAGGTATAGGACAGCACTTTTTTTGACCTTAGTTCTGCTGTGAAGCGGAACAAGGGGATAAGTTGACTTAGCCCCAAAATGAGATTTTTATGCCATGTTATAGTCAATCATAGGCTGCTTCTACCCTCAAAATATTACAGCAAAGTACCCCATAGGTTGGGAGATATAAGGGTTGGTAATAGGAGATAAGTCGACATACCCCCTTTTTAAAGAACATTTGTTCGCAGCAAAAGGAGGTAAGTCGACTTATCTCAAAAGTCTTAAAAATTTCAACTGAACAAAATGAGTTAAGTTGACTTGACTCAATTTGATTGAGATTTTAAAAAAAAGTTATGTCAACTTATCCCCTTTTGCACTAAAAAATAGCAAGCATATTTTTCTTTTTATTCTGTTGTGGCACTACAGAACTGAGTTCCAGATTAGAAGTTGACGCAAAGAGTTCTAATATTTCTTTATTTTCTGTGAAGCTTTCGGAGTATCCTTTGCATTAAATTTTGACTTTAGACCTGGTTGTTATCTATATTATACCTCTGCTGAACCAGAAAATTATCTTTAAGGATTTAATACTATTGCCTTCATATTTTTGCTTTGATTCACTTAATGATTCAAAAAGAGTAAAAAAATGACATATCAACGTAGAACGACTTAGCTCCTTTTTTCAGAATGGCATAAGGAGGCAAGGCGACTTGACTCTTTATGCATCTTCTCATCAACAAAGTTAAGTAGACTTAGCTCTTTTTTCCAAGTTTTCAATGACTTAACTCTAAAGTCTCAACAAGCAAAAAGAGTCAAGTTGACTTGCTTTGTTATGTCGTTGATGGTAAAAGGAGTCAAGTCCTGTATCTCAGCGTACAAGCATGACACTGAAAAAATCATAAAGGCAGTAATATCCTACATCAGATTGCATTTTAATATTATCATTACATTTATGAAAAGTTACGTGCCAATAGTTTTTTCAATTTCCTGAAAAGTATGGGTTTTGGACTTAACCCCTTGTTCCGCTTCACAGCAGAGTTGGAAGTAAATCTGTTAACTTGCTTTTTCTTTTTACCAAAAGATCTTGAAAACCAAGGGGCCCGTTCCAGCGTGTGTCCTCTGTCAAGCCCCCAACACCTTTCCAGTGAGAGATTTTTGTGTTTTTAGGGATTATGAACAAGTCATTCCAAGAGGCATGAATAACGCTTTATTCGTTTTGCAAGGTACGAGGCCCCTGCCCGTACATCCTGTTTGGGTTTATCCGCTGAACACGGTGTCATTCCGCATTGCGTTGTTATTGACTCTCCAAAGCCTGTGAGACATTAAAGACTCAGGGCCATAGCCCGGCCCGGCCCGGCTCACACCCTCCTCCTCATCCTGAGTGGTGCAGTCTGAGCAGGACAGACACACCCCGCCTGCCCTGCCCTGGCCTGCGCTGCCCTGTCCGCCACAATGATGACAGCGACAGCGTCCAGACGGCTCGTACCGCCATCGGCACTCCGCATCGACCCGCCAAAGACAAGCCGCCGCCCCGCCCTGCCCCGCCCCGCCACGCCCGCCCCGCCCCGCCCCGCCCCGCCCACGACACGAACGCAACCGAGAGTAATATACCGAAATACGGCGAATATAAGGCGATCGAACACGCGCGCGCGGCGGCGGTCGCTTATCCCTGTTTAATGGCGGCAGTCAGTCACGCTGGCCGGTGCGGCCGCGCGGAAGCGTCGCGCAGAGCACAGCGACACAGCGGTGACGGGGACGGGTAGCACGTCATCGCGATGGTCTTAATGGACTCGCGGCGTGGCGGGGCGTGGCGGGGCGTGGCCGGGCATGCATAACCCAGAACAGGAGCGGAGGTCTCTCGCAAGATGAGCGCACCTCGCCTCGCAGGATGCGCCGCAAACCGCCACGCCACGCCACGGCGCGCCACACCACGTCACTCAGGATGGCGACAAAGGCAGCGCCGCCGCCGTGCCGCAGCTGGAAGCCGCCCCGCCCCGCCCCGCTCGCTATGACACTGCGGTGCGAGAGCGAGCCACGAGAGCGATCGAAATTTAATTCCCTTGGAAAGCAAAACCTTGTCGTTCCGTGGCGTGCCGTGCCGTCCCGTTGCGCGCGCAGGCACCGCGGCAGGGCGTAGCAGCGTAGCGTAGGCCGCGCGGGCCGCACCAGCCCAGCCCAGCCCTGCCCAGCGGAGCCCAGCACGGGCACC
Source organism: Frankliniella fusca (assembly GCA_029379305.1). Taxonomy (NCBI): domain Eukaryota; kingdom Metazoa; phylum Arthropoda; class Insecta; order Thysanoptera; family Thripidae; genus Frankliniella; species Frankliniella fusca. The sequence continues at coordinate 476,622 of JAHWGI010000971.1, forward strand.
GCGGAGCTTAATGGTCTGTCGCAGTAATGATTTGTTGGCGGTTTGTCATGGCGATCAGCCGCGCCCCGCCCCGCCCCGCCCCGCCCCGCCCTGCCCCGCCCTGCCCCGCCCCGGCGCGGACGTCCAGGTTGCGCGCCTCGTGCAGCAGAGGCGCTCGTGCAGGCGAAGCAGTGCAGCGCGCGCGCCGAACACGGCCGGAGCGGAGGAGACGAGGGGGCTCGGGAAATGAACACCGCGCGAGGTGACTCCCTGTCTCCCTCCCTCCCTCCCTTCCCCCACCCCTTCCTCCTCTCTCTCTCTCTCTCTCTCTCTCTCTCTCTCTCTCTCTCTCTCTCTCTCTCTCTCTCTCTCTCTCCGCTGGCGGCACACGCACATAGCGCCCCGCCCCGCCCCGCCCCGCTCGGCCCCGTGGGGACGACAGAGCCGGCTGACAAATGGACGCCTCACGGCAACGCGAGTTTAATCTCCGCGCAGCGACCTGATTTACAGCGGCTACATGCAGGCGTCGCCAGATTGAGTCAATAACGCACTCTTGCTCCCCGTCTCTCTCGTTATTTCTCTCTTTTTCTCTTTCTCTGTCACTTGAAGCAAGTCGCAAGGTCAAAAATATATATTATTTCAGATAATATAAAGCCGACAACTAATGGGAAATAGTGCGCTTGAGGCAAGATGTGAATAAAAAGAAAGAAAGAACAGCAGCTCGAAAAGCAAAGAGGCCGCCGATTCGATGCGCGGTGCGGCGAGATGCGGATGCAGGCAGCCAACGTGACCCAAAAGCGACAGAAACCTTGCTCCAAAGCTGTCGTCGCTGTGTGTTACCGCCCCGCCCCGCCAGCACCGCGACTAGTTAGCAGATAACTCCATTAGTTTTCCGCGCTCTGCCCGTCTCTCTCTCTCCCTCCCCGTCCGCCAGCGCGCGGCCATTTCCCTTCCGAAACACAACGCGACACACAAAGGGAAGACAAACGATTGACACGGAATTGAATTTTATCAACAATCATGGAGGGGCGGCCGAGGGAAGGTGGTGGTGGAAGCCAGCACAGACCCTTTATACTCATCCGAGGCGGAGGCTTTTCCCTTCCATCGTCGCTTCCAATCGCTGTTACCGTCCTGCAATTTCCTACGCACAGCAGAAGGAGGGGGGGGGGGGGTATCGGCTGGGGGGAAGGGGGCGGAGGGGGAGGGTTCAGGGGGTGGATGCCTACTACGCCACTCGACCCTCTTCTCCCCCGCCGCCCCGCACCATACGATAACACTTCTGCCAGCCGTCTGATTCCGAGCATCGCTCTCGCGCCTCCGTCCTCGTCACACTCGTGGGCCCCTGCCATCCCCAACATAGGACACCGCCATCGGTGCGACAAGGACGGTGGTGCGAAAGCGTTCTTCGGAATGAGACGGCAGGGCAGGACCGCTCCGCAGCTCCGCGCGGAGCTCGTGCAGTGGTGGTGGGGCGGGGGGCCCCGCACCATCTGCAGGAAGGGCCCCTGCCCAGCCCAGCCCAGCCCAGCGCGGCACCTAATAGCACTGGGGAGTCAGTGATCGGGTCCCAGCGCCGGGCTGGGCCGGGCCGGGCCGCGGCCAAAACAATCGCTCTCCCTCTCTCTTCCTCACTTTTGACTTCTTCCCTCACTTGCCATAACTTCCCCCCTCCCTTCCTTTTTCCTTCCGATACCCTCCTGAAATGGGCGCGCGCACGCAGCTGTTGGTCGAGTTTGTGCGGGGCGCACGGTGCGGCGGGGGAGGGGCAGGCCGGTGATGGGTATTCGAGTGTCCCACCCCGAGCTGTGTGCTGTGCAGCCCCGCCCCGCAAGGCGCTACACACATCAGGAGGCGCGCGCGTGATGCACGGCGGAAAGGATGACGCCGGCAACGGCGAACTGTGCGCGGGACCAACACGGAGCGGGGTGTACCAGAGGAGAGAGAGAGAGAGAGAGAGAGAGAGAGAGAGAGAGAGAGAGGGGGGGTGCTCACGGTTTGCAAAGTAGGTGAGGGAAGAGAGAATGGCGCGTAAAGGTGAGGAGGAGGTGTGGCGCGACTCCGCTACTCCTCTCTCCATCTCACTCCCACACACACACACACGACTTTCCGCACACATACCCACACACGCACATGTCGTAACCACAACACCAACCTGATGCTGTGATGTTCCATCCCCAACAGGAAATACCTCCCATCCCCTGGTTCAGCCCGACATCCTTTCTGGTTCGGCGCCCGGGGCGGGGGTGGGGGCGCGGAGGCGGAGGGGGCGGTATGGCATGGCTCCCTGGTTTCCCTGCAGCCCCTACAACACCGCAAGACACTCTCCTGCTGCAAACTTCCATCTTGAGAAGGACACAGAGGGCCCCGCGGAGCATGCCTCGGAAACGAAAGTGAAGAACGTCGGACACAAGAAGGGGGATGCACCACACGTTCGCATTCTTGGGGGAAAAAAAAAGAAACTCAAGAATTTTCCAAGGAATTTCACTCGGTTGTGGAAGTAAGCGCGCGACATTTCACCCACTTGTGCCTGTTCCAGTGTGCGGGTCGGGTCGAGGGTATGCACGCTCAGAATACTCCCAGAGGTTCCGAATGAAATCGCGACTTTAATGCCCCATTCCAGCAACCAGGCGGCGGCAGCTGCAGTCAGCAGATCAGCAGCGGTCGGGGGGCAGAGCGGGGGCGGCGGGGGCGGCGGGGGGCAGAGCGGGGGCGGCGGGCGGCGGTCCCCGCAAGCTGCGGCGCCAGCACCTGCCTTCTTCCCCTCCGAGCTTCCGGCCCGGAGCGGCGCGACTTGCCGGCGGTTTGGCACCGCGGGGGTGGCGGACGGGCGCGGGGCTTTGAATTGCTAATTGCTAAAAGCGTGCGGCGGGCAGAGAGTGCTGGCGGAAGGGGATTGAAATTCATTTAAGTAGTCTTCTTGCGACAGGGTGCGGTACGGTGTGGGCTGGGGGGGTCCTGGCGTGGCGTGGCGGGGCGCGACCAGGGGAGTCAGGGTGTGGCGCCCTGTACCCGCGCACGAGCCCCCCCTGCTGCTCATCCCGTAGGGGCGTATCACCGGCACCGCACGTCAGGTCAAGCAGGTGAAACAAAACAGCGAGCGGAGCGGGCCAGCTCGCTCGTAAACTACCAAAATACTCCTACTCTGCAGAGCGCCGCCGCCGCTACGGCCCCCCAAATTGTCATTTTAAAAATTAAAAAATTAAGAAGAAAGGATACAAAAAAAATCAAAAACTTAAAAAAAAAAATAAAAAAAAAAATTTAAAAAAAAAAAACGAAAAACAATCTGAGAAAAAAGTCAGATAGGGGGAAAAGACCAAAATTTATCTTAAAGTGATGGAAATTTAAAATGAAAAATCAAAAGGAAAAATAGAACAAAAAAGAAAGAAAATTAAAAACAAAATTTCTTAAAGTCAAGAATATCATTTCACACATTTTGTATGAGAGATCCCGCCCTCGGCCGGCGCGCAGAGCTGCCGGTGCGGGTGCGTCGCGCGTACATAATGCAGAGAGTAGGGCACACCACCCCTCACCTCATCTCCCGCTCACAGACTGGGTATATTCTGGAGAGTGGTATCAAATCATTTCCGCCCCCCCCCCTCCTCCGTATCTCCATGCGGGGCCGGAGGTGTGTGGTCGCGGGTCGGCCAGGGTTTCCGGCGGAGTGGAGCGGACGGGGAGGAGGCAGCGCAGCGCCAAGTCGTGTTGACGACCTCACGTCGCGCGGGTGAGGGGAGGAGGTGAAGGAGGAGGGGGAGGGGGGTAAAATCGAAGCCTAAAAGGCGCCGTGTCGTGTCGGGGTGTTAGTTAGAACACCAGAAAGGGACGGGGTGCGAGGAGAGTAGGGTCGTAGGAAAATGACACTTTCCCCAACATTCTTAGGGAGAAAGGGTGGGTTCGGTGGGGTGCGCGGGGGAGGGGGGGGGGCACAGGGGTTCGGCGGGGGGTTGCAGCAGAGAACGTGGAGGAGGCCCGAAGAGGGTAGGTTGGGGGAGAGCAGGGGTATTGGCGGCCAGGCTCGGTGGGTGCCGAGGGTCGAGCAGGGGATCGTAAAGCAAGGAGCATGTGGACTCCACATAAAGCTGGCAACACGCAGAGTTACGCCCCGCCTGCTTTACACTCGCCGTGACTTTCAGCCCCGCACCTTTCCCCCTGCTCTCATGCAGCTTTACCCCCACCCCACAGAAAATAAACGCGCGGCTCGGTTCGCCGGCGTATAGACCCGGGCCTCCGCGCGTGCGTGGCGATGAGGGCGGGGTCGGGGTGGGAATTAAACGCGATCTGATCGGGTTGCTGCGACAGGGTGGGGAAAAGAGGGCGGTGCGTTACGGAACGCCACAAAACGGTAAAATACTTCGTTGAAACGCCCATACTCAAATTCAACAAAAAATGTATGCAGTGTAATTTTTTTCTTTTCTTTTGATACCATACACTGGTAAAACAAATGTAGAATATTGCACACCAATTGGCGTGCTTTTTAAATGTGCAAACTTTGCACACTTCCTGGTGTCGAGCAAAACTAAACATCACGAAGTGTGCAAACTTTGCACACTTGTCAAACGTCTAAACTTTGCACACCACGTAGTGTGCAACATTTCGACACTTGGTATACCTTTTGCTATCCTATGATTAAGAATTTTCCACAACCAAGTGTGCAAACTTTGCACACTTGCCAAACGTCTAAACTTTGCACACCACGTAGTGTGCAATATGTTTAAACACCATGAAATGCGCAACGTGCCAAGAAGCACACTTTAAGTGTGCACTATTGCACATTTGTTTTACCAGTGTACATTTCATGACCGCCCTATCAAAACACACCAAAAGTCGCACAGGAAAAGGTGTGATGCGTTTTTGAAAAACAAATTGAGCTACACTGTTAAAAATTCCGTACCCCCCTGCCCCAGATACTACGGTAAAACCGTTTTGCTTGGTGACGAGACGACCGTACCTGACAAATTACGGTGCTTTCCGTGACCAATTCCGTAGTTTCAGTTTCTTGAAACTTCATAAAAAGTTGAAATATAGGGCCATGTGAAATATACGGTCATAGGTAGTGCGGACGAACCGTACCCAATAAAAACGGTCCGGACCAGGTAAAAAATTAACGGAGAAAAACCGTACTAATTACCGCGGAAATTTCTGACAGTGTACACTGTTATTTGTTTGGCAATGATCATTGCCATTTCTTGGCATTGAACATAGGTCGTCAGTGCCATTTTCTGGCAATGAGGCGCCTTTTTGGTATTGAAGTCAGATTGGCGATGGGACAAAACTAAGGTCACTCCAGTGGCAATGAGCCTCTCAGTGCCAACCAAGTGGCAATGATCAATGCCAAATTTTGGCGATGAAACGAAAAGAAACTTCAAAAGCGTCGCTTTGTAGCCGCGTCCACCTAAATTCACTACTTAGTTTTTGGCAATGAGGGGTTCATTGCCAGATTTTTGGCAATGAGTGGTTCATTGCCAGATTGTTGGCAATGAGGGTTCATTGCCAAATGTCTGGCAATGGGGTTTCATTGCCAAATGTCTGGCAATGAAAATCCATAGCCAAAATATTGGCATTGAAATGGTAAATGCCAAAACGTGGCAATGAAAGTAATGCCAAACTTGGCAATGAAGAAAAATTTTTTCGTCCATCGCCAAAATTTGGAATTGGTCATTGCCACCTGGTTGGCAATAAGAGGCTCATTGCCACTGTAGTGACCTTAGTTTTGTCCCATTGCCAAACGCGACTCAGTGCCACAAATGGTATTGGTATCATTGCCAAATGAAAAACAGTGTAGGGCATGACACTTGCTGCGGCGCACTGGACGGCGGGGCGGGGTGGGGTGGGGTAGGGTGAGGTGGGGTGGGGACATCAGGTGGTCACGCCCACCCAGGAGGCCCCCGGGGGCCCCTCAAGCTCCACCCTGTGACACCTTGGCACGGCCGGCCGACCCTGTCGAGGGCGGTAGCGATAGAACAGCACGGAGCGAGGCCACGCCTGCAGGACGAAGACGGCAGAGAAAAAAGAAAGAAACAAAAGCGCCGCGGAGTATATTCCAGAAAAAAGGGGAAAAAAAAAAAAAAAAAAAAAAAAACAACTTTAATTTCGTGAGGAATCACGTCGTCGGGGTGAGGCGGGGAGGGTCTTCAATGACATGTTACGCGGCGAATGGGACTCATATGAGGAGAGAGAACAAGGTCGAGAGGGAGCGGAATGCGAAGGAAAAAGGTCTGAGGGGGAGGGGGGGGGGCGGTGGTCACATTTCAGCTCAGGACACCGCGCCGGAGCGGAGCGGGTAGGAGAGCTCTCTACGTGGCAGAGGGACTGGGTTAGGGCGGGGGCGGAGCGGGAGGGTGGGGGGAGCGTGGATCCCCAGGGCGGGTGTGGCCTGCCCCGGCCCCCGGCCCACGCCCGGCCCGGCCCAGCCCCGCAACACCGTGTTTGTCATCCTTTTTTCCCTCTCTCGGGTGCAAGCTGCTGCTCTGGTCGCCCCTTCTCCTACTCCTCGCCTCCCCCAAGGAGGCACCAACGGACCCCGCCCCGCCCCGCCCCGCCACGAGGTGCGAATGGCACAACAGAATGTCTCTGTAGCGCGCGGCAGCCCCCCTGCTCCTGCTGTACTCCGCGCCCCGCCTCGCCCCGCCCCGGGCTTGAAGCTGAGAGCTGCCGCCCCGCCCCGCCCCGCCCCGTCGAGGAGTTCGCTTTTTCAGACACATTCCGCACATGCCGGCCCGGGGCCCGGGGGCGGCCCCGACTGCATAGAGCCGCGCCGCGCCGCACCCCGCCACCCCCAAACAGAGCGCGCCGGAAAATGAGAAAAGACTCGCGCCCTGTTGGGTCTCTCTCCTTATTCCAGCGGGCTGGCTCGGCTCTACTCTCGGCTACAGGTCCAAACAACGGGGGCGCTTGGAGAAAGAGTCCCAGCTGGGACACACATATATATAGGCTGGACCCCGCCCCGTCCCACCCCACCCACCCCCACGGAGCACCCACACACACACACGCGCGCGCACTGGCAGAAGTGGCCGGGCATTCTCTGGCGATCAACAAGCATAGGACATGTTGTAGAACTCAATATGTAGACTGACAATGTTTCAGCAGCACTCGCTTCAAGTTCTGCTGCTGCCGCGGCCCAGTACGCCAGGCCTCGAGGTGCGGCGCTGGGCGGGGCGTGGCGAGGCGGGGTGGGACGGGGCGCGGGGCAGGGATCCGAACGGCATTCCTAGCGCGTCGAGCGCCCATCGGTGCATCGCAGTACACTCCAGGCGGGGCGGGCAGGGCAGCGGCCAGTCAAAACACTCACCCCTCCCCACTGCTATGGCCACACTCCCTCAGAGAGAGAAAGCTAGAGCGGGAGGGAAAGAGACAAAGGAAGAGAGAGAGGGAGAGGGAGGGAGAGAGAGAGAGAGAGAGAAAGAGAGAGAGGGAGGGAGAGAGAGGCGAGCGCGCAGCCACACAATGGGCACAATAAGAAGGGGAGGCATCTTTCCCACAGCCATCCATCAGACAGCCCACACCTGTTTCTGCTCGGCACATGTTCTCCTTCTCTCTCTATTCCTCCCTCCCTCTCCCCGCACAGTCACACTCGCACACACACACACACACGCACAAACATACACACATACACACACGCTCCCATGGGGTGCCGAGTGCCCCAGGGGGTAGGTAGGGAGTGTGCGAATAGCGGAGCAAAGGGTGGCGACGTAATTGGGAAGGAGGCGGCGATGCAGGAAGGAAAGAGGGAAGCGGGGTGTCCTCCCCTCCCCCTCCCCCGCACCGGCCTGGGCGGCGGCTCGGGTCGTTCACACCCTCCTGCAGGACTCCTATTACCGCCACAGACACTAAGGTTTCGCAGGACTCTCAGATTTTATTGCCGAAATTCCAGTCATCAGGCGGCCAGGCTGGAGGCGGTATTCCTTCCGACCAGCAGGCAGCGAGCCGGGCGGGCCCTGGCGCCGGGGCACAGATATTCTCTGTCTCTCTCTGCCTCTCTCTGTCTCTCTCTCTCCTCCTCCCTCTCCACCCGTGGCGTGGCCTCCCCCCAACCTCTCTCGGTTCCGCCACCGGCGGGTGGCGTCTCTTTTTCTATCAAAATGCAAAAATATCGAGACAATTCTCTCACGCGCTTCTCACCGTTCTCTATATCGCCCTGTTTCTCTGTTTAACTCTCACTCTCTCCCACTCCCACTCACTCTCACGGGATGACAATGGCGCGGCAGCAGCCGACACAGGCGAGAAGGGGGATGCAAAGTCATTCGGAATCTGGCCGCAACGCTTCATAAATCGCGAATCGAGTGCGTCCCCTCCCCTCCAGCCTTCTCCCCTCCCCTCCCCTCCAGTCTCCTACTCGTCTACAGACACCCCAGCAGCCCGGCCCGGCCCGCACCACGCAGACTGCCGCCGACTCTGATTGCTAAAATATGCAAATTTCCAATCTACCTCTCCATAACGCGCCGTCTCGATTCGCTATCACACACTCATGACATCACGCTCCCTGTTCCTCCCCTGAGCGCCCCCCCCCCCTCTCTCTCTCTCTCTCTCTCTCTCTCTCTCTCTCTCTCTCTCTGGCCCTCTCTCTCATCCACGTTTACCCAGGCGGCTCATTGCCCCGTTCAAATCACAACAACGAGCGTACAGTACCCCCCTGGCTACTCAAAAGAGCAGGCCTGGGCGGGGCAGCCGAAGCGCTCCGCCCTTTTTTCACCCCCATCCCCGCGTCTGAGAAGAGGAGGTTTTTGTTCCTGTTAATTTTCCTTAACCAAATTAATTAAACACGGAATTAAATAGGCCGAGAACAGAAGGAAAACAGGGGCAAGAAACGGCGCCGGGGAGAGATGAAATAAAGAACCAGGAGGCGCCTGTGTGAATGGAATTATAATCAAGTGAAGTGGAAACGGGAGCGAGGCTAGGATTTGAACCTCACCGCGACAAAGATAAGAAAGGGAATAAATGAGAAAAAAGGCGCGAAAAGATCACGGAAGGGAAAAAATCAGGCAAAGATGAGAAAAAAATAATAAAATAAAAAGGGCGAGGCGGAAGGCAAAGAGAGCTTCTCAAACAAGCAAAGTAATCAGCTGCGGCCGATTCCGTTCGTCATCGGCTGGGATCATTCGGGGGCCGAGGTCTGTCTGGTCGTGGCAGGGCGTGGCAGGGCGTGGCAGGGCGTGGCGGGGCGCGGCGGGGCGTGGCGAGGCGTGGCGGGGCGTGGCGGGGTGGGGATCGAATCACACCTCAGAGGCGCCGGGCCAAATCAGCTCATCCGATTTCATCATATTCCTGGGGCGTAACTTACATTATGCATCCGGCAAGCGCCCCGCTCGCCCCGCCCCGCCCCGCCCCGCCACACCACGCACCACCAGCCGGCGGCCGAAGTTAAGAGAGCGTAAAGATCTAAGTTGGGAACAAAGTTTTAGTTGTAACGATACGAAGACGAAAGGGGGTTGTTTTGGGGGCGGCGAAGAAACGTGGAAAGGGGAGGTGGGGGGCGGGGTGTGGCCTGCCGGCCGAGCAGAGCGCCTTGGTCCCGGGAGAGCGAGCGTGGGCGAGAGGGAGGGAGGAGAGGCGGAGGGAGGGCAAGAGCAGGGGAGGGGAGAGAGCGAGAGAGACAGGAGGGGGTGGGGGAGAAGGAGTTGTAATTGTGGGTTTGTGAGGGAACATAAGGGCAGGGCGCACGTTTCATCGCATCCCCGTCCCGTCCAACCCAGGCCCACCCAGCTCCCTCCCTCCGTTTTCTTCTCTCTCTCTCTCCCCTCTTACCTTCAGTCCCTCCCCTTTTTCTCGTCTCTTTTCGTTTCCTTAGGGTCTCGCTTCGTTGGCTGCGGGGTGCGGCCTTCGCCTTGGACGCGCCCTGCCAGCCAACCAGCCAGCCTGGCCCCGGCCCACGCAGGCCTCACCGCCTCGCAGCCACCCCAGTGGCGCGGCGTGGCGTGGCGTTGGCAGGGCGTGGCGGGGCGTGGCGGGGCGGGCGGCAAGTATCGCGGTAAAACACGTCTCTAACCTCAACGGGGCCGTAAGCCTGATGGGAAAACACCTCCAACTTTGACGGGATCACAAGACCGGGGCAAGGCGGGGCGGGGCGGGCCGGGGCGGGGCTGGGGGCGGGACAGGGCGGGGCGGGGCGACGGTGGTCCGAACCCTAATCCCTTGGTGGCCACACGCCTCAGCCCGTTCCAGCAGGCGAGGCCGGAAAAAGACGGACACGCCAAAAGCGGCCGGAACCGGCCCAGAAAACCGCTATAAAAGCAACGCGAACAACCTGAGCTCGAACACCCGCAGCGCCGACTCACTTAACTCAGGAGTGAAGTAGAGCTACTCACACGGCGCAGAGCTCTGAGGTCGGGCGGAGCGCACGAGTCCATAACACGGAGCGAAACTCACCTGAAACGGGAGAAGAAAACAAAACAGTTAGTTAAGGTTTGCGTTTCTTAAACGCGCCTGCGGTCGACACGACCCCTTGGCCCACATCCACCGACGGCGAAGGGGGCGGAGCGGGGCGGGGCAGGGCGGGGCCCACAGACATGAGGTTATCACGCAAATTAAAACCCTGCTTAAGTATTCAGGCGGCGGGTCCCCCCACCCCCACCCCCATCCCAGGTCAAATAGGAGCCCAGACTTGTACGTGGCGGGGCGGGCCTGGCCGGGCCGCGGGGGAGAGAGGGCGGGGCGGGGCGGGGCGGGGCGGGGCAGAGGCTGGGCCACGCAGGGCCCGCAGCCGCCACGTGTTTGCTTTTACAAACGAGAGGATGAGATGGGAGCGCGGCAGCAGGAGAGTGGACCACGGAAAACGTGTAAACAAACAAATCAAAACAGCAACAAATAAAAATGAAAGGAGAAGGGTAAATATTACATACCAACGGAAAGGGCTTTCCTTTTTCAACCAGGAGTAATAAAATCATTTCGAAAATCATCTCCTTTCGCAGCTGTATATCTATAGTAATTATAAAACGTCGGTTACCGATACCACCGATATTTTCTTTCGAATGAAGCAAAATAAGACCTGCGGCATAAACGCACGGTTCATGGGTAAACAATAATCCACAACGACAAAAACAATTTAAATTTTCTTAAAAAAGGTTAATTACTTAATACGGTAATCCACGCGAGGTAACGGTGCCTTGCACCATAAGTGCAAGTTTAAGCTTTGTTAGTACTTGAACAGGGAAACTATATCGGTGTGTATAGAGAAAACAAACTCAGAAACAGCAGCGGCACCAACCACCAAACAGGGCGGTGGCGAGAGGGCTCTCTAAGCGGGTGGTGGAGGAGGGGTCGACGTCGTGCGCGGGGCTGGAGCGAGCTGGTCCTGAACCTCTACGCGGTCCGGCCAGCGGGACGCAGAGCGCGCGCCAGCGCCAGCCCATCCAATTTCCCCAGCCACTTTTCAAGCCATGCATCATGGCCGATGACCACAGAGGGGCATAACTCCACAAGCAGACGCGAGTGCGCGCGCACACACACACACACGCTGGACCGCAACCCGCAGGGGAGGGAGAGGGGATGATGATGACGTCGAGGAGGAGGATCATGGGGGAGAGCGACGAGCTCCACAGGCAGGCAGGCAGGCAGCGCGCGCGGCAGACGGACTTGCGCGAGATGGAGACAAAGGCAGCGCGGCGCGGCGCGGCGGCACATAATAGGCAGTAATACGTCAAAGTCGATTATTACGGGGAACGTTTCTGGCGGCGGGGAGGGGAGGGGGCCGGGCCCGGGGCCAAGCTCCTGCTGCAGAGAAATAATACCGGGGCAACTAAGGACGCCCGCTATGGCGGCGGAGGAGGACTCGAGTGGTCCAGAGTGCTGCTGCTGCAGCATGATGCTGAGGTGAGGAGGGGCACCGCGCCGCACTCCCGCGAGCAGGAGGGCCTTTCCGCCCCCCCCCCCTCCATCCACCCCCTCCCCCTCCTCATCGCCACCCTCGCGCAACATATTAGACGCTGTGTAGCTTATTGATGGATGGGGCTCCACTTCATTTTCCCCACTGAGCCGAGCCGAGCCGAGCCGGGCTGAGCGCTGCACTGTACTGTCAGAGCCCCGCCCCGCGCCCCGCACGCCGCTGTCAAACTAGCAGAATTTCCCTCGGGCGGGTTGCTCCTGCTACTCCGTGCACGGCTCCCAGGCGCAGCTTTGCCAAAACCAACAAATCCAACACATTGACCTTCCCAGCCCTCCATCCCCCTCCCCCCCTTCCTTTTTCCCCGCACCACTGAAATATGGGCGAGCAGGGGAATGACCTTCTAGGCGTTCATCCACAGGACAGAGACAGGCCTTCTTTTTCCTCTTTCACACATTCAATGTACCAAAATGAACAGCAAAAACAAAAACAAGTGGACGCGTATGCGCAGGCTGGGGCGGGCGCCGCGCACATACGTCACGTCTTCACACACTGCGAAACATGCTCGAAGACTGAAAACATACTTCGAAAATTTGCAAAGAGAGATTTTCTAGCTCGGCGAGTATACGTAGTGCATGCGATGTCACAATTTTGTATCGTAGCTAAACACATTGAATGAAACATCCGACTATTTTTCACGAAGCAGCATAATAAAGGGTTGGCTGCAACGTAATTAACAGCAGCGCAGGGTGCGCTGCAGAGTGGCCAGACTTGATCATGTGTAGTGCCCGGTGGCGAGGTGTGCAGGGGAGGGCGCCGGGGCCCTACCGCGCGCGCGTCCGCACCCCGACACTAGGGGCTTCACTTTGTCCCGCCATGTGTCATTCCATTCCTCTCACCGTCATTACAAGTTTCCCTTTCACATCACGCCGACTCCACCCGGCGCCCCGCCCCACCAGCCACGCCCCACCGCACGCCAGTAGGTACAACGGCCTGTACGAAACCATAAAGCTTCCAAATCCCCCTACCCACCCCGCTTACCCCACCCACCCACCCTCCCTCCCTCCCTCTCTCTCTCTCTCTCTCTCTCTCTCTCTCTCTCTCTCTCTCTCACTCTCTCTCTCACGCACACAGCCGGCCTGCAACAGCGCCCCCCCCTGAGAGGCCCTGTACCGGGCCACCTACACACGCACACATGGATAATTCAGTCCGAGCGAGGCTAGGCGGCGCGGGGCGCGCGGGGCACGGAGAGCCCAAACACACCGACACACGCACACGCGGCCGCCGCGCCGACCAACTTTGTTTGTCTTGACGATGGCAAGAGTGAGAATTCGACAGAAGCCAGAGAGAAGTTATTCGTGAGAGAATAACGACAGATAAAAGATACGAAAAGGGGGTTTTCAGGTGGCGACCATGCATGCAGGGGGGGAGGGGTGGGGGAGAGAAAGGAGCGCTCGCGGCTGAGTGAGGGAGGCGGTAACAAAAAGAAAAGTGGGAAGAACGGCTCAACGTAAGCGTATGCGCCCCCTCGGAAAAAAAGAGAGAATAGGCAACGGGAGAGAAAGAGAGAGTAGATTAGAGAGGGAGAGCCAGCCAGCCAGACAGACAGAGTGCAAGAGAGAGAGGAACAGAGAGTGAGAGAAAGAGAAGGAAGGGATACACGTGAGAGGAGGGGAGGGGCGGACAGGCGCCGTGTTTCTTGCCGGATTTTCGGAAGTCTGGTACACCGAGTACAGGATGCAAGGGGTGCGCCCGGTGCGCGCCGTGGAGCTGCTGCGCTGTTGGTGTGGCGTGGCGCTGCGTGGCTTGTGAGGGGAGGGGAGGGACCCCGCCCGAGAACCAACACTATTTACGCCGTCGGGCAGGCACACGCGCTAACATACACCAACACTAACACACACACACACACACACACACACACACACACACACACACACAGACACACACACGCGGCGCTCCAGCGAGCTCACATCCCGATCACTCGCTCAAAACTCCAAACTTTGTCCCGCGCCGGGCGGGGCGGCGCGAGGGGCGCACCGCGTGGTGTGGCAATGTTCGCCCGCCCCGCCCCGCCCCGCCCCGCCCGACCCCGGCCGGTCCGCAACTTGCCAATAGAATTATCCTGCCGCCACAGGTCCGCCCTCCCACCCCCGCGCGGCGCGCACACACACACACACATTCGCGCGCGGGGTTGCCAAATGAGCGCGGCCGTGCGGGGCCGCGGGGTAAAAACTGCGTCCGAGATGTGGCGCTACATGAGGTCGAATGGCGACGCGCGAGACGCGGGACGGCAGCCCCTCCTCCATCTCCTCCTCCTCCGAGGCGCCGCTCTACCCACACCCCTTCTCCCCAGGAACTCGATGAGAAATTACGACGAACCGGTTGGCAACACTGCGGCTCGCCTCGGCTCGGCGCGGCGAGGCCGGCCCCCGGGGGCACACCCCGGCGCAAAGCTTATCAAAGTGGAGCTCCCACCAGACGGCGGATTTACAGGCAGGAGTGTAGTTCGGGACGGGAAGAGGAATTGCAAGCAATGAGCAGTCTTCCAATTCCCCCGGGGGGACCGCCGCGCCCCGCCCCGCCCCGCCCCGCCCCGCGCTTCCCCCTCCCCTCCTTTATCAGCATGAGCCTTGTGCAAGTCACGAGGAGGGGGTGTGGAGAGCTTGGGCTGGGGGCCGCGGGACCCGCCCGGCCCGGCTCGGGAGAGGAGAGAATTAGGGGGTCGGGGAGAGGGGGGCTCTAAGCCGCTGCACCGCTACGGGCCTCACCTTCGAGTGAGGCAAGGTGATATATATTTATGCACAATACCCCCTATCCCCCCCCTCCCCGCGTCGAACTGGTGAAGCGATGGCGGGTAGGAGCTTGATCGCCCCCCGACCCCCCTTACCCCCCTACCTCCTTTCCGAATCGCTCCGACGAACAGCAGCCAAAGTTCCAGCCAAGAAATTTCCATCCCCTCCCGCTCCAGCCACCCTACTCTGCCTACAGCCGCTCCAGCCCCACTCCGCACACCGCGCACGGCTCCTTGCGAATGCGCGGCCGCGCCAAATCTTTTTGCATTCCTTGCAACAGATGCAAAACCTAGCAAGGCAAGAGCCAGCCGGGGGGGGAAGGGAAAACTTGGTATCTTGAGAAATGAGCGGTGAGAGCGAGCAAGAGAGAGAGAAAGACAGAAACGGAGAGTGCAGCATAAACAGGAGGCGCCGCGGGTCTAATTCCACCGCGGGGCGTGGCGAGGCGCCACCTGGAGCAGACGGCGCACGCGGCGGGGGAAGGGAAAAGAGGGAAGCAGGGGGGAAAACGGAAAAATCCAAGAGGGCGGGGGAGGCGGGGGGAGGAGCAGGGGCGGAGGAGCCTTAGCAGGGAGGCGAATACAACACAAAGACGGGCACGACACGACATTCCTTTGGGGATCCCGCCCCACCCCACCCGGCCCCGTCACTCTCAAAGACGCTCACGCGCGCGCGCTCACGCTCACGGGAGCTTTAATTACACACACGCGGCGCGGCACGGGGCGAACAAGCAGCTTGTCTATCTGCGGCCCCGGCAAATGGGCCGGGCCCGACCGGCTCTCTTATTCCGCACACGGCCATACGCCATTCGTACGGACGCGCCGCGCCTTTACACGCTCCATATCTCTCTCTCTCCCCCCTCCTCCCCCGCCCCTCTCTCTCTCTCTCTCACTCGCCTCTGCCTCGAGGGCCACGCGTCGCCCGCCCCGCCCACGCGCACATTTCCGACTTGACAGAGACGCTATGGCGGCGGCGGCGGCCTCGGCCGGAGGACTTGAGAGCTCTAACCAGTACTTTTATGCTGTTTCCAGGCCGGGCCGACCAACTTGTAATTAATTCGCAACAGTGCGTCAACCTCTTCTTTTCTCTTTCGCTCCCCCCTATACTCTCCTTCGCTCTCCTTCTCTCTCCCTCCCCCTCGGCTGCTGTCTCTCCTCCCGGCGAGCACCATCGCCCTCATTTTCTCATTATTTCGCGTGCTTTATCCGACGCAATAGCTGGGGGCCAGGCGCCGGGCCGGGCCGCGCGAGGCGAGGCGAGGCGCTGCAGAGTTGAGTCGAGTTTGGAGCTTGTTTCCAGATTTTCGGAATCCCTGGCGCGCGGGGAAAGTTGATCTCGAGCGCGCGGCGTGAGAGCCACCGGGAGAGCAAGAGAGACTGGGAGAGCAAGAGAGAGATGGATAGATAGAGGGAGAGCGAGAGCGACAGAAACAAGGACGCGAGAGAGGCATCACGTTGACACATGCACGCATGCAACATGGTTAGCCAACGATCCCCGGGAGAGCTGTGCGCGCCGCGCATAGAGAGACAGAAGGGCGGGGCGTAGCGACGGCAGTTATCCTACTAACGTATAAGATGCAACGACGGCGGGGGAGAAGGCGGATCACTCAAGTCTCCTCCAGCGGAAAAAGAAAATAGGAGGGGGAAAAAAATCAATCACCCGCGAGGCGAACGTCGCAGCAGAGAGAATAGCGGAACTGACTGTGAATAACCTCAACGGGGGACAGTAACTGGGGCTCGGGGCGAGGGAGGGGGAAGGGGAGGGGTAGCTGTTAGTCCCCCCTCCCCCCCCCCCCCCACTCGCCCGCCGCCCGCTACACGCGGCTTGCCAGCGCAGCGCTGCTGAGGCCCCGGGGGCGCCTGGTAGGTAGGCACGCCCGCCAGGCACCTGTGCGCCACGGGACTGCATCGCCGGCGGGCGCGCCGCCTGGGGCCCGGCCCGCCCTGGAGGTTATGCTGCGCTGCTGAGCAGGGCTGTCGTTCTCTCGCGTTGTCTTTCTTTTCTTTCTGCCTCTGCACAGTCCTGACTCGCTCCCTCTCCCTCTCTCTCTGTCTCTCTCGCTCTCTCTCTCTCTCTCTCTCTATCTCTCTCTCTCTCTCTCTCTCTCTCTCTCTCTCCCCCCTCCCTTTATCTCGCTGGCTCAGCTCACACGCACAACAAGATACCCCTAGCCGGCGGGTCGGGTCGGGGAGGAGCAGCAGCAGCAGTCGAAGACGTTCCCAACCAGCAGCGGTAATGGGCCATCAGCACGCTGGCTGCGGTGGGGGCGGCAAGAGTTTGGCGAGCGCCCGCCCCCCGTCCCCCGCCCCGGGCGTTAAATAAGTAACTGGAGCGCACAGGAGCGGGCGGAGCGGGGCGCACCCATGCTAAGGGGATCGTGTCCAGCCGGCACTACAGCTGCTGCCTCCCTCTCAACCCCATTGGAACTACAGCTCGCCACAACCGAAACGCGATTATAGCGTGATACTTTGTGAGGGACCCGCCGGGCCGGAGAGAAAGGAGACCCGGAGGGGGGAGGGGGCGTCACCACCGCGCTAATCCGGGGCCGACACGATAGGGGCTCGCACCTCTCTCTGGGCGCCCGGCCCCGCACGGCAACAACCCCATTAGTATTTGTCTGAAACAACGCGCACGGCGCAGCGCGCGGAAACCGTAATGCTAAGCGGAACGAAAGAAACAGTGGAAAAAAGAAGAAACAAAAAAAACACGTTTGGATGGATCAGAACACAATATTTCCCGCCCACTCCCACTCGAAAACTGCCCCTCTTATCTGCTCGTCCGTGCGAGGGCTGCAGCCCGCGGGCCCGCCCCAGCCCGGTCGACCATAAATGCTCGACATCAATTTGTACTTGTTTCCTTGTATGAATTCGACTTTCCAACTTCTTTTTTTAGTTTTTTTTTTTTTATATGAAATCAACCAACCCCCAACGCGTGCTGCCATGCGCGCGATTCACCCTCCCTTCCTCCCACGCCATGGAGACCGCTGGTGCGCGGCGCTCCCTATCTCCGTCCCGCTCCCTCAGCGCCCGCCAGCCCCTCCGTCTCTCTCTCTCTCTCTCTCTCTCTCTCTCTCTCTCTCTCTCTCTCTCTCTCTCTCTCTCTCTGTCACACCGGACGATCAAATAAATATATTGAGCTGGTCCCGGACGGACGCGTGCCCCGCAGTACACCCCTATCGCACTACCGGCCCGAGTGCCCCGCCCCGCCCAACCCCGCCCCGCCCCGCCCTCCCCGGCCTCAGTGCCGCTGGGACAGCGAGCGAGCAGGGGAGGTCGGCAAATAGCAGTGTTTCACCCAGCGACAAGGTAGACTAAACTTTGATTGATTCCGACGAGACGACGAACCCAAACAGACGGGCGGGTGGCGCGGGCGGGGTGAGCGCGCGCACCGCTCGTGCACAGACAGACAGATAGACAGACAGACAGACTGACTGACAGTCGTCGAGCGAAAAGTAAGAAAAAACTACAGAGGGGAGCGCGAGCGGCGGCAAAGTGTAGTCTGATGGAGAGAAATGTAACCTCGCAGGGCCGGGCCGAAGGGGTGACTCGCGGCGACGTACTAACTCCCTCCTTGCAGCCGCAAAAGGTCGAGGGGAGCAGGGCGGAAAGGGGGGAGGAGGGGGGGGGATGCCACTGCGAGGCAATGCTCATTCCAGCCGACGGAATATGCGCTACTACTTGTGCTCTAGTGTGTAGTGGTGCACGCCACGGCCCGCGCGAGCAACTCCTCGCCTCGCCAAGGCTATAGAGGAAGGCACAAGAGTCGTGAGGAGGGAGGGGGGAGGGGGTGGCGAGGCGAGCACTGCTGGGCATTACATGTTCATGTTCAGGTTGGATCCGCAAACGTGCTGGGGATGGGGTGGTGGCGTTATAATGGGCGGGGCCGAGCGGCAGCGGCGGCGTGTAGTGCAGCGGTCAAAGAGACACGCCAGGAAAACGGAACGGACTGCTCCGGGCGCGACCGCTCCACCCGCGCGCCCTGCTCGCGGATCGATTTCCCGCGATGCCCCCGTTCTCTCTCTCTCTCTCTCTCTCTCTCTCTCTCTCTCTCTCTCTCTCTCTCTCTCCCTCTCCCTCTCCCTCTCACACACACACAGGACTGGTCACACGTGCAAACAGCGCACGACATAGCCATCATTAATGCGTTTCGAACAGCAGTGATGGCGCGGCCTAAGCGCGACTCGCATCAGTCGCCCCCTCCCCCTTTTTAGGCAACGAAGTTGCCTTTTTCTTTCATTTTTTTTGTTTTTGTTTTTGTTGTTTTTTGTTTTTTGTTTTTCCTCTCCCTTTTCCGGTAGTTTTCCTTTCAACCTGCCCGTCCTGCCCGAGGCACATCCCTCATGTCGCTGCGGGCTGTGCTGTCAGTGGACTGATTCCCCTCACCGCCATCCATCCACATTCCTGCGCCACCCCGGCCCGCCCCGGCCAGCCCCGCCAGCCCCGCCATCCGTCTGCTTATTAGGCTGGCCGCTAACGCCGCCGCCCAACCCCCCTGGTCCTCCTCGAATGTCGTAGACGTCCACGGCGGAGGAACACGTCCCCTGGGAGCGGCCCGGGGGGTGAGGCGAGGCCAGAGGGGCGGGGCGGGGCGGGGAGGACGCACCGCAGACGTGCCAGGTCCGCTTTTGGTCCCCCAAACCGGACCGCACCGCGTGGTGGGGCGTGGCGGGGCGTGGCGAGGCGTGGCGAGGCGGGGCGGGGCGGCCCATCCCGTCCAGGCCGGCCGAACCCGGGCGCAGGGTGGGGCTGGGCAGCGCAGCGCAGCTCCCCCATTAGACGCAAAAATGTCCCTCCTGGGGCCCGCTCCGCCCCGCCCCGGCTGGCTGAGCGGCGAGGGGAGGGGGTGGGCACGCGGGGTACCATCGCGGAGGCGGCCGCGCGGGTCAACGAAAGCTGACGCACCGGAGCTCAAACCGAGGGGAGGGACAACTCAGAATTTTGGTGTACAAATTTTGTGAATTTTTATGAATTTTCCATAGTTTTAGTTGATTTTTTTGTGCTATTTCTTATTTGAACTTCACTAGAATTTTCGCTATTTTTTTTTTTAACTTTTCCTAATTTTTTCAGAATCTTCCATTTTTTTTAGAATTATGAGGTGTACAAAAATTTCAGAGTTATTTCCGCCTAGGCCCAAACCAGAAGGCATAATGCATGATCAATGCACGATCATCTCCTCTGAAAGTATGCGGGTGTGCTCTAGCAGGGTTCACACCGCGGATCCTAATTTTCATTTTCCCTGACTTTTCCCTGACTTCCAAACGTAAAAATCGCGTTTTTTCCTGACTTTTGGGGGCGCACGAGAAACCAATAGGGCAAGAAAAAGGTGAATAATTAAGGCAAATATTGCAAATGAAAATAAATCAAATTCTTTCACCCAATCTTCAGATTTTTCCCTGACCTCGATCGAATTTCCTTGACTTTTCCCTGATTTCCAGTGCGTTTTCATTTTCCCTGACTTTTCCCTGACTTCCCTGATTTCCCTGACCGATGTGAGCCCTGTCTATCCCTCTCGTTCTAGGTACGAGCTGCATGACTGCGGTCGTTCTCTCTCTCTCTCTCTCTCTCTCTCTCTCTCTCTCTCTCTCTCTCTCTCTCTCTCTCTCTCTCTCTCTCTCTCTCTGTGCGCAGCAGTGCCTTGCTGCTCTCGACGTTTGGTCGGCACTGGCAGCGCTGCCGACCTGACCCGACCCGACCCGAAGCACTCCCCTGCTCCCTCAAGGCGCCGCCGCCGTAGCCCTGAAACGTCCCAGTGCGTACGTCCGAGCTGCTGCTGACTGACCCCTACAGCCATCATGGCGCCGGGCGTGAGCGAGAGACGAGACAGCGAGCGAGTAGAGAGGACGAGAGAGAGCGAGCGAGCGAGAGAGAGAGATAGGGGGAGCGAGAGCGAATGGGAGCGGACGGACAGCAGCAGAGCGGGATGGCGAGCACATAATGGATTTCCACCCCAACGCACCGAGCGCCGAGCGGGGCTGAGCGAGCGTCCGGCAGCAGTGCGGGAGCAGCGTTATCCTCAGGGTGCGCCCCGGGCCCGGGGCTACCTTGGGGGGGCTCAGGCTCGGGCACAGCCCACTCCCAGGCCCAGTGCCATTCCCAGAGTCCCAGGCCCGAGGTCCCAGTTTCAGTCCCAGCCCAGACCCAGGGAGCCTAGCGCGCACACGCACACGGCTACGCCACGCCGACTCCGAAGATCGCTCTAGCGCCCCCGTCCCTGTCACACACACGTATGAGGTGGGCACTGCCATATCCACGACATAGGGCACCGCCACAGGGGCGACAAGGACGGAGGCACGAAAGCGCGCTCCTCGGAATGAGACGGCAGAACGGCGGCACACAGCAGTGCAGAGAGCACGCGCTGGGCCGCGTGCGCGCGTGCGCCACCCGCCAGTGTCTCCTAGATCGCTTGTATTAGGCGGGACAATGTTTGCGCACACACTCGCAGAGGAAGGGGCGCGGGCGGGGGAGGAGAGACGCGCGTGGTCTCGGAGGAGAGAGAAACTATTTGGTGCCCGCCGACGTGGCGCGGCGCAGCGGCGCAGCGGGGCGGGGAAAATGGACTTATTCGACCTGGAGATTGCCACCGATAAATATAAGAGGCGGCTGCGCGCCCCGCGGGTGTCCTGTCGCCCCGCCCTGCACCCCGCACCACCACGCCCCGACAGTCGAGGAGCGAGCGAGGCGGGACGGGGCGGGGCGGGGCGCGGGGAGGTCTGACAAAAGCCGCAGATAAACGCATGGAAACAGTTTATTTCTTCCCGCCCTACCGCGCACACATCTAGAGAATCCAAGGCTGACCCCAAGTCAGACCCGTGAATTTGTTGCCTTGCGTCCGTACCTTACAGGACTCGCCGGAACTTTGCGAAAACGTTAAGGGCAGTTCAAATCAACACTCAACCTTCATGTATGGCTACTGTACAGACCGGGCCGTAAGCGATTCTCGCTGCTCACGACATTTCCTGCATAGTACCGCAGTGCAGCCGAAGTACTAGAAAATACGAGGGGTCGACCACTCAGAATTTTGGTGTAAATGGAATATCTGGAATATTTGAAGGATTTCTGGAATATTTTGGGAACATCTGGAATATGTTGGGGGGGATGCCCCAAAAAATACACGCAAATATAATCCAAATTATTCTCTCAATTACATGATTAAAAAGGATTTTTAGTAAATTATTGTGAATTATTTCGATTTATTCCAAATTATTGGAAATTAACTTGCAATAATGCAAAATAATCACAATTATTTCAATTATTTTTTAAAACTTTTCAGAAACAAATTTTGCTCTGCAATTGAAAGGGTGGCGTGAAAACATGGAAAATTTTTGCGGCAGTAAACCTCCCGAAGGAGGTTGCGGTTCCCGCCAGGCACAGGGCTTTAACCCCCTGTGGCAGCCAACTGCTTCGGTGTTCCATGGGAACCGGCGCTTTGCTGACTGCGATCCTATCGCGCAATTCGACAGATTTGATCCCCGTACCACCATTGGCCTACCCCTAGAGGTACGAGCGGTGTCAAGGGCGTTAGACTTCCTGATCCCAGTTTCAGAGGCCTTACCTCAGAGGGGTACGCGGGATTCGAACCCACAACCCCGAGTGCCGACACGTAGCCAGAACAGGAAGCGACCCAACGCCCAGAGCCACCGAGCCAACGGCGGTGAGACGTGTTTAATTTCTACTTGACCTGCCCTGGAGCAGCTGCCAAAGGAAATGCCAAGCGCGAAAAACACTTTCCCGAGTGGGAGTCGAACTTCGGACCACTCACTTCGGTGTTGCGCGCTCTACCAACTGAGCCACAACGCCACGATGACTGTACAGTGAGACGGGTTCGAGCTGTATTTGCCGCGTATCCTGCAGCCTCCAGCCAGGAGGACAGGGCAAATACAACTCGAACCCGTCGCACTCTACAGTCATCGTGGTGTCGTGGCTCAGTTGGTAGAGCGCGCAACACCGAACTGAGTGGTCCGAAGTTCGACTCCCACTCGGGAAAGTGTTTTTCGCGCTTGACATTCCCTTTGGCCGCAGCTGGATGGCAGGTCAGATAGAAGTTAAACACGTCTCACCGCCGTTGGCTCGGTGGCTCTGGTCGTTGGGTCGCTTCCTGTTCTGGCTACGTGTCGGCACTCGGGGTTGTGGGTTCGAATCCCGCGTACCCCTCTGAGGTAAGGCCTCTGAAACTGGGATCAGGAAGTCTAACGCCCTTGACACCGCTCGTACCTCTAGGGGTAGGCCAATGGTGGTACGGGGATCAAATCTGTCGAATTGCGCGATAGGATCGCAGTCAGCAAAGCGCCGGTTCCCATGGAACACCGAAGCAGTTGGCTGCCACAGGGGGTTAAAGCCCTGTGCCTGGCGGGAACCGCAACCTCCTTCGGGAGGTTTACTGCCGCAAAAATTTTCCATGTTTTCTCGCCACCCTTTCAATTGCAGAGCAAAATTTGTTTCTGAAAAGTTTTAAAAAATAAATGAAATAATTGTGATTATTTTGCATTATTGCAAGTTAATTTCCAATAATTTGGAATCAATAGAAATCATTCACAATAATTTACTAAAAATCCTATTTAATCATGTAATTGAGAGAATAATTTGGATCAGATGTGCGTGTATTTTCTGAGGTCATCCCTATGTTGGGATTATCTGGAATATTTTTGGAATATGTGGAATATTTGGCTATTTTTGTGTGGAATATCTGGAATATTTCTGGAATATCTGGAATATTTTTGGAATATTTTTCAGTGGGTACATGGAATATCTAAGTGGTTGACCCCTCGGGAAAATAGAAGAAAAAAATTGGGGGGAGGGGGGGGGGGAAACAAAGGTTACTGCGATGATGAGAAATCTAGCGCGGAACTGTGAGACTCACCAACGCCAAAGCTGTGCTGCACAGTGATGGTGGGGTGGAGGGCGGAGCCCGGCGCCGCGCAGCGGACCGACTGCTGTGTTTTCAGTTTGTTGTCGTTTGAGCTTAGTCTGACGGACAGGGCGTGGCGTGGCGGGCCGGGGGCGCTACAAACTTGTTTGAATTCGCGATTATGTTCAGCCGCGTGCCGAACGGGCCAAAGCGTTTAAGCCCCTCGTGTTTTCTAAAGCGAGTTTTATCATTTCGACCAGCGTGTTTCAGTTTGGACTGCTGCGACCTCCTCCTCGTCCCTTCGCGCGCGTGTGGTGCCGAGGGGCGGCCGCCGTGCGAGGGGGGTGGGGGGGGGGTGAAGGGGAACGTCCTCACTAGGGGTGTTCCGCGGGCGTGGCGGGGCGTGGCGGGGCGTGGCGGGGCGTGGCGGGGCGTGCGGGACAAGGTGGCAGCGTCGAGCGAGCCTCTTTAAGTGGCGATGGAGATAAACACATAAACTTTTTGAATGAGATCGCCCATTTAGATTAACGCCTCCGGGCCGCTCTCCTGCGCGAGTCTCGTCGTCGGGGAAGCGCGCGCGGTGCCTGGGGCCGCCATGGAAGGTAAGAGGTCAATAATTCACTAGTTCAATCTATAATTTCATGCCGGCCAATAAATCCCCGACTTATCTGCGAGAAAAGGCCCGGCGGCGGCCGGCGCGCTGCTGGGCTCGGCTTACTTTCACGCAGGGATTCTGGATAGGGGATGGGATGAGCGTGGGACATAAGGGGCACCGCGCGGGGGAGATGGGGGGAGAAAGAGAGAGAAAGAGAGAGAAAGAGAGAGAAAGAGAGAGAAAGAGAGAGAGAGAGAGAGAGAGAGAGAGAGAGAGAGAGAGAGAGAGAGAGAGAGAGAGAGAGAGAGAGAGAGAGGGATGATAAGTGAAAAATATATTGAACTTCCCACCCTCCACTTATCGCAGGTTGCCAGTGTCGTCCGAGCATCCCGCGGTCCGGCCGCCCCTGCTCCGCTCCGCTGGGGCCATGAGGCCGGTCTGCCTTATCCCGTCTTTCTCCTCTCGCAAGTCGTAGCCTTCAGACGTGGAGAAATTGAGTGCAAAGGGGACAGGGCAGGGCAGGGGGGCGGCCGCCTTGCCTTTCTGTAGGACCCTCTCCCTCCCGCTGCTCAATCCAAACCTACTAGGGCAGGGAAAAATAAGCCAGGAAGGAAAAAAAAGTAACCTTTTTGAAAAAAAAAAAAGAAAATCGTATAACTGACTAATTGGATGGTCCATCTCGTCCCGACCACCGGACACTAAACTCAGCTAGCTGGTCGGGCTGCGTAGGGCAGCTCTACCGCAGCGTCCGCCGTCCGCCACGCTTGCTGCGGGGAATCGTCTGATGACGAGTCGCTCTGAGTCACTCGGGGATGTGCGGCGGCCTCCCCCCCTCTCCCCTCCTCCCCGAGTCCTTGAGCGCGGGCCTTAACGCGATGGCCGCCCCGCCCCGCCCCTCCCCGCCTCGCGCCGCCCGCAGCGCAGGGCCGCCGCCGCCACTCTCTTTCACTCAGAGTACACTCACTCAGTTTCGGCGATGAGACTTTTGCTTCTCCCTCCCCCTCCCCACTTTCCGCCATCCTCCCTCCACCCCCTCTTTTCAATCGGCGACAGCCTCTGCTGCCGTCCATACCAAACACACTCGGGCCAAAACGTCTTTCCCCCTCCCCCCTCGCTCGACTGACTACTACTACTTCTGACCTTGCTTACTCCTCAGGGAGGGAATTCTCTTTCTTTTTCCATCATGTTCGACAAAACAGCAAGAGAATGGCTGCTGATGAGAGAAACACATCACGTGACTGCAAGCGTACCTTTTTGAGATGTCCGTTGGCGGTGCCCAGGAAGACGACGGTGTAGTCCCCGGTGGAGGTGGCGGCCACGGCGGTGAGGTGCGTGTTGAAGGTCAGCACGGGCTGCGCGTTGACGGGGAACTCCCCGCCCAGAGGCGTGTTCACGTCCAGACCGCAGAAGTCCTCGCCAATCGTTTGCAATTTCTGGAAAAAAGAAAGAAAGAAAAAACATGTTTAGAACCGACTTGTTTCGTAGTACAGGCGCAAGTACCGCGTGCCAACGAGTACGAAATCATTATTCGTCTCAAATCAAATGAAACAAAGTAATTGGATGGACGCCAGTGTTGATGAGAGCTTTCCCGCCGACCCGGACGCCACCCCCTGTCAAACGGCAGCAAAACCGTTTAGTGCAGCGCGCCGCGCGGCGCAGATTACATAGAGTGGCGCACAGTTTGCACAGAGTGCGCTCCTCGTCTCCTCCGGTAATTATTCCGGGGTACAGCGCGCCCGGGCCGGGTCGGGCCGGGCCGCGTACTGAGCTGAGCGCGCACGCCGGCTCCGGGCACCGGCCGCCTCCTCCGGGGCCGCCTCCGGGAGGCCCTTGTCAAGCTGCAGCCGCGCCAAAAACCCCGGGCGCGGAGCGCGGCGACGGCCCGGAGGAAAGGGGGGGGGGAGGGTAAATATGGGAGGGGGAGGGAGGGGGGTTCGCCGGAAGGGGATTGGCTGAGTCGATCCCTTTCTCAGCGCCTTCCAATCGGGCCTGGTTTGTTTGCTCTGCGCTGCAGGGGCGTCGGAGCAGCGGGGAAGGAGACCGGGAGGGGAAAGGGAAAGGGGGAGGGGGGAGGGAATTGGCTTTGTACCCGAGTGTGTGTGTGTGTGTGTGTGTGTGAGCGAGTGCGTGTTGGAGTTGAGCAGGCGGGCGGCTCGAAAGAAGTCGGGGCGGGGCGTTCTGTTACTGAATGATTGCGTTTGTCAACGATTCAGATTAATGCGATTTGGGTCCGCTTCAAGCTCTCGGCAGGTAAACAGAGGCGAGGAAGTGCGTCATGTTGTAGAGAACAGCAGGGCGAGAGAGACAGAAAAAGAGGGGGTGAGAGCGGAGGGAGAAGAAAGAAAATGAGGAAGGACAGAGAGAGAGAAGGAGAGGGAGAGAGGGAGAGGGAGAGAGAGAGAGAAAGAGAGAGAGAGAGAGAGAGAGAGAGAGAGAGAGAGAGAGAGAGAGAGAGAGAGAGAGAGAGAGAGAGAGACGAAGCGCTCCGTATGGTGCTCCCCACTTACCCCAACGACATTTCTCAATTACACGCTCGGCCGGCCGTTCCCAAAGAAAGAGGGCCAAATGACAGGGGCGGCCCGGGCGCCCCGCTCCGCTACGCCCCGCTACGCCCCGCCCCACCGAAACCGATTCTTTGCGGGATTCCTCCCGAGACTTTCCGAAACTCCTTGGCCCGCCATGCCCGGGCCAGCCCAGGACTTAGCGCGACCCGGAACACCCCCGGCGGCCCGCCCCGCCCCGCCCGCCCGCCCCACCCCGCTCCTCTGACACCCGCGCCGCTACCCTCCCCCACACCTCCCTCCAGCGCACGTGAGACGTTTTCTTTGCGAGGGACACACCACTAGAGAGCTGCCCACCCCGCCCGCCCCGCCCCGCCCCGCCCCGCCCCGCCCCGCCCCCCTCTGCCCAGGCTCCCAATATAGCAAGTGCCGGCGGGGAGGGAAGCCCGGATCCTGGGAGCTCATACGCGATACGTGACGATGCACCGGTATACGGCTACAACATTCTGATCCCTCACCACCACCACCACCACCATCCCCACCACGTCCCTACCCTCTCACTCTCGCACACTCGACGGCCCGCCTCCTCTCTCTCTTGCGCACACAGACAGACAGACAGACAGACAGACACACACACACACACACACGTACTCAGGTAAACACGCTAGCTGGCTATCCCTTATGAATTTCCAAGTTCAGCGCGGGCAGGTCGGGTCAGGGGTTCAACGACCCGCGCTGGCGTGCGCTGCGGGCGCGTCGGCGGCCCGGGCCACCTCCCGGGGGAGAACAAGACCGTCTTGAACGGCCACCAACGGCAGCAGTGGCCGGCAGGCCGGCCCGGCCGGTCTGGTCGAGCAGTGAAAAAAAGAAGACGTGCAAGCGCGACAGAACGATTTACAAACATCACGTACAGGGCGGGGCAGGGGGGCTCAGGTGCGCACCTGTCCAGAGAGAGGGAGAGAGAGTAGGGGAGAAGGAGAAAGGTAAGAAAGAGACGCAGGGATGTTGGGCAGGCTAAACAACAAAAGATGCTACAAGGGTAGCCCCCTGACGACGGGGCGGGGCAGGCGAGGCAGCGACCGGCGTACCAGGACCAGGTGAGTGTTCCCGAGGGTATTACAGAACCACGCGTGCTAGGGAGGCGAGGGGGGGGGGGTCGGGGTCGGGGAGCTACGTGCGTCTGCCTCGCTCCGCTCCGGCGGCTCCCAGAGTCTGCCAGCGCCAGCAGCCTGCCGCCTCCCTCGAGCCGAGCCGCGGCGAGCGCCCGGCACGTAGGCAACCCGCTCGCAGGGCTGCCCGGCGGGCTGGCCTACCCGACCGGGCGGCGTGAAGACGGTGGCGGCCCAGCGGACGACGACGGCAGGCAGCAGGCAGCGGCGAGGAGTTTCTCTCTCACACTCTCTCTCTCGTTCTTCTCCCTGCTCTCCTCTCTCTCTCACTCTCTCTTTCTCTCTCTCGTTCTCGCCCCTTCTCCCCCCCCCCTCTCTCTCTCTCTCTCCCTCTCGCCCCTTCTCCTCTGTCTCTTTCTCTCTCACGGCAGGACGCCCCCGGCCTGCGACCACCGCACCACGTCCAGCCTGCCAATGGGCACGCCGTTTAACAAGGGCCGCAGCCCGGCCCGGTCCGCGCCCTGGTCTGGACGTGCCCACCACGAGCATGTCGCAATTTTTTCCCCTCAGTATCTCTCTCTCTCTCTCTCTCTCTCTCTCTCTCTCTCTCTCTCTCTCTCTCTCTCTCTCTCTCTCTCTCTCTCTCTCTCTCTCTCGCTCCCTCCCTTCCTCCATGCCATGCGGCGAGCAGAGCGTTTCCGCTGCCGAATGAAATACTGTCGGCGTTGGGCCCCGCCCCGCCCCGCCCGGCCCCGCACAGCCACGGCGGCGGCCTGCCCCTTGCCGATATAAACTGTTTTCCTCCTCGGCTCCCCTTTGAGAGAAGTAAGAAGGGATTGCGAAAATGTGCGGCGAAAGCCAGAGCGGCGGAGCCAGAGCAGAACAGTCCGAGCGCCTGGCCGGCCTGGCCCTGCCCCGGCAGCTGCCACCGCGCCGCGCCCTGTGGTAACACCGAGGGTAACACGCAGTCCACACCCCCGCGGTAACGCGGGGAGAGAGGGAGAGAGAGAGAAAGAGAGAGAGAAAGAGCGACAAAACCGACAGCAAAAGGAAATGGACGGAATTTGAGATCCGCTCGCGGGGGAGACCACTCATACACAATATGTACAATGATGAATGATATATTCAACACTTTTGATTTTTAGTTTTGTACTCAAGGAAAATTTTTGTCACTTTTTGATAAATTTTGGTCTTTTACCACTATTTCTGATTTTTTCCAATTTTTTTTTGGTTAATTTTTTTCTCGATCTTTCGGATTTTTCTCGATCTTTCTTCTTGATTCTATTTCAAGTATTTTAATTATTTTCTAGAGGCCGTACAATGATTTTTTTAAGCCCCCCCCCCCCCCCCCCCCCGGACCCGCTATCCGCCTAGCCGGCGCTACCTGTGCGGTTGTGTGGTAACGCTCCACCCCGCGGGGCCGCTACGCTCTGCTCTGTTCGGCATGTCGCCCACCCCACACCATTTCCCCCACATCCAAGGCCCCGTCTGACGTCGCGACCCGCATCATTAAGGTGCACCACCAAAGGGATGAAACAAACTCCCGTCCCGCGCTCCCTGTACCCCGCTCCGCCACGCCCTTCCGCTCGCAGCGTCTTTTCTTTCCCTCCTCTTCGTTTTATTTTTTCCCCCTACTTTATTTAGGTAGTTGGATTTGAGAGAGAGACGCAAGGAACGGTACGGTAGGGGTTGGGGGTATAAGGACTAAGGGCGCATCGTGCTGGCATCGCCTGTCGGCATGTGATGCGTTAGGAGAGACACCCCCGCCCCCTCCACCCCGCACCGTACGTCCATATTGCTCTCTGCGATTATAAAGCAGCACGCACTCTCACTCACGGGCCAGAGGACCTCGGCGCCATCACGTGACGAGTATAGTGCCGCCCCACCCCGCGGGGAGGAAGGCCAGAGGGGGTAGGAGGAGGGGGAGGAGGAGGATAGTCAGAGGCGGCAGCAGCGGTAGTCTTTCTTTGGGCCGCATCTTTGTGGTTCCGCCGAGCAGGCGGGACCGAATTGAATTGCGGCTGCCCCAACCCGCCCCGCCCCGCCCTGCCCCAACCCGCCTGCCTCCCCTGCAGGCCCCACCACCACCACCCGCTCGGTGTGCACACAGCGCAGGCCCGCCCCGCCCCTGCGCTGCGCCCGTCGACACGATAATTACCTTGCGACGCGAGCGAGTCGCACTGATCCATGAATGTTTCAGAGGCTCGAAGAGCACCGGGGTGGGAGGGGAGGGGGTAGCAGGAGCGAGGCGATGGCTAGAAGAGGGAAGTCATATCCCCCAATTCACACCCAACACCCACTCCTTTTTTATTCTTATTCTTCATATCAATCCTAGGGGGTTGGACATAAGTTAGGGAATGTTCTCGCGCGCTCGCAGTATGAGTATAGCTATAGAGATATCTATCTACAGTATCTATTGCATACCCCCTTTTTTACAAACAGTACTGTGACTCATTTTATGTGTTCTACTGCTCATCAGATTCGCACGTATGATCACCAAGAACGTGCCCCACAAC